>JABWTJ010000092.1:0-582270 GCA_016801875.1 Solanum sitiens | reverse complement strand
GGATCGGAGTGTCACGTTCCGACACATAGTATTAGGGGATCGGGTGTCACGAACCGACACGTAGAATTAGGGGATCGGAGTGTCACGTTCCGACACATAGTATTAGGGGATCGGGTGTCACGAACCGACACGTAGAATTAGGGGATCGGAGTGTCACGTTCCGACACATAGTATTAGGGGATCGGGTGTCACGAACCGACACGTAGAATTAGGGGATCGGAGTGTCACGTTCCGACACATAGTATTAGGGGATCGGGTGTCACGAACCGACCCGTAGAATTAGGGGATCGGAGTGTCACGTACCGACACATAGTAGTAGGGGATCGGAGTGTCACGTACCGACACAAGAGGAAGAAAGATAATGAATCTTGAGAGATGTTAATATACTCAATGTAATGAACCTAATTCCCAAATGAGTGTGGTATTGAGGCTTGAGTCCTCATGGATGAACTTGGTAGTACTTATTGATGATTATAGTACTTGTTGCTACATGTTGAGTATTGTAGTTGATTTATGATATGAACTGATATATACTGTTTTCTATTTTGAGTTGGCCGATGATACCTACTCAGTACTTGTGTTTTGTACTGACCCCCCTACTTGTTGTTTCTTTCTTTGTTATTTGGGGAATGCAGCAAACGTACCGTCGTCTTCAACTCAGCAGCAATTCTAGCCAGTCTTCACTACACCGGATTTCAGGGTGAGCTAATGCTTCTAGCTTGGACTGGATCTTCTCTTCAAGTCTTGATGCCTTGAACTTCCGGCATGGACTAGCCTTTTATTTATTTTAGCTTCTTAGATACTTTTAGATTAGTAACTTGAGGATAGATGTTCTTGTGATGATGACTTCCAGATTTTGGGGATAATGGGTTATAAATTTTAGAAGTTATTTAATTGTTTTCGTTAATGAGTTTTAAGTCTTCCGCTTTGTATTATGTTCAATATGTTGGGGTTTTAGATTGGTTGGTTCGCTCACATAGTAGGATAAGTGTGGGTGCCACTCGCGGCTCGATTTTGGGTCGTGACAAGAAGTTACTATAAAAATGATATCATTCGTTGTCTCAATTTGAAATTCTTTTACTCAAACGGTTGAAAAAAATTGTCTATTCGGATGAACCAAAAAGTTGTTCATGCTTTTACTATTTTATAAATAGATAAATGTTTGCGGTTACTAACTTTACCACTCAATAACTTTCAGTTACAATTTTTTTAAATAATTAAATTTATCTCAACCAATAAGAATAAACTCAAATCGGCCTCGACCAAATTTTCAACAAAAAGAATTAGAATTGGCCCCGCGAGGTGCAACCACTTCCCAGATTCGTCCTCGTCGTTTTTAAGTCAATTTAACTTCACAAAAAGACCCAATTAAGTGAGGGGTATTTTGGGTAATTTAGGGGACGAGTTTATATTGGTTTTAGGTGAGTTTTAAACCATTTACACGCACTCCAAATCAGAACTAACAAATCCCTCTCATCTCTCTCAAAACTCTCTCTATTCAACCACCATTGAAGAACAAGAAAGCTTGAGAAAGAAGACGAAGTCTCCAAGGTTTTCATTCGAAATTCGTGGATTAATTCGTCAATAAGGTATGATTTTTTCACTCTTGGGATTCCTTTCCCCAAGAGGTCCTTTCAAAGATAATTTCCAACAATTCAATTCCTAGGGTTTTTACTCTACAAACGGGTTTTCTTTCTAATTCAAGATTATGACTAATGATGAAATACAATGATTTTCTATGGCTAATTAAGTATGTATTTGTTGGTAATTGATAAGTAATGTTGGGTTTTTGTGTGAAGCATGTTCTCTCCCTAAATAATGGATTCAATTATGTTATATCTATCACTTAATGTCATGTGAATGTTGGGATTAGAACTATAGCTTGGATGAACTCATGAATGAACCCTTCCCTTAACCCTAACTATGAATTGGTCTTGTGTATGACTAGAGTGGTTGGGATGTGTTATGTTATTGAGTATTTCACTATATTATTAGATGATTGTTGTAAAGTGAGTGTAAGTTCTTGATGAAGATTCTTGGAAGCAATAGGTAAGTCTTCTAAAGTCATGATTGTTCTATTATGTTGATATTGGCCTATATAAGATGTTGTTATGAAATTGAAGTACGTATGATGTTGCTATGCATATATGTTGTGCTATGAATATGTTAAATGTTGGATCATGGTAAGGATATGATAATGCAAGTTAATGATGTTTATCTTGTATGCCTTACACAATATGTTTACGATATATTAATCTCACAAATGAAGGGTTGTGATGAAAGGAAATTCTTATCTAAATCTAAAGAGATTATGATCATGATTATACAAGGAGTTAATCTCATATGGCCTATGATAAGTTTTATGATAAATTATAACTTAAAGGTTACTCGAAAAGGGACTTCAGCTTAGCACCGAGTGAACTAGATATGAGTGGTGTCCCTTCCAAAGTTGGAAGGTAGGTTCATAATGACTCTCATGAGATAGAGGCTGACATGTAATGTGGAACTATGGGTCTCTAATATATCTCCTAGTTGTTGAACTATCTTGTCTTCATAGGAATACTAGCTAGTGGATCCACCTAGAATGATATTTTCATGTTTTGGTTCTACCTTGGCAAGTTGACCACCTTCTTTCGGTGTGGGGTTTCATGACACCGGATTCCATGTTTAGCTCACATGGTCTAATGCCGGTTAAGGTGATTGTTCCCTCAAGTAAAATGAATGACAAGTAAATGGACATTGACTAGGGTGACTTAAGAAGTCTACTTAGTATAGGTAGGGGTATAAGACTCTACCTAGACATTGCACAAGTTGACTCTAAGGGAAGTCCTAGGAGATTGCTCTCATGTAATATGAATATGAAATGTATAATGCTTATGATATGTGACGTTACTCTCATTTGATGTTGTCTATGTTGATGAATAGGTAATGGTCTATATTGTTATATGTGATAATGACTACTTATGTTATAAGATGTATCAAGCGAAGCATTACTTATGGTCTCCTATCTTGTTTACTTGATTATGTGGGGTTATGGGGTTTCACATGACCATTGCACTTGTAGGCTTGGGATGGGATTATTGGTAAGTGTCTTGTATGTGTCTATATGATCTTATGAACATGAAATGTTAATATGACTTTATGATGATATGTCTTTGGTTATGATCATGCTTTATGTTGTTGTGATCTTTATCTTGTATATGCTCTCTTGTATGTGTATTAAAGTCTTTCAAATGACTTAGCATGCTTTCTAAAGAAATGGTCCTTTTTCATGCGTGTCCTTAAATGTTTATGTGCATATATCCATACTTAGTACATGTGGTGTACTAACCCCTTACTTTATATAACTACAATGTAGGATCCGGCCATTGAAGATTAAGAAGGTCGATTGAAGAATCTTGGAACTCTTTCTCCAAGTGTTGGTAGGTCCTCATTTTCGGGGATGCTATCTTTTCGTTACTCTAGCTTATGAAAATCTTAGTAGTTTAAGATATACTCTTTATTTCCTTTTATCATTTGGATTCTATTGTAGTAAGGCCTATATGGCATATTGACATTGTATTGGCTAAGTCCAAGACTCGTATTATTAGATGGTTTTTATTTCAGACAGTTTTTAGACTATCGTATGTATCTTTATCATGTTGCTAAAAAAGAAGCCTAAGTAAGCTTCTATGTGGGAGGTCTATGTATACCTCAATATATATATATATATGAAGTTTTTAATTTTCTGCGATTTTAACCAATGATATGTTATGACGAATCCTAAGGGCTTCTCTAAGTCCTCTGTGAGGACGACGACGCTGGTCGCGACAAGGAGGTGCTCCCCGGTCGTGACACTATCATGTGGAGTCTTTTTAGGATATGGTTAAGAGTCCTACTTGGAGACCAAGTTAGATTTTCCCTATAAATACAGATGTCCTCTTCATTGTAAAATCATCCCTCAAGAGAAATAATAAGTCTTCTCTTCTCTCTATTTTCTTCTTCTTATTCTATAGTTTCATAATACGTTATCAGCGCGAGACTCTACTTTCTCAAAAAGTTAAGGTTAGGTTTGAAGAATAAATAAGGTATTATTTATTCTTTTGTTTTTAATTTAATGGTCAATCTTACGAAACTAGAGTTCATTGCCCTTCAAAGTTCGAGCAGGAACTACCTCTCATGGGTGTTGGATGTTGAAATTCACCTTGATGAAATGGATATTGGAGACACCATAAAAGAAGAAAATAAGGCATTAAAACAAAATTGTGCACCGGCAATGATATTCTCGCGTCATCATGTTGACGAGATTCTGAAAATCGAATATCTAACAGTTAAGGATCCACTTGTTTTGTGGAAAAGCCTAAAAGAAAGATATGACAAGTTGAAGATGGCCACATGCAAAGGCACGATATGATTGGATGCATCTAAGGCTACAAGACTTTAAGTTTGTACATGAGTATAATTCTGTCATGTTCAGAATCACTTCTCAGTTGAAATAATGTGGAGAAACGGTTAGTGAGATTGATATGATGAAAAATACATTCTCCACTTTTCATGCCTCGAATGTGCTCTTGCAGCAACAATATCGAGAGAAATGTTTCAAAAAGTATTCTTAACTAATTTCTCATCTTCTTGTGGTTGAGCAAAATAATGATTTATTAATAAAAAATTATGAGAATCGGCCTACTGGATCTGAACCACTTCCTGAAGTGAATGAGGCGTACGCCCACCATGCTAGGCGTGGAAAAGGTTGCGGCCCTAATCGTGGTCGTTGTAGTGGACGTGTTCGTGATTATGGTCAAAAACATACTTTTTTCCTAGTGTTAATCATTCATCAAATAAAAATCACAATCAAAATTAAAAAAGAAAGGATGAGGAACGTGAAACAACTAGGGAAGGTTGTTTTTTATGTGGTGGAAGAGGTCATTATGAATGTGATTGTCGTACTCCTAGAAACTTGGTTGAGCTTTATCAAGAATCACTAAAGAAGAAAGAGAAAAATACTGAGGCAAATATAATCTCTGAAATCAAGTTGACATCACGGGCACTTGGATGTAGCAGATTTTTTCGTACATCCTGAAGGAAAGATAGATCACTTAAACGTGATGGTTTTGTGAACATGGAAGAGTGATTATTTTATTATGGTAGTAGTTATTGATAAATTTCATGTAATGATAGTTGTTTACATGAGTATTAGTATTTTAAAATTAGTTTAGTCATATTCTTGTAGTTCATTATTTTGTTCCCTCTGAATTAGATAATATATATTTTTCATTGAGTTTTTTATATGATTCTAATATGATAGTGTTAGTCAAATACTAAAATTTATCACGTGTTTGTATTATATTAGGTCTTTAACTTGATCTACAGTTAAAAACATGCAGTTTGTTATTAACTAGGATTTATCATGAATTTGTATTATATTAGGTCCTTAACTTGATCTAATGTTAAAACATGCAGTCTATTATTAACTAGGATTAAATAATGATTTTTATTTTATTTTTTTGTAACAACTCGTTATTGACTAAGAGGAAGCAATATATTAAGTCACAACTTCTTATATTTAATTATTAGTTTATTACATTGAATATATTATACCCTTTTGACAACACTAATATTTAATATATATTTATTTTGTGTATTTCATTTAATGTGAAGATATGGATAATTCTAAAAACTTATTATCTAAATATGAAGACATTTGCTTGATTATACTGGTACAACACATACGATATTCAAAAATAAGAAATATTTTTCTCATTTAAGTATAGGCAAAATAAATGTTACTACAATTTTCGGTAGTACTAATATGATTGATGGATTTGGAAGAGTCGTTGTAATTTTGCCCCAGGAAACTAAACGCATTGTTAATAATGCTATGTTTTCTCCAAAAATCTAAGAGAAACTAGTTGAGTTTTAAAGATATCCGTGAAAATGGTTATCATATCCAATCAATGGATGAAATAAATCTTGAATATCTTGGTATCACCAAGAATGTCTCTGGGCAAACATGTGTTATAAAAAAGTTCCCTGCTTTATCTTCTACCTTGTATTGGACAAAATTTAGTGCAATTGAGGCACATTTTATAGTAAATAAGAAGTTTACTGATTCTAATACATTTGTACTTTGGCATGATCGTCTGGGACATCCTGGGTCTATAATGATGAGACGAATTATAGAAAATTCGAATGGACATCCATTAAAGGACCTAAAAGTTCTTTTGAATGGTGAATTTCTTTGTACTGCTTATTATCAAGGCAAGTTAATTTTAGACCATCACCAAAGAAAGTTGAGATTGAGTCCCCTACATTCTTGGAACGTATACATGGGGATATTTGTGAACCTATTCACCTGTTACAACCCGAGAGTACCCCCTAGAAGTTAGGGCATTCTCGAATCGGAACACAACGTACTTGACCTCTCAGAGGTCTTGTACAAGCCATTAGACATCATTCATTGCATACATGTATGAAAAGTAGTGCGAAATTAAAAAATTTCACACGAAATATCTTAAAAAATCTTTCATATAAAACCAATAGAAAACTCTAAGTCTCAATATATGTCATCCTTAGACTTTAAGAAATACTTGGGACACGTCCCATACAATCGAAGTATAACAATCTTATATCTATTACAATACTTTGAATTAAAAAGGTCTAAATATGATTATTTCCTCGAGTCAAGTGAGGACATACTTCAACTTTACTTGAACGATTACTATATTCCAAGTTTGCTTCAACAACACCTCTCACCTCCTAACCACACCTTTATAGCAAACCAAAAGTATGGAATTAATACAAACACATGTACTAAGTATGGCTTAATACATAAAATCATGATATCGGAAATTTAATGTAAATATGATATTTTTGATTAAAACATCAAATTATAAGCATAAGAACAATATTTAACACCTTAGAAACATATAAGACATCAAATAAGCATTTTATCAAATTGTAACACTTCGAAAGTCGAAAATGTGTTCTAGAGCCTAACATAAGTGTCAAAAGGTTTAGACATTGTTCTAAGGTCAATTTTAATATATATAAGTCATTTAGGAAGTTTGGGAATCAAAACGTCAAGGAATGTCCATGACATCCGAAAACTAGTTCAATGAGGTGCTAGTGTGCCTTAGCCTATTTGATTAAGTTTTAAGAGTCAGAAAAAGATGAAAAATGGTGAAAGGGTGTCTAACACATATTAGAGTTAGTTAATAGTCGAAACGTTTGAGCACGAATCCCCAAAGACCAACCAAGGTCCCTTGAGGAGGACCCTTGCGATTTGGCAAGGAGCTGCCAAAAGGCAGTGCCCACATACGGTTACCATCAACGGTTCGTGGTCCAATCGACAAGTCATCGATTTCCTCCATCGATAAAACTTATAATATTTGGCCAACGGACTTTTTTGACAAGTCTCTGAACTTAACGATGGACTAGCAGGACGGTTGATACCATGGTCCATCGATTGACACACGAGGCGTCGACGGGGTCTCGCGGGTGAGTGGACTGCTTTACTGCTCGTTTTAAGTTAGGGTGAGTTAATTAAATAGGTGGTTCATTAATTAGTTAGGGGTTTATGGAAGCCTAATTAAGTTAATTAACAACCTATATAAATAGCCTAAGTCAATTAGACTAACCTAAGCTCTCATAAATTCCAAAATCCAAACTCTCTTCCTTTCTGTTCTTTCTCTCTCCCAAGTTGAAGAACACCATAGAAGGTCAAATTCAAAGGGGTTCTAGGGCTTAAATCACCAAATTCTCCATCAATCTTCATCAAACATTAAGGTATGGGATTCCTTTCACCTTTGGGACTTCTTTCCCCAAAGGGTTCCATCAAATTGGTTTCAAAAGTATGAAATTCAAGTGGGTCTTTTCCAATCTCAAAATTGATCTTGTGAATTGCTTTGTTTATGATTTATTTTGGATATTATGAATAGTTTATCATGTATTATAACTCAATTATGTTATCTCTTGATGGATTGGTCTAGTTTGTAGAAGATGGCATATTCCCCTTAACCCTAGGTTGTGATCTTAATGTGAATTGTGTAGTGTTGGTTCAATTGACTTAGTTATTGGTTGAATTACTATTCCATGATGTTATTGTATCAATTATGAATATATTAAGATGAATTATAGTCCTATCATTCTAGTTCTTTAGTAATTGATCTAGGTTATGAAACATGTTATGAATTTGACCTAAGTCTCTTATCTTAAGCTATGAACTAGTGATGGATTGTGATGTAGTGATTCAATTGGCCTTGTTATCATGTTGGTTATTGTTGTGTGATGATATTACACCCTTATTGGGTTGAGTTAAGGTTGGTGGTAAGACCTTGATGATGGATTATGAAGGAGAATTGGTAAGTCTTGTGATCCCTATTCTTTACTTCAAATGTGGTTACTTGTGATTAAGTGATGATGTTGTATTGAAGTATACCTTATATTAGGATTAATAGGATTGGTATGATGTTAAATTGAAATGTCTTTGAATATGGTTTTGGTGAGGTGTTGGCTAAGATGTAAATGGTATAAGGATGGTGATAACTACCAATGTGCCTTATCATGAATGATTATGTAAATGTGCTAACCCCACTTATATAAATTGTAATGAAAGGAAAATACTCATGAAATTCTTATTTAGCTATGATGATGATTATACAATTGATAGACCCTATGACCTAAACTAAGCTATGATTATTAATAAAGGCTTAAAGACATTTCAAAATGGGACTCTAGCTTAGCACCGAGTGAACTAGAGTGAGGAGTGTCCCTTCCCACATAGGGAAGTTAGGATCACTAATGTACTCTTAATATTGGAGACTATAATTCATGTAGCATAAAAAGGGTCCCAACTATATCTCCTAGTTCTTGAACAATATTGCCCCCATAGGAATACTAGCTAGTGGATCCACATAGTTGCTATGTTCATGTTTTGGTACTACCTTGGCAAGTAGTCCACATTCCTTCGGTGTAAGGTTCCATGACACTGATTCCAAATTAGCTCATGTGGTCTATGTAGTTTAAGGCAAGATGTTCCCAAAAGGTAAAATGAACTAAAGGAATGAACTCTAACTAGAATAACCTTAGGGGTTTAGCTTAGTCTAGGTAGGGGTATGGGACTCTACCTAAACATTGCACTAGTTAACCTTGAGGGAAGTCTTGGGAGGATGTTCATATATATGAATATGCTTATAATTGTACATGTTATGTATATGATGATCTTGCACATTGATGATACTACATGATGATTCGTTTCACTTTGAACATGTGTTGATCTCTATTGCTAAAGTATGATTATATGTACTCTTAAATGGTATGCTATGTGAAGTTGGATATTAGTCATGGTTCTTGTTGGGTTACTTGATAGGTTATGGGACTTTGCTTAGTCATTGCACTTGTTGACTAAATGAGGGTTCATGGGTAATTGTCTTGTTTTAGGTTATGTTGTCATGAACTCTTGTCTATGCTTATTGCTACTATAACTTGATGATAGAGTTATCTTGACTAAGTGTTCAATTATGTGATATGTATGTTGGCATGACTAGACTTAGGATTATTGGTCTTGTGATGTACATGCTTTTGACATAATGAATATGTCTTATTGATTGGTATGGTCTTCTTGAATATGCATAAGGGTTTCTAAATGTAAAATAGCATGTTTTAATGAAATTTCCCTTTTTAGCATGATTTTATGAATATATATCTGGTCTCATACTTAGTACAAGTGGTGTACAAACGCCATTTTCTCCCTTTTCCCCAATATTTTAGGTTCCAGTCGTTAAAGGGCTTTTGCGACGACTTTGAAGAAGACTTGGAAATTCTCAATCATCCAAGTGGGTAGGTCCTCACTTTCCGAGGGCAATGTCAATATCAAGCTTATGAAGTTGTTTTAGTTTTAAGAATCTTATGTTCTTTCCTTTTCCTTGAGTATGAATTGTATAGCCTATATGTGGCTTTATTACATTAATGTATGGGCGAGGTCCAAAATTGTTATAATCTTGTTAGATGGTTATGAGATGAGACCTCCATTTGAGACTATGTTATATCTTATATATCTATGTGCAATAAAAGTAGAAGACTATGTAATCTTCCTATACAAAGGGTCTATGTATACTCGATATAAATATTATGTGTATGTAGAGGTCTATGTAAACCTCAATGTAGAAGTAAAGAAAAGTTTTATATTTTTCTGCATTTTGACCTATAAATGTAATGATGCAAGCTAAGAGGCTATTCTTAGTCCTCAAAGAGGAAGACGACGCCGGTTACGTCTAGAGGGTGCTCCCCAGATGTGACACAAACATTAAGAAATATTATAGTGAACGAAGTCACCTTACAGTGCACTAAATGCAACATTACAGTGAACCCATTTAGCATGCAACCCTCTCACTAAAAGTTGTCCTAAGACTCACTTATGTAAGACAAAGAGAGACTGCTCATACACCCTCTCTAAGCAAACCTAAGTGATCCTTAGGATTACCTATAATGAGATAAATACAATTAAAATACACCAAAACACATAACATGAGATCCTCCTACCAAAAGTGAATCTAAGGCTCACTTGAGTGAGTTATAAAGCGATCGTCCATACAATCACTTGACACACACCTAAGAGATCCTTTAGACTACCTAGGATATGATCATTCTCACTTCATTAATCAACTTTCCTATCTAGAGTCATTCTTAAGACTTCCCTAGTTAAGACATGAAGAGACCATCCTTTATGCCCCCTTCACACTTTAACTAGGCAATCCTTAAAGTTACTCGAGACTAGGTACTTATTCAATTACATGGTTTCTAACTTAAGTAATTCAATTAAGAGACATTCATCACATATAAGGACATTCAAGTAATGGTCTTGGAGAAGACCTAGGGACTCACTCACTAATATCTTTAAAGCCTAATCGTGCAATGTCTATATAGCGTCCCATATCACTACCTAAACTTCATAGAACTTCTCCAATACTAAAAGGTATCTCACATGATGAGAATATGCAATAACAACATAAACCATACTAGTTATGCATGGAATCCGGAGTCATGAACCTACTCCGATGGAGGTTTGTTTTACGGACCAATGGTAGAACTAAGACACATCCCATGTAGGCACATGGTTAAGGAATATGAAGGGTTTCTTTATACTCTAGCCTCATCCTTAGCTAGAGATACTTCCCAAACCATACTCACTCGGTGCTAGCCTTTGTTCTCATAGAGTAATTCACATAAAGAATCACATGAAGATGTTCCATATATAGTTCATAACCAAATCACATTTCACCTTACCAAAGAGGGTCCATTACGGCTACCTACAATGGTTAAGAGGATAGCTCGATGGCTTTCCTAAGGATGATTTTGATGATGTTCCATCCAACCAACCTTAAGTCCACCATTCACACAATAAGGATACCATTACGACTTTCAACTTCAAGGATATCATAACCTTACATCTAGGATGAAGGTTCCACATAAAGGACCTTCTTAGCAATGTTCAAGGTCACATGTCAATCCCACATACAAGACTAAGAGGCTTTAGCATACTAATTCTAGAAATAATACTCACATTATACAATTATCAAGTAAGGGACATAAGTCTACCATGACAAGACATACACATACTTCACATATAGCATATCATTCTAGAAGTACATAGGCATAACCAACATCATCTATAGGTCACCCTATTCACTACTATAATATCACCAATATAACCATCATAAGACTCCTATAATCAAGTAGGAAGAATCATACATAAACTCTAAGACTACACACATAAGGACATAGTCATAGTCTAACATAATCTCCTAATGTTAATAGAAGAACACATACTTTCACATTACTCACATATAGATAAATATGATCACACTTCACATAAATCACTACACAAATCATCATAATATATCAAGTAATGCCGACAAGGCCATGATCATTATAGTGCATAAAGTAACGCTGACGATGCCACATAATTCACAAGTTAAGCACATAGCACCGCCACCATAAGTGGACCATACCAATCACAACATAATTCAAGACCTAATTTACGTAAAATAAAGAGAATTAGGGCAGCGTACCACCACTACACTTCAATCCATAGCTAAATCATCCAACACAATATCCAAAGGCCCTTACCCATGGTCATGATCACCAATTCAATTCAATACTTACAATAGACAATGAATCAAAGGCAATTCAACATAGATTTATGAATTTAAGACAGCATACTAACAATTCTAACATGATTCTATCATAATTCGATAGCCCTACTCAAACTACATAAGAATTCAATAGTATAGAGACATGATCACTTCACCCATAAAATAGTCAAAACTAGGATTGCATGTTTTGCATGGGTTCATAGAGTTTTTAGGTTAAAATTATCAAATTAACATTAATTCAATCATAATACAATGATTCAAAATGTTTTATGCAAGAACCCATGGCTAGATCACAAAATTGGAGAATTTATGTTTTTGATCATCTTTGAAAAATCATTGGAATTGACTCCTTAAAGAAAAGACATTCAAGGATGAAAACCATACCTTAATTGTGATGAAAATCCTACAATATTGATGGAGAAAAACTTGAGAAATCTATCTTCTTCCTTGGAGCTCCCAAGCTTCAACAATGGAGGTTTTGGAGAGAAAAATGGAGAGGTTTCATTTTGAGTTGAGGGGTTAGCTTTTATTGGTGAGTTTAGGGGTTTAAAAAGACTCAATAACCGTCAATAAGTCATCCCCAAATTACCCAAAAGACCCCTGCACTTATTAGACATTTTAACCAACTCAAATTTGACTTAATAACGACGCGGCCTATCTGGGAGTTTACTGCGCATCGCGGAGGCACTTTTAAATTTTGTTTCTAGAAATTTTTGAGACAGAATGGTTCGTGATAGCCCCGTGTCGCAGGGCAAGAACTTTTCCCACTCAGTGTCAGCTGCGCGACGCGCAGCCACCACCATAATCTTGCTGGCACGGCAGCTTGGCTGTCCCATGTTTGGTCCTCTTTGGGGACCCTTTGGATGGTCCTCGGGGAGTTGTTCTCGAACGTTTTGACCCTTTGCATGTCAGGCTACGTGTAGGAACCATCAATACACATTTTCACCCTCAAACCATGACACACCCCAGAATTCTATGACCTAGACTAGAGCTTCACAAAATTACTAATGATGATTTTAGACCTAAATAAGTGTAATAAACTTGTCTAAGAAGTGTTAGAACCAAAACGCTAAGAAACGACCATGATGTTCGGAAACTAGTGAATTGAACTAGTGAACGTCCTTAGGTTTTGGGAAGGTTTGGGAGTGTTTTATGAAGTCTAAAACTTCTATAAAGGCCTTAAATAGGTAAAATAATGTATATAGGGTTAAAACATACAGGTTTGACCCCCAAAGGATCGTCCGAGGGGTCCACGAAGGGACCCCACTTTGGACCAAGTAAGCTGCCAAGAGGCAACAGCTTTTGTGCATGGAGGGAGCCAGTCTGCGTTGCGGACTTGGCACACCCAAGGACAAAAGTTTGGCCTGTGACGCGGACACATCGCAGACTCTTCTATTTCAAAAATTATTTTTGGAAATCTTGCAAGAACAGCTCCGCGACACGTACTTGTTCCCCGATGAAAAATCTGAAATTTGAATTCGAGTTTGACTTCATTAAATAGTCAACTTAAGTAAGGGGTCTTTTGGGTATTTTAGGTGAGGGTTATATATTGATTTTCCATCAGTTTTCCCTCACAATCACTCACTTAAATCAAAACTCCAAAACAAATCTCAAAAGCTCTCCCTTCTCTCTACATTCTCTCTCTAATCATCCCCCATTGAAGAAGCTTTGAAGCTTGGAGAAGAAGACCAAATCCCTCAAGTTTCTACTCAATTTCATGGTGATTAATATTTAAGGTATGGTTTCTTTCACTCTTGGGATTATTTTTCCCAAGAGGTCCCTCCAAAAGATGAGTTCTAAATCCCCCCAAATCTAGGGTTTTCTTCTACACATGGGTCTTCTTTGAAAAACGAAATTATGAATCAACTATGATGAATTATGATAAATTAATGTTGTCTAAGTATATATTGATAATTAATTGATAATTTTCTATGATATTTCCCTAGACCCATGTATTTCCCCCAATTTCATGAAAACCTTGAATTGATATGGTGAATTGTAAAGATCATGAACATGTAGATTGACTACATTGTTGTTAATTATGTAATTTCTTCTTGAATTTACCTTGTTTATGTAATTTGTTATGTATTCTTGATAATGGAAGTATGAAGGTTCTTGGAAGGGACAAGGAAGGTATGTTGATTGGTTCTTCTTGAATTCGATTGTAAAAAATGTGAGTTACATAGATAGTAATGCTTCTATGTCTAATGTGTGGATGTGATGAGATGCTAGATATTACTCATCCTTAAGCCTATGACATTGAATTAGACATGAATTATGTATGCATGTTATGATACGAATATTATATGATTGAAAGTAGTTTCTCATTATTATAATAAAGTTAAGTGAAAGGTTTACTCACTTGTGAATTGGTGTCTAAAGTGAAAGGATTGTTCTCACTTATGATAACCTATGAGCTAATATAATAAGATGTTTACATAGGGGTCTAGAGAAGGATCATGTGAACTTGTATGATGAAATAATATGATTACAAAAGGGAATATTTTCTTAGCACCGAAAGGACATGTAAATGAGATGGATGTCTCACGTTAGTAAGTCCGGCCTCCCACATGGGTTTCTTCACGTTAATAAGTCCGGATTCCAAAGATATGTGTTGTCTCATGAGATGGGAACCTTCACGTTCAGTATCAAGGTCTCTAGCAACAATCTCCTTGACCCTCAACTATGTGCCCACATAGGACTCTAGCTTAGTGGATCCACCTATATAGCTATGTACGAATGGTTGCACCTTAGGCAAGTGTTAACCCTCTCTTTTCGGTGTGGGAGTAGAACACTGGATTCATGTAGCTCACATGGTCTCATGTTGGTTATTGTACTTATTTCCCTAATGTAAAAGTAAATGAACAAGTTAAGTATGTGAACTCTTATTAGGGTCATCTTAAAGTCTACTACATAGTGTGAGGGAGGGTATGGGACTTCTCTTACATATTGCACATGTGGGATCCTAATGGATGGTTCTAGTAGTGTTCTCTTATGATTATGATTATGATTATGTTAATAAGCTATGAGTAGTATTGATGTATGAAGCATGTTATGAAAATATGAGGATATGTTGTAAGTATGAAGTGGGTTGCTTAATGTAATACTTAGTTTTGGATAAGGTTATGGAGTTTTATCCTTGGCATTGCACAAGTTTTGCTTGGGTTGTTTACTTGGTTTGGTTGATATTATGTTGAATTGACTTATTATGCTTATATATGTGTGCATGTTGAGTTAAATTGAAAGAAAATATGATTTTGACTAAAATTCCCTTTTCTCATGCATTGGTATTTTTATGCATTGAAGTCATATTTAGTTGTACTAACCCATATTTTCTCCCTTTTTCCCAAACATTTTAGGTTCAGGACATTGAGGAGATTCGGGGCTATTGGAGAAGAAGACTTGGATTTCCTAAGTCAATTGGTGAGTTCTCATGAGTTCCGAGGCTAGAGCCACTCATCAAGCCTTAATAGTTTTGTCTATGTTTTTGAGACAATTATTCCCTTCTCATGTTGAGACATCTTTGTACCCTATATGGGCATATTGTAATAAACTAAGGGTTATGCCCAAACTATTGTGATTCACTTTTTAGATGGTTAAATGTGAGACAAACTATTAGACTATGTTGTTGTTAAATGTTAAATGAGAAGCCTATGTAAGCTTCATAAGCGAGGGATCTATGTAAATCCCATATATGATATGCGAGAAGTCTAAGTATACTTTCGCTATATAGAAAAGTTTTAATTTTTCCGCATTTTCTTTACCTATGATATGTGATGACGAATGCTAAGGGATTGTCTAAGTACTATTCGAGAAGAAAGAAGCCGGTTACGCCTAGGGATGAATTTAAAGTTTTAATTTTTAAATTTAACTTGTTACTATTTAATTAAATTTAAAATCACATATATATCAATTAGATGGATACTATCATTTATTGTGAATTTAACAAGTAAGTAATAATGTCACTCAGCTTAAAGAATACTTGGGAAATGGCAACAAACACAAATGATTGAAATAAGTATGCATGATAACTATGTTTTATGTTTCATTATACACTATGTTTATGTTTCATTATACAACTATCGGTCAAATGGTTATAAATTATTATAAGTGTGCACTTTCTCCCTCGTATGAGATTTCTTTTTTCTTTCTTTCTTATTTTTAATATGCTATGATTTAATCAAAGTGAAGAGTAGTAAGCATGTCTAAATATCACTGTTACATTAAAATTTTACAAATTATCAAGTTATTTGCAATTATAATAAGATGGACACTTTAATATAATAATAATTAAAAAAATAGTAACTCAAACCAGTGTTTTAAAAGGCGAGGGTGTGAGTTGAGACATTTTATATAGTACGGGATGAGGCGTAAGCCCCGAGACACGGGGCGTAAGTCTCATGAATCTACGGGGCGTAGTCTCATGTATATTCAATTTTATAGTTTTATTGCTAATTAAATTCCTTTCAACGATTTTACAAATAATTTTTATGAAAAAATTATAATATATAAACATTATATTATGATATTTATTTGAGATAAGTATTTATATTCTATAATAAACAAAAAAAATATTATAATTAATATTTGAAAAATGTTATTACACCAATAATAATAAAAATGACTTATACAAGTATAAATAATCTAATATCATAACTTTCTAATAATAAAAGAATCATTATTTCTAAATATATATATATATATATATATATATATATATATATATATATATATATATATATATATATATATACACGTTTGTCACATCCTGGGAGCACCCCCTAGAAGTAACATGGCGTACTTGACCTCTCTGAGGTCTTATACAAGCTCATAGTTATCATTCATCGCATTGTCATAGTAAATTTAGCGAAAAATTTAAAACTTTTCATAACACATCATATGCTAGAAACTTCACTTCATATATATAAAATATCATAAGTGCATATTTAAACTCTAATCTCTTTTTGTCATCCTAGACTCAACATCATAAGAGTACTTTAGGGACATGGCCCTTACAACATAAAACATAACAAAAAGGCATGAAGTATGATTTCAAGAAAAATGTCCCTTTTTAATGCTTGTTTTTGCATGGTTGTCATACTTAGACTCCATTCTTCTCTACTTTTTACCCAAAGTGTAGGTTATGGATGCTTAAAGGATGTCTCTATAAATGAGGAGCTTGGTATGTGATTTTCAAGCTTAAGGAAAGAAATCCTTAAGTCCAAGGATGTATTAATGTTTAGTTTACTGTAAAGTTCTTTAGTATTATACTCATATATTATGTTGTAAGGATCGTGTCCGTAACGTACTCTTATGATGTTGAGTCTAGGATGACAAAGAGACTTAGGGTCTAAATATGTATTATGACTTATATTTTATATATATGAAGTGATGTTTCTAACATATGATGTGCTATGAAAAGTTTTAAATTTTTTATTAAATTTACAATGACAATGCGATGAATGATAACTATGGGTTTGTATAAGACCTCCGAGAGTTCAAGTACGCCATGTTACTTCTAGGGGGTACTCCCCGGATGTGACAAACGTGGTATATATATATATATATATATATATATATATATATATATATATATATATATATATATATATATATATATAAAATCATACTATAAATATCACTCTTTCATGAATGAAAATAAAATTACTTTTAAATAGTTTAATAAAATATGATAATTTTGAGACATATGACAAAACCATGAAGACCAATGATAAGTGAAAAAGTAAAATTTCGTTATATTTTTAAGAGAAATGTTACGTAATATATAATTACCTTCATAGTGTTACCAAATAGTAAATATGTGATACTACATTAATTGTTTGAGTTACTCTCAATCTTGTTATCTTTATAGATTAAAAATTTATGTATCATTCATTTATTCAAGAATTATGAGGGTCAACAATGTTAATTAGAGATTTTAACACATACTTTGTGTAAGATCTGTTAGGTGAGTCCCGAGCGTTGGGCGTTGGACGTGCTTAGGGCGTACAGTCAGGCGCTTAGGGCGTAAGTCTTGTAGAACTAAGTCTCACACTTGAGCCTCCAGGCGTTTTGCTAGAGCCCCGCCCAGGGCGAGCCCCGAAGAGACTTTTAAAACACTGACTCAAACTAATAATTAATTTATCTTTAATGAATTAAGTGATAATTTACGCTAAGAAGATTCTTCAATGCAATTACTTATGTACTCTATAACTATATTTAAAGTGATTTCTTAATACTCTAATTCTAAGAGACGAAAGAGTTCATCATTCGGGAATTGTGGCTTCAATATATGCAATGGTAATACTAAAATACCACATGTCAAAATTCACGTATAATGTTGTCAATTCATTCAAAAAGTTGATCAACATTTTCATATATTCTTAATATATAACTATTTAAGTCTAAGTCGCTATATTTTCACTTCAATCTTATGTTGAATTTGAATCTTCAAATGAAGATCCTACTGTTTATGATGAGTATTTTCTTCATTCAATTTTTATTATAGAAACAGCGCAAAGAGATAGCTCATCGAAAAAATAATAATTTAGTTTGTTACCTGAAAGCCATGAAGCATAATCAAAATTTCTCACGATAATTCTCTTTTAGATATAAAATCACATAAAAAAAGAACATAAGTATTGTGTTTTGTATTTATACATAGAGAAAACAAAGAACAAAAAGTTAAACTCTAAAACTGTAAATAGAAGTTATAATCAATTTTGAATTCATAAACTTCAACTGTTTAAGATAAAGTCAAAATTCTAAAAATGCACCCAAGTTAGTTTTGTTTTTATCTTGGACCCACGTTGCTTTTTAATTTTCCCCTAATTTTCTTCATATGAAACTTTAAAATGTGATTAAAAAAAACTGTAAAGAAAATAAATTCATGATTAGTCCAAAGTAATATAGATCTTGATTAATGTTTTAAATAGTTTATTTTCTTAAAACAATAATCTTATTCTAATCAATTGTCTATAATTTAGGAACCATTACCTATAGAGTAGTACTTATTAAACTATTCAGTTTTATTTTTATTTTTATTTTAAATTCAAATTAAAAAACGTTGACTAATTTTTAATTTTAGGAAAAAAAGAAACATTGAATTATTTAGTTGGTTATTCTTTTTATTTTTTTCTTTTGGGTTAATATTAGATACATATATAAAAAAAATTAAATTGTTTTTAAAATTTTAAAATTATTGAATTTTTGTGGTGTCACTTTTACTTCTCTTATTATACACGGGATAGATTCAAAACTAACCTTTATCGTATTTAGGGCATCCCCAACCATATACTCTATTTTACTCTCTAAATATAGAGTTTTATTTTTTCTAGACAACCAACTTCAATCCAATTATCTATTTTTCTCTCTAAAAAAAATCTCTCTCCTCAATATTATATTATTATTTCTAATATAATCCATTCTTCTTCTTTTTTTCCAAATAATCATTTCATATAATTTACATGTGATATAATATTTTAATTTTTCAATTTTTTTTATTAAAAATAAATATAAACTATTTATTTTAATTTTTTAAATAACATAAACTGCAAGCGAATATCACATAACATACAAACTAATGGACAATTCAAATAAAAGTGCAATCATTAATGAAATACAATTACATAAACATTGCATAAATACTCAACTTTCAAGATTATTATATTGCTCTCGTAAATGCTTGGTCAATGCATTACAGATTTAAAAATGAGCATTTTTTTCTTAATTTTTTCATATCTAGCTAAAAATTTGTTCAAATCGAAGATTTTCAAATTATATTAGTGACGAAAATTGCAAAAATAAATTAACATATTATTAGTTCAGGATGAAAATAGTATATATTATTTAATACATTTTTAAAAAATGTTATATAACATTTAAAAAGAATAACGCATATTAAATATTTAATTAATGGGATTATATGTAAATAATATGTTCATTGAAAAATAATAATAAAATAATAAAAAGGTAAAACAGAGAGTAATATAAAGATGAACTGGAGAGGATATTCTCTATTTTACCCTTCAAATATAGAGAATGAAGGGTAAATTAGAGATGGGTTGGAGATAGTCATACATATCACCTCTCGTCCTCTCTCTCTCGCCTCTCTCCTCCCTTTGAAATCTCGCTTTCCTCTTTCCTCCTTTTCAGTCATCTCTCCCTTGCGTCTCTCCTCTCCCTGCATAGTCTCTCTCGCTTATTTCTACCATAAGTTATACAAATACTAATGTTAACGGTCGTTTATACAAACACAAATGATAACAATCGATTTGTTTACACAAAACACAAATGATAACAATCAATTATATAAATACAAATTATAAGTGTCAACTGTACAAATCTCTTCAGTGATACAAATACATATACACATATATTTGTTGATAAAAACATTGATACAAATGATGAAAAATAGATTATACATATAGAAATACAAATTGATATTGTTTACAATTTATTCATTGATACAATTTGTATCCTT
This sequence comes from Solanum sitiens, assembly GCA_016801875.1. Classification (NCBI taxonomy): domain Eukaryota; kingdom Viridiplantae; phylum Streptophyta; class Magnoliopsida; order Solanales; family Solanaceae; genus Solanum; species Solanum sitiens. Next base: position 561,657 of record JABWTJ010000092.1, on the reverse strand, counting down.
TAATATTATTTTATTCATTGATACATATACATACTAATTATATATATACAATTATGCAGATATACAAATACAATCATATGCATACCAATTATATATATATATATATATATATATATATATATATTGAAATACAAATTGATATTGTTTACAATTTATTCATTGATACAATTTGTATCCTTTAATATTATTGTATTCATTGATACATATACATACTAATTATATATATACAATTATGCAGATATACAAATACAATCATATGCATACCAATTATATATATATATATATATATATATATATATATATATATATATATATATATATATATATATATATATATATATATGATTTTGTATGCCCAATAAAATTTATGATTTAGTCACATCGATGATAACTCAAATTTTGTGTATTAATACAACAATGAAATACTTGGTATAATTTGACAAAGTAGGGTTAAAATATTTGGAGAGCGTATGCTTACCTTATCTCATCCCTATATAAGTAAGTTGTTTTCAATAGACTCCCGACTTTGTGCATCAATACTGATAAACTTTTGTTTTTGACATAGACGATCAATAATCAAATTAATTTAAGTGTTATCCAGTTGTTTTATATATATTGACTAACTTTGTTTACATGCGCAGAGATTTGTACTACCAAAAAAGTTTATCCAACCCAAAAACAATGGAGTTAGCCGACATGCGAAGATAAACCTAGCGAATCATGTAGATAAGTCCTTACTGCCAGGTGGATAGACGGGTGAACCACGAAGAGAATGAATATAGTAACCGACAAGAAATATAATTCGGCAGACAAAGCCAAACCTAGTTAATCACATATAGATAAGCCTCTATTGCCAGATGGATAGGGAATGTAAAGTGCGAAGGGAATGAATGTAACCGTCAAGTAATGGAATCGGTCGACAAGCGAAGACAAATCTAGCGAATCACATAAATAAACCCTATTGCCAGATAGACAAAGCAGATGAAGCGCGAAGGGACTAAATGTTTGATAAGTTGTTAAAAAAGTCAGTCGTATTTTGAAGTCAGGTATTTGGATGGAAGTGGGGCACAAGTCTCATTCTAGTTGAGATCAATTCGGAATAACATTATGTCTCCGTCGAAAGCGTCCGTCCAATATTTAAACTATCAGGTATAAGAAAAATTCATCAGATCGTGATAGAAAGTTAGTTGGCATTTGAGCATTGTTTAGTTTTCCGTGCTTCTGTGTTATTCTTTGATTTTATTATTTGTTGTTTCCTCTACTTCAATTGCATATTATCTATCCTTTTGGTATTGTTCTTCTACTTTAATCTTAACATGATTTCTTCATTACTATATTTCTTTTTCATACTTGAGTTTGATACATTTTACATGAATCAAAAATCTATCGAAAACAGTTTCTCTATCTTTCACAAAATTGTATACGTACGTACGTACAATACATCATAAAATTATACTAAATTTATTACTATAACTTTTGTTGTATCAGGTTAAGTTGAACTACAACGTCATATTCCTCATCAAAATTTCTAACAAATTTATTTATGTTTTTTTTTACCTAAAATTATTGAAAATTATGAAAATGAAAAGTTTATTTCCTACAAATTATGAAAATTATGGTAAATTTTCATAAGAATTAAATCATGGAAATTTTCCATGGAAATCAAATTATGGAAATTCCGTAGAAACCAAATTATGGTAAGTTTTCATATGAATTAAATTATGGAAATTTTCCATGGAAATCAAATTATGGAAATTCCATAGAAACTAAATTATGGTAAAGTTTTCTCGGGAGATACATGAAAAAATATGCCCGAATGAGAATAGACTCGCGTCATGAGAACTTGAAGTCCTTGTGTTCTATTCAAGTGAAAGCCTAAAATTTGCGTCGAAACCACAGGGTCTCTATCACCAAATCAAGCTTGTGGACACAATCCTTGCTCATTGAATTGGCGGTCATTTCGTAGTTGATGACCCAAATAAAATTACCACACTATGAAGAAATGTCATGCAATAAGTCTTCATGAGCTTGAAACACTTCAAGTGGGGAATGAGTTGATAAACAACCGAAAATCAAATGACCTCTTACAAATTAGAGAATATTGTCATGAAGACTCTGGTAAATGTTAACCTCAACATATCGGCATGGTCATTTCTCATGAAGCTTCAAATGTCTCGTGAAAGATCAACTATAACGAAAAAAATATCTGCTTCACGAATACTTCAAGGCTTGTCTTTACAAGTTCGACAAATCGAGCACCCTAACAAGCCTCCAAGCAGGGGGCATTTGTAGACAGTGAAGTTTTATTGATAAATCCATATAAAATTTGGATTAAATCTTAAATCACCATACGTTGACCAAGTCAAATTACTAGTTGATAAAGTCGGATTAATATCTAAGTTAAAATTGTATGACTTAAATCAAGTCCAAATCACTTGGGCCAGTCCATTAAGTTGACAAGATGAGCCCAACTCATGTTCTTTAGGCCCAGGGGTAAAAATTGCTCAGACCAAAATACCCCTAAAGTCCTAACTCAAGTCCATATAAAGATGTCTTTTTCTGACCAAAATACATACATACAGAAATACATAGTTGCTCTTCAGTGATGATCTGCAAGTCTTCCGCATACAAAGAAGTCTTCGCTCCAAGTATTGAGCCGCAAGTATTCCGTCAAATCAAGAACATCCGTGAAGAGAAAAATCAGACGTTTACATCTTTTTATTAAAGATTTCGTAAAGATTGTAACATTCGCATTAATTCAAACACAAATATCATTGTTTGCTTGCCTTTTTTCCTTTCCTGTTTATTGTATTTCAGGACTGACACTTTAGACACTTACAGCGTAATCATTATTTATTAAATTTCATATAATAAATAGATATCACAATAACTCATAAAAAAATGAAGAAATAACAAAAATGAGGTAATACTGATAATAATACCTAAAGATGTTTCTAAAACTATTTAATTTTCTTGTTATCATTCTTAGTAGATTTTTGCTTGCATGAGTTATATTTTTACCTTTGATCATCATTCACTTCATATATAGAAAGATGTTTTATAAAATTATTTATTCTTGATAGATTTTTGTTAGAATTAAACTACATTTTTATTTTTGGTCATCTTTAATACAAATATATCATCCTATTCATTTTTATTTATAAAGTTACTTTTAACATATTTTTCTTAAATTTCAATCTAATATTTATATATTATAGAAGAGACATGATTAGGACGACCAATGGCAATATTGTAATTTTAAACATTACTTATGGGCAAAGTTATAACTTTATAATTGCATAATTAGTGGTCAAAATAATTTTCTAGAAGAATCCAATAATCTTTTCAAGAGTCACAAAAAGTTTTGTTTCCTGTGTGACCCCACATAATCATTTTATTTAATTTTTTAAAATTAATTTGTATTTGTTTGATTATAATAATGTAAAACATATTTATATAATTTAAATAGTTTATATATGTTTATTGCTACTACAACATATTTAGTATAACCTACCATCTTCCATGATGTAATTTCCTTTTAAATTATATACAATCTTTTTTAAACATAAGTATTCATATAGTTTAACAGAAAAGGGTAAAAAATATCCTTAAACTATTCGAAATAGTTCATATTTATCCTTAAATTATATTTCGCTCAAAACTCTCCCTCCCGTCAAATTATTAGGTCAAAAGTGCAATTCTTATTAATGAAAGTTGTTAAATGTCATGTGAATGCCACATTGCATGCCAATAGGGTTCCACTGCCACAAAGACTAAAAGGAAAAGGGTAAAAAATACCCTATTTTAAATAACTCATATTTATCCTTAAACTATATTTCGGCTCAAAACTACCTTTTCCGTATTTTTGTTAGAATGAAATTACATTTTTATTCTTGGTCATCTTTAATACAAATATATCATCTTATTCATTTTTATTTGTAAAATTACTTTTTAACATCTTTTTCTTTAATTTCAATCTAATATATATTATTAATTTTATCATACTAATTTATTTTCAATTATATTAGTTTGAGCAAAAATAAAAATTGAAATAATCATACTATAAACATTATATATCATACTATAAACATCACTCTTTCATGAATGAAAATAAAATTACTTTTAAATAGTTTAATAAAATATGATAATTTTGAGACATATGACAAAACTATGAAGACTAATTATAAGTGAAAAAGTAAAATTTCGTTATATTTTTAAGAGAAATGTTACGTAATATATAATTACCTTCATAGTGTTACCAAATAATAAATATGTGATACTACATTAATTGTTTGAGTTACTCTCAATCTTGTTATCTTTATAGATTAAAAAATTATGTATCATTCAGTTATTCAAGAATTATGAGGGTCAACAATGTTAATTAGAGATTTTAACACATACTTTGTGTAAGATCTGTTAGGTGAGTCCTGAGCGTTGGGCGTTGGGCGTGCTTAGGGCGTACAGTCAGGCGCTTAGGGCGTAAGTCTTGTAGAACTAAGTCTCACACTTGAGTCTCCAGACGTTTTGCTAGAGCCCCGCCCAGGGCGAGCGCCGAAGAGTCTTTTAAAACACTGACTCAAACTAACAATTAATTTATCTTTAATGAATTTAATGAATTAAGTGATAATTTATGCTAAGAAGATTCTTCAATGCAATTACTTATGTACTCTATAACTATATTTAAAGTGATTTCTTAAAACTCTAATTCTAAGAGACGAAAGAGTTCATCATTCGGGAATTGTGGCTTCAATATATGCAATAGTAATACTAAAATACTACATGTCAAAATTCACGTATAATGTTGTCAATTCATTCAAAAAGTTGATCAACATTTTCATATACTCTTAATATATAACTATTTAAGTCTAAGTCGCTATACTTTCACTTCAATCTTATGTTGAATTTGTATCCTTCAAATGAAGATCCTACTGTTTATGATGAGTATTTTCTTCATTCAATTTTTATTATAGAAACAGTGCAAAGAGATAGCTCATCGAAAAAAAATAATTTAGTTTGTTACCTGAAAGCCATGAAGCACAGTGAAAAATTTCTCACGATAATTCTCTTTTAGATATAAAATCACATAAAAAAAGAACATAAGTATTGTGTTTTGTATTTATATATAGAGAAAACAAAGAACAAAAAGTTAAACTCTAAAACTGTAAATAGAAGTAATAATCAATTTTGAATTCATAAACTTCAAACTGTTTAAGATAAAGTTAAAATTCTAAAAATGCACCCAAGTTAATTTTGTTTTTATCTTGGACCCACGTTGCTTTTTAATTTTCCCCTAATTTTTTTCATATGAAACTTTAAAATGTGATTAAAAAAAACTGTAAAGAAAATAAAATTCATGATTTGTCCAATGTAATATAGATTTTGAATAATGTTTTAAATAGTTAATTTTCTTAAAACAATAATCTTATTCTAATCAATTGTCTATAATTTAGGAACCATTACCTATAGAGTCCGTACTTATTAAACTATTCAGTTTTATTTTTATTTTTAGTTTTAAATTCAAATTAAAAAAAACGTTGACTAATTTTTAATTTTAGGAAAAAAAGAAACATTGAATTATTTAGTTGGTTATTCTTTTTAAATTTTTCTTTTGGGTTAGTATTAGATACATATTTAAAAAAAATTAAATTGGTTTTAAAATTTTAAAATTATTGAATTTTTGTGGTGTCACTTTTACTTCTCTTATTATACACGGATAGATTCAAAACTAACCTTTATCGTATTTAGGGCATCTCCAACCATATACTCTATTTTACTCTCTAAATATAGAGTTTTATTTTTTCTAGACAATCAACTTCAATCCAATTATCTATTTTTTCCTCTAAAAAAAATCTCTCTTCTCAATATTATATTATTATTTCTAATATAAACCATTCTTCTTCTTTTTCCCCAAATAATCATTTCATATAATTTACATGTGATATAATATTTTTATTTTTCAATTTTTTTTATTAAAAATAAATATAAACTATTTTATTTTAATTTTTTAAATAACATAAACTGCAAGCGAATATTACATAACATACAAACTAATGGACAATTCAAATAAAAGTGAAATCATTAATGAAATACAATTACATAAACATTGCATAAATACTCAACTTTCAAGATTATTATATTGCTCTCGTAAATGCTTTGTCAATGCATTACAGATTTAAAAATGAGCATTTTGTTCTTAATTTTTTCATATCTAGCTAAAAATTTGTTCAAATCGAAGATTTTCAAATTATATTAGTGACAAAAATTGCAAAAATAAATTAACATATTATTAGTTCAGGATGAAAATAGTATATATTATTTAATACATTTTTAAAAAATGTTATATAACATTTAAAAGAATAACGCATATTAAATATTTAATTAATGGGATTATATGTAAATAATATGTTCATTGAAAAATAATAATAAAATAATAAAAAGGTAAAACAGAGAGTAATATAAAGATGAACTGGAGAGGATATTCTCTATTTTACCCTTCAAATATAGAGAATGAAGGGTAAATTAGAGATGGGTTGGAGATGGTCATACATATCTCCTCTCGTCCTCTCTCTCTCTCCTCTCTCCTCCCTTTGAAATCTCGCTTTCCTCTTTTCTCCTTTTCAGTCATCTCTCCCTTGCGTCTCTCCTCTCCCTGCATAGTCTCTCTCGCTTATTTCTACCATAAGTTATACAAATACTAATGTTAATGGTCGTTTATACAAACACAAATGATAACAATCGATTTGTTTACACAAAACACAAATGATAACAATCAATTATATAAATACAAATTATAAGTGTCAACTGTACAAATCTCTTTAGTGATACAAATACATATACACATATATTTGTTGATAAAAACATTGATACAAATGATGAAAAATAGATTATACATATAGAAATACAAATTGATATTGTTTACAATTTATTCATTGATACAATTTGTATCCTTTAATATTATTTTATTCATTGATACATATACATACTAATTATATATATACAATTATGCAGATATACAAATACAATCATATGCATACCAATTATATATATATATAATTTTGTATGCCCAATAAAATTTATGATTTAGTCACATCGATGATAACTCAAATTTTGTGTATTAATACAACAATAAAATACTTGGTATAATTTGACAAAGTAGGGTGAAATATTGGAGAGCGTATGCATACCTTATCTCATCCCTATATAAGTAAGTTGTTTTCGATAGACTCCCGACTTGAAATTTTGTGCACCAATACTGATAAACTTTTGTTTTTGACATAGACGATCAATAATCAAATTAATTTAAGTGTTATCCAGTTGTTTTATATATATTGAATAACTTTGTTTACATGCGCAGAGATTTGTACTACCAAAAAAGTTTATCCAACCCAAAAACAATGGAGTTAGCCGACATGCGAAGATAAACCTAGTGAATCATGTAGATAAGTCCTTACTGCCAGGTGGATAGACGGGTGAACCACGAAGAGAATGAATATAGTAACCGACAAGAAATATAATTCGGCATACAAAGCCAAACCTAGTTAATCACATATAGATAAGCCTCTATTGCCAGATGGATAGGGCATGTAAAGTGCGAAGGGAATGAATGTAACAGTCAAGTAATGGAATCGGTCGACAAGCGAAGACAAATCTAGCGAATCACATAAATAAACCCTATTGCCAGATGGACAAAGCAGATGAAGCGCGAAGGGACTAAATGTTTGATAAGTTGTTAAAAAAGTCGGTCGTATTTTGAAGTCAGGTATTTGGATGGAAGTGGGGCACAAGTCTCATTCTAGTTGAGATCAATTCGGAATAACATTATGTCTCCGTCGAAAGCGTCCGTCCAATATTTAAACTATCAGGTATAAGAAAAATTCATCAGATCATGATAGAAAGTTAGTTGGCATTTGAGCATTGTTTAGTTTTCCTTACTTCTGTGTTATTCTTTGATTTTATTATTTGTTGTTTCCTCTACTTCAATTGCATATTATCTATCCTTTTGGTATTGTTCTTCTACTTTAATCTTAACATGATTTCTTCATTAGTATATTTCTTTTTCATACTTGAGTTTGATACATTTAACATGAATCAAAAATCTATCGAAAACAGTTTCTCTATCTTTCACAAAATTGTGTATGTACGTACGTACAATACATCATAAAATTATACTAAATTTATTACTATAACTTTTGTTGTATCAGGTTAAGTTGAACTACAACGTCATATTCCTCATTAAAATTTCTAACAAATTTATTTATGTTTTTTTTTTTACCTAAAATTATTGAAAATTATGAAGATGAAAGTTTATTTCCTACAAATTATGAAAATTATGGTAAATTTTTATAAGAATTAAATCATGGGAATAAAATTATGGAAATTCCATAGAAACCAAATTATGGTAAGTTTTCATATGAATTAAATTATGGAAATTTTCCATGGAAATCAAATTATGGAAATTCCATAGAAACTAAATTATGGTAAAGTTTTCTCGGGAGATACATGAAAAAATATGCCCGAATGAGAATAGACTCGCGTCACGAGAACTTGAAGTCCTTGTGTTCTATTCAAGTGAAAGCCTAAAATTTGCGTCGAAATCACAGGGTCTCTATCACCAAATCAAGCTTGTGGACGCAATCCTTGCTCATTGAATTGGCGGTCATTTCGTAGTTGATGACCCAAATAAAATTACCACACTATGAAGAAATGTCATGCAATAAGTCTTCATGAGCTTGAAACACTTCAAGTGGGTAATGAGTTGATAAACAACTGAAAATCAAATGACCTCTTACAAATTAGAGAATATTGTCATGAAGACTCTGGTAAATGTTAACCTCAACATATCGGCATGGTCATTTCTCATGAAGCTTCAAATGTCTCGTGAAAGATCAACTATGACGAAAAAAACAATTTGCTTCACGAATACTTCAAGGCTTGTCTTTACAAGTTCGACAAATCGAGCACCCCAACAAGCCTCGAAGCATGGGGCATTTGTAGACAGTGAAGTTTTATTGATAAATCCATATAAAATTTGGATTAAATCTTAAATCACCATACGTTGACCAAGTCAAATTACTAGTTGATAAAGTCGGATTAATATCTAAGTTAAAATTGTATGACTTAAATCAAGTCCAAATCACTTGGGCCAGTCCATTAAGTTGACAAGATGAGCCCAACTCATGTTCTTTAGGCCCAGGGGTAAAAATTGCTCAGACCAAAATACCCCTAAAGTCCAAACTCAAGTCTATATAAAGATGTCTTTTTCTGACCAAAATACATACATATAGAAATACATAGTTGCTCTTCAGTGATGATCTGCAAGTCTTCCGCATACAAAGAAGTCTTCGCTCCAAGTATTGAGCCGCAAGTATTCCGTCAAATCAAGAACATCCGTGAAGAGAAAAATCAGAGGATTACATCTTTTTATTAAAGATTTCGTAAAGATTGTAACATTCGCATTAATTCAAATACAAATATCATTGTTTGCTTGCTTTTTTTCCTTTCCTGTTTATTGTATTTCAGGATTGAAACTTTAGACACTTACAGCGTAATCATTATTTATTAAATTTCATATAATAAATAGATATCACAATAACTCATAAAAAAAATAAAGAAATAACAAAAATGAGGTAATACTGATAATAATACCTAAAGATGTTTCTAAAACTATTTAATTTTCTTGTTATCATTCTTAGTAGATTTTTGCTTGCATGAATTACATTTTTACCTTTGATCATCATTCACTTCATATATAGAAAGATGTTTCTAAAATTATTTATTCTTGATAGATTTTTGTTAGAATGAAATTACATTTTTATTCTTGGTCATCTTTAATACAAATATATCATCCTATTCATTTTTATTTGTAAAGTTACTTTTAACATATTTTTCTTTAATTTCAATCTAATATTTATATATTATAGAAGAGCCATGATTAGGACGATCAATGGCAATATTGTAACTTTATACATTATTTATGGGCAAAGTTATAACTTTATAATTGCATAATTAGTGGTCAAAATAATTTTCTAGAAAATCCAATAATCTTTTCAAGAGTCACAAAAAGTTTTGTTTCCTGTGTGACTCCACATAATCATTTTATTTAATTTTTTAAAATTAATTTGTTTTTGTTTGATTATAATAATGTAAAACATATTTATATAATTTAAATAGTTCATATATGTTTATTGCTACTACAACATATTTAGTATAACCTACCATCTTCCATGATGTAATTTCTTTTTAAATTATATACAATCTTTTTTAAACATAAGTATTCATATAGTTTAACAGAAAAGGGTAAAAAATATTCTTAAACTATCCGAAATAGTTCATATTTATCCTTAAATTTTATTTTGACTCAAAACTCTCCTTCCCGTCAAACTATTGGGTCAAAAGTGCAATTCTTATTAATGAAAGTTGTTAAATGTCATGTGAATGCCACATTGCACGCCAATAGGGTTCCACTGCCACAAAGACTAAAAGAAAAAGGGTAAAAAATACCCTATTTTAAATAACTCATATTTATCCTTAAACTATATTTCGGCTCAAAACTACCTTTTTCGTATTTTATTTAGAAAGAAATTACATTTTTATTCTTGGTCATCTTTAATACAAATATATCATCTTATTCATTTTTATTTGTAAAATTACTTTTTAACATCTTTTTCTTTAATTTCAATCTAATATATATTATTAATTTTATCATACTAATTTATTTTCAATTATATTAGTTTGAGCAAAAATAAAAATTGAAATAATCATACTATAAACATTATATATCATACTATAAACATCACTCTTTCATGAATGAAAATAAAATTACTTTTAAATAGTTTATTAAAATATGATAATTTTGAGACATATGACAAAACTATGAAGACCAATTATAAGTGAAAAAGTAAAATTTCGTTATATTTTTAAGAGAAATGTTACGTAATATATAATTACCTTCATAGTGTTACCAAATAGTAAATATGTGATGCTACATTTATTGTTTGAGTTACTCTCAATCTTGTTATCTTTATAGATTAAAAAATTATGTATCATTCAGTTATTCAAGAATTATGAGGGTCAACAATGTTAATTAGAGATTATAACACATACTTTGTGTAAGATCTGTTAGGTGAGTCCCGAACGTTGGACGTTGGGCGTGCTTAGGGCGTACAGTCAGGCGCTTAGGGCGTAAGTCTTGTAGAACTAAGTCTCACACTTGAGTCTCCAGGCGTTTTGCTAGAGCCCCGCCCAGGGCGAGCCCCGAAGAGTCTTTTAAAACACTGACTCAAACTAATAATTAATTTATCTTTAATGAATTAAATGATAATTTACGCTAAGAAGATTCTTCAATGCAATTACTTATGTACTCTATAACTATATTTAAAGTGATTTCTTAAAACTCTAATTCTAAGAGACGAAAGAGTTCATCATTCGAGAATTATGGCTTCAATATATGCAATGGTAATACTAAAATACTACATGTCAAAATTCACGTATAACGTTGTCAATTCATTCAAAAAGTTGATCAACATTTTCATATATTCTTAGTATATAACTATTTAAGTCTAAGTCGCTATACTTTCACTTCAATCTTATGTTGAATTTGTATCCTTCAAATGAAGATCCTACTGTTTATGATGAGTATTTTCTTCATTCAATTTTTATTATAGAAAAGTGCAAAGAGATAGCTCATCGGAAAAAAAAAATAGTTTGTTATCTGAAAGCCATGAAAGCACAATCAAAATTTCTCACGATAATTCTCTTTTAGATATAAAATCACATAAAAAAAGAACATAAATATTGTGTTTTGTATTTATACATAGAGAAAACAAAGAACAAAAAGTTAAACTCTAAAACTGTAAATAGAAGTTATAATCAATTTTGAATTCATAAACTTCAAACTGTTTAAGATAAAGTTAAAATTCTAAAAATGCACCCAAGTTAGTTTTGTTTTTATCTTGGACCCACGTTGCTTTTTAATTGTCCCCTAATTTTCTTCATATGTTAAAAAAACTGTAAAGAAAATAAAATTCATGATTTGTCCAATGTAATATAGATCTTGAATAATGTTTTAAATAGTTAATTTTCTTTAAACAATAATCTTATTCTAATCAATTGTCTATAATTTAGGAACCATTACCTATAGAGTCCGTACTTATTAAACTATTCAGTTTTATTTTTATTTTTATTTTCAAATTCAAATTAAAAAACGTTGACTAATTTTTAATTTTAGGAAAAAAAGAAACATTGAATTATTTAGTTGGTTATTCTTTTTAAATTTTTCTTTTGGGTTAGTATTAGATACATATTTAAAAAAAATTAAATTGTTTTTAAAATTTTAAAATTATTGAATTTTGTGGTGTCACTTTTACTTCTCTTATTATACACGGATAGATTCAAAACTAACCTTTATCGTATTTAGGGCATCTCCAACCATATACTCTATTTTACTCTCTAAATATAAAGTTTTATTTTTTCTAGACAATCAACTTCAATCCAATTATCTATTTTTCTCTCTAAAAAAAATCTCTCTCTTCTCAATATTATATTATTATTTCTAATATAAACCATTCTTCTTCTTTTTCCCCAAATAATCATTTCATATAATTTACATGTGATATAATATTTTAATTTTTCAAATTTTTTTATCTAAAAATAAATATAAACTATTTTGTTTTAATTTTTTAAATAACATAAACTGCAAGCGAATATTACATAACATACAAACTAATGGACAATTCAAATAAAAGTGAAATCATTAATGAAATACAATTACATAAACATTGCATAAATACTCAACTTTCAAGATTATTATATTGCTCTCGTAAATGCTTTGTCAATGCATTACATATTTAAAAATGAGCATTTTGTTCTTAATTTTTTCATATCTAGCTAAAAAAATTTTCAAATTGAAGATTTTCAAATCATATTAGTGACGAAAATTGCAAAAATAAATTAACATATTATTAGTTCAGGATGAAAATAGTATATATTATTTAATACATTTTTAAAAAATGTTATATAACATTTAAAAAGAATAACGCATATTAAATATTTAATTAATGGGATTATATGTAAATAATACGTTCATTGAAAAATAATAATAAAATAATAAAAAGGTAAAACAGATAGTAATATAAAGATAAATTGGAGAGGATACTCTCTATTTTACCCTTCAAATATAGAGAATGGAGGGTAAATTAGAGATAGGTTGGAGATGGTCATACATATCTCCTCTCGTCCTCTCTCTCTCTCCTCTCTCCTCCCTTTGAAATCTCGCTTTCCTCTTTCCTCCTTTTCAGTCATCTCTCCCTTGCGTCTCTCCTCTCCCTGCATAGTCTCTCTCGCTTATTTCTACCATAAGTTATACAAATATTAATGTTAACGGTCGTTTATACAAACACAAATGATAACAATCGATTTGTTTATACCAAAACACAAATGATAACAATCAATTATATAAATACAAATTATAAGTGTCAACTATACAAATCTCTTTAGTGATACAAATACATATACACATATATTTGTTGATAAAATCATTGATACAAATGATGAAAAATAGATAATACTTATAGAAACAAAAATATATATTGTTTACAATTTATTCATTGATACAATTTGTATCCTTTAATATTATTGTATTCATTGATACATAAACATACTAATTATATATATACAATTATGCAGATACACAAATACAATCATATGCATACCAATTATATATATATATATATATATATATATATATATATATATATATATATATATATATATATATATATATATATATATATATATATATATATATATATAATTTTGTATGCCCAATAAAATTTATGATTTAGTCACATCGATGATAACTCAAATTTTGTGTATTAATACAACAATGAAATACTTGGTATAATTTGACAAAGTAGGGTTGAAATATTGGAGAGCGTATGCATACCTTATCTCATCCCTATATAAGTAAGTTATTTTCGATAGACTCCCGACTTGAAATTTTGTGCACCAATACTGATAAACTTTTGTTTTTGACATAGACGATCAATAATCAAATTAATTTAAGTGTTATCCGGTTGTTTTATATATATTGAATAACTTTGTTTACATGCGCAGAGATTTGTACTACCAAAAAGGTTTATCCAACCCAAAAACAATGGAGTTAGCCGACATGCGAAGATAAACCTAGCGAATCATGTAGATAAGTCCTTACTTCTAGGTGGATAGACGGGTGAACCACGAAGAGAATGAAGATAGTAACCGACAAGAAATATAGTTCGGCAGACAAAGCCAAACCTAGTTAATCACATATAGATAAGCCTCTATTGCCAGATGGATAGGGCATGTAAAGTGCGAAGGGAATGAATGTAACCGTCAAGTAATGGAATCGACCGACAAGCGAAGACAAATCTAGCGAATCACATAAATAAACCCTATTACCAGATGGCTAAAGCAGATGAAGCACGAAGGGACTAAATGTTTGATAAGTTGTTAAAAAATTCGGTCGTATTTTGAAGTCAGGTATTTGGATGGAAGTGGGGCACAAGTCTCATTCTAGTTGAGATCAATTTGGAATAACATTATGTCTCAGTCGAAAGCGTCCGTCCAATATTTAAACTATCAGGTATAAGAAAAATTCATCAGATCATGATAGAAAGTTAGTTGGCATTTGAGCGTTGTTTAGTTTTCCTTGTTTCTGTGTTATTCTTTGATTTTATTATTTGTTGTTTCCTCTACTTCAATTGCATATTATCTATCCTTTTGGAATTGTTCTTCTACTTTAATCTTAACATGATTTCTTCATTACTATATTCTTTTTTCATACTTGAGTTTGATACATTTTACATGAATCAAAAATCTATTGAAAACAGTTTCTCTATCTTTCACAAAATTGTGTACGTACATACATACAATACATCATAAAATTATACTAAATTTATTAGTATAACTTTTGTTGTATCAGGTTAAGTTGAACTACAACGTCATATACCTCATCAATATTTCTAACAAATTTATTTATGTTTTTTGTTTACCTAAAATTATGGAAAATTATGAAGATGGAAAGTTTACTTCCTACAAATTATGAAAATTATGGTAAATTTTCATTAGAATTAAATTATGGAAATTTTTCATGGGAATCAAATTATGGAAATTCCGTAGAAATCAAATTATGGTAAGTTTTCATATGAAATAAATTATGGAAATCAAATTATGGAAATTTCATAGAAACTAAATTATGGTAAAGTTTTCTCGGGAGATACATGAAAAAATATGCCTGAATGAGAATAGACTCGCGTCATGAGAATTTGAATTCCTTGTGTTCTATTCAAGTGAAAGCCTAAAATTTGCATCGAACCACAGGGTCTCTATCACCAAATCAAGCTTGTGGACGCAATCCTTGCTCATTGAATTGACGGTCATTTCGTAGTTGATGATCCAAATAAAATTACCATACTATGAAGAAATTTCATGCAATAAGTCTTCATGAGCTTGAAACACTTCAAGTGGGAAATGAGTTGATAAACAACCGAAAATCAAATGACCTCTTACAAATTAGAGAATATTGTCATGAAGACTCTGGTAAATATTGACCTCAACATATCGGCATGGTCATTTCTCATGAAGCTTCAAATGTCTCGTGAAAGATCAACTATGATGAAAAAAACAATTTGCTTCACGAATACTTCAAGGCTTGTCTTTACAAGTTCGACAAATCGAGCACCCCAACAAGCCCGAAGCAGGGGGCATTTGTAGACATTGAAGTTTTATTGATAAATCCATATAAAATTTGGATTAAATCTTAAATCACCATACGTTGACCAAGTCAAATTACTGGTTGATAAAATCGGATTAATATCTAAGTTAAAATTGTATGACTTAAATCAAGTCCAAATCACTTGGTCCAGTCCATTAAGTTGACAAGATGAGCCCAACTCATGTTCTTTAGGCCCAGGGGTAAAACTTGCTCAGACCAAAATACCCCAAAAGTCCTAACTCAAGTCTATATAAAGAGGTATTCTTCTGACCAAAATACACACAAATACATACATACAGAAATACATAGTTGCTCTTCAGTGGTGATGCAAGTCTTCCGCATACAAAGAAGTCTTCGCTCCAAGTGTTGAGCCGCAAGTATTCCGTCAAATCAAGAACATCCGTGAAGAGAAAAATCAGAGGATTACATCTTTTATTAAAGTTTTCATAAAGATTGTAACCTTCGCATTAATTCAAATACAAATATCATTGTTTGCTTGCTTTTTTTCCTTTCCTGTTTATTGTATTTCACGATTGAAACTTTAGACACTTACACCATAATCATTATTTATTAACTTTCATATAATAAATAGATATCACAATAACTCATAAAGAAAATGAAGAAATAACAAAAATGAGGTAATCCTAATAATAATACCTAAAGATGTTTCTAAAACTATTTAATTTTCTTGTTATCATTCTTGGTAGATTTTTGCTTGCATGAGTTACATTTTTACCTTTGGTCATCATTCACTTCATATATAGAAAGATGTTTCTAAAATTATTTATTCTTGATAGATATTTGTTAGAATGAAATTACATTTTTATTCTTGGTCATATTTAATACAAATATATCATCCTATTTATTTTTATTTGTAAAGTTACTTTTAACATATTTTTCTTTAATTTCAATCTAATATTTATATATTTATATATTATAGAAGAGCCATGATTAGGACGACCAATGGCAATATTATAATTTTAAACACTATTTATGGGCAAAGTTATAACTTTATAATTGCAGAATTAGTGGTCAAAATAATTTTCTAGAAGAATCTAATAATCTTTTCAAGAGTCACAAAAAGTTTTGTTTCATGTGTGACTCCACATAATCATTTTATTTGATTTTTTAAAATTAATTTGTATTTATTTGATTATAATAATGTAAAAAATATTTATATAACTTAAATAGTTCATATATGTTTATTGCTACTACAACATATTTAGTATAACCTACCATCTTCCATGATGTAATTTCCTTTTAAATTATATACAATCTTTTTTAAACATAAGTATTCATATAGTTTAACAGAAAAGGGTAAAAAATATCCTTAAACTATCCGAAATAGTTCATATTTATCCTTAAATTTTATTTTGACTCAAAACTCTCCTTCCCGTCAAACTATTGGGTCAAAAGTGCAATTCTTATTAATGAAAGTTGTTAAATGGCATGTGAATGCCACATTGCACGCCAATAGGGTTCCACTGCCACAAAGACTAAAAGGAAAAGGGTAAAAAATACCTTATTTGAAATAGCTCATATTTATCCTTAAACTATATTTCGGCTCAAAACTACCTTTTCCATATTTATGTTAGAATGAAATTACATTTTTATTCTTTCATCTTTAATACAAATATATCATCTTATTCATTTTTATTTGTAAAATTACTTTTTAACATCTTTTTCTTTAATTTCAATCTAATATATATTATTAATTTTATCATACTAATTTATTTTCAATTATATTAGTTATAGCAAAAATAAAGATTGAAATAATTAATTCATGATATTTTTATATAAAAAAGTAAACATTTTTTATACGCATAATGAATTGAAAAAATATTAAGAATTAAATTAAAGTAATAGTAAAATAGAGCAATGATAAAATAGATATCACAATAACTCACAAAAGAAAAGAAAGTGAAGTAATAACAAAATAAGTTAATGGTAATAATAATAACTTAAGATGTTTCTAGAACTATTTAATTTTCTTGTTATCATTCTTGGTAGATTTTGTTAGTGTGAAATTATATTTATGCCCTTGATCATTATTTACTCCATATATAAAAAGATGATTCTAGAATTACTTATTATTTTTCTAAATAGATATTTGTTAGCGTGAAATTACATTTTTGCCCTTGGTCGTCATCCCACTTCACTCTTCTATATAATAGAAATATCTGACTATGTGACTATAAAAAGAAATTTTCTAGAATCACACTTGATACAAATAAAGAGACCTTCTCTCTTCCCATCACTGCTCACTCTTCATTGTTGTCTCCATTTCTTCTTCGATGAGTGTCTTTTTCTCTTTTGACTATTTTATTTTATTTTTTAGTTCTCTTCCTTCATAATTCTGTTTAAATATTTGTAAAGCGCATTTGCATTCAATGAATAAAATGTATTTTTTTATTTGTAAAGTGCATTTAAATTTAATTAATTTATTAGATGTTCCATAGACAAAGCAAAACACATCAATTTAAACTAATTAAAATTCGTATGGTATGATATTATTGGTACCTCAAACTTCACCTGTGTGATTATATCGGCTATGTTATTGTAGTCTATTAAGTACAATTATAATTTATAACATAGTTGTATACATATGACAAAATCCACTATTACATTCAACAATTTTGAAATATATAATGTAACTTATTGGGATATACAATACACCAACAGAGAACATTCAGTATTGTGGTAACTCAGTTAGTTACATACATTCTTGGTGTTATTTGTTATGATTTTCTGTTTATTTTAGATTTATTTGGCCCAAAGCAACAAGTAATGTGATTCGTGCAAGTTTTTTTCTTTTTCTTACTCTTCCATTCAAGTACCTTGTGTTGAAAATTATTTATGATTGCAAAATTAAAAAATCAAGGCGTAAATGATAGTATTTGCTCACATGTTTGAATCATATCATTGTAAAGTAACTTTAGTAGAAAATATTTATTTAAATGAAAATTCACAATCGCAAGTGTAATATTTATTAGTGCAAATAGCCGATACACGCTATTTGCAATCTCTTTACTTTAAAAAAGTACAATTTTTTTAAAAAAGATTTCATTACAACAAAAATTTCTCTTCCTAGTAGAAATAAAGTAGGATGTGTCTTAGGTGAAATATAACCCAAAGCTTTATTCACCATAGTTTAATTTTTGAATGTATTTAAAACTTGAAATTGTTGAACATGCATTTTATGAATCATTGTTAACAGACCTACCAAAGGTGATTGATGCGGTTTCAACTTTACGTTTGTAATGTTAACATTCTGTCATAGTTAAGACATTTCTTAGTTATTCAAGGTTTCAAGTATCATAATCATATGTTGCTTGTACTCTTTATAAATGTTAATTGGATGTACACTTAATTTTCTAAAGGTAGTGAATTTTGGACAATCTAGCATTGCTGCACAGTCAAAATTGAAGAGTCCGCACAACTTAACCACAATTAGTAAGTGGGGTGGAGTTTTTTGTTCTTTTTGTATTTCGATTTTGTTTCTTGAATCTGACTTGACTCTTTCAATCGAGATAGTTGAGATTTAGATCATGTTATAATACAGATGGATCATGAATCTTAGGTAGTAGTTTCAGCTTGACTAATTGACTTGATATGTTTGTATTGTCAGAGTGGTGTAGACCTTGCTATGATTAACAAATATTGTTATTTCACAAGTGTAAATCAAAAAATTATTTTAACATAGTCACGAAAAATATGATTGCTTAAAATAATATAAGTTAAATCTGTAAAAACAATTGATGAAGTAAGTGAGATTTTATCAAGGCATTCAGTTGATGCAAAGGTACAAAAGGGAGATTTGAATCTGAAATTTTAGTTTCAAATTTATATGTTAAGATGTCATTGTATTTTTTTTAAAAAAAAATAAATCAAAGTTGAAATTCAATTCTTTGCTAAAAATAATGGTTATTTTTATCATGTTGACATGTATATGCTTGGTGGACTGTCAGTGAGATGCACTCCTGACTACCCGTTTACAGCAAGTTTGTGGTCTTCTGGCAAAACCCACTTCTCCTTCTGTGTAATTCTTAGTGATATTTGGCTATGAATTTATGTTTTGATGTTTAGTTGTTTATGCTTAGTTAGGCATTTCTTTTGATGGGACTAACGGTTTTTGTGATTGTTTCTGATGTAACTAATGACTTAGTTGGATTTTAGTACTTACTTTCATTTTATAGCTTTTTGTCTAATGTCAAAAGGGGGAAGCAACATGCAACATCAGACAACATCAGACTCTGTATATTAATTGGGATTACTTACCTGTTAGTAGCAGTTGAATTATTTGTCATAGTCAAAAAGGGGGAATTTGTTAAAACTCATTGTTTTGACTATGGTAACAAACAGAAGAACAGGTAGTAACAACTTGGTCCAGAAATTGCAGTCATAATTGCAGTCCTATTTACAATAGGATTATCGAGCAAAACAGTTTAAGAAAACTTTTTATACAAATCTGATTCCTGAGGCGGTGACGACTTAGTCAACAAAAGCGTGTGTTTGCTTACTATTTAAGGAAACATATTTTCTTATTTATTTAAGAAAAAGGTTTTGTTAAAACCAAGTTGAAGTTGAAGTACTGTAAAGAGGTTTGAGAGAAGTCCAAGTAGAAGTCAACAAGGATTTGTAGAAGGCAAATACAAGTTGAATTATACAAGGAGTTGTTAAAGTTCTGATTTATAAATAGGGAGCTATTTTCATCAGAAAAGATTGCACACTTACAAAGAGAGGAGTTCAAAACACGATCAAGAGTTTTGAGAGTGTTTTGATAAACACTTTTGAGTGCTGCGAGTTGAGCGAAAAATTGTAAGGTTGTATTCAAGAGTCTTGTCTACAATCTAAGTTGTGTGAGTAGGAGTTGCTTAACAAGTTGAAGAACTTGAAAAGCATTAGAAGATATAAAACTAGGGATTAGTTTTGTGTCTTGGGGTAGAAGAAATTAGAGTTTATAATTTCTTAGATTACTGAATTCTGTAATCGTTGTATTGTTTGAAGAATATAAATAATACAAAGTGTTGTTCGATTTATTTATTGTTAAAAGTTTTATACAAACAGAAACAAGTTGTCTATACTTGTTCCTGTGAAGAATTTAGGAGGGTAGAATTCTAACAAACACTTCTGTATAAATTGCCAATACTAACTACATCATTGTATTATTAGTTTGTCCTATAAGTTATTTTATATCATATCTCAGATCAATAACTTTCATTTTTGTATTGCTTCTTGCTAATGATGTAATATCTTTTACTATACATAACGTATAATGAATACAACAAAATTTGTATCTTACTAAATTATGTATTATATTTGTTGAATTTGCGTAACAAAAATTATCATAGATAAAGTACAATGTGTGTCTGTTTAATTGAAATATATGTTTCTTATCTTTGAAACCAGTTACGTATAAGAAACAATTATCGCATCTAGAACTCACATTTTTATGGTACATTTTGAAAAGGCAATATCAAATTTTTTGATGTGATAAGCAAAGTTAGAGATGAGATATATTTATACTTTTAAATAATTATTAATTTATAATAATAATGAGACTATATATTTTTACTTGCAATTTCCAATTGCTTTGAAAATGATGAAGAAAATAAGGTCTTCTATGATGAGCTTGAACTCAATCAAGGGAAGATGGAAGTGGTGGTTCAAGGTCTGTTGGAGAGTTCTACTACTACAAAAGTTGGCGTACACACCTTGTGGAGTACAACTACATCCTCTTTCATTATTTATTCCAATATTTCTTGAATTTTCATTAAGATTGTAACAAATTCGCTTTTGTAGTAGTGTCAGTTACTTAATGATGTATTATTTTTCGACTATGTAGCATAGAATAAATGACATGTACTTAAAGAATAGTGACGAATATGCTTTACAAGTAGATTTTTTGTAGTGCACTTTCAACATCTATGCAATAAATATTTGATTGCCTCCTTATCAGTGACGACTCTAAACCTTTGAAAAAAAAGCACCGACCTTAGGTCCAAAATTTGAGCGGCCTTATTTTTTAAAAACACAATGTGTTATACTTATTTTTTTAAAACTTCTGTTATAGAAGTTTGATAAATTATGAATACTATGTCTCAAGAAAGATTAAATAATTGGCTATAATAAACTTTATAAAAAATATATATTCAAATTTAAGGTATTAATTCAGATTTAGCTTTAGGCCACCAATTTATTCGAGCCGCACCTACTCCTTATTATATATGATTGATAAGCCTTGGACAAGATATTAAATTGTGAATGCCTAATCAAACACAATAAAATTATATCATAATTTAAATCGTTGGGCCCGTGCTAAAACCTTCTAGTATATATATATATATATATATATATATATATATATATATATATATATATATATATATATATATATATATATATATATATATATGACAGATATATAAATACAACTTGCCTCTCTCTACTCTTTATCCTCTCCTGGTCACCTCTCTCCTCTCTCTCTCAATCTCGCTCGCGTCTATCCTCTCTCTCCCAATCTCCCTCGCCTCTGTCCTCCTCTAACATGTAGCTACAAATCATAATTAGCAAACTATAGCTATTTTTGCCTAATCATGTTTCAAGTCTTGGCTATTTTTGAGCAATTTGTCCATCCTATTATTATTGATGTGACACAAGTGTGCAAAACACTACTCCACACTAGTATATAATATGATTTTCAACTTGTTTACATTGATATTCATGTCTTTTGATTTTGAGTGTGCACAAGTAGACAATTAACTTATATAAAATTGAATAAATAGACACATTTTTCCTACATGACAATTTACTTGAAATACAATTGAATTGATTTGTATTATGTCATGTAGAACACACACGTGCACGCGCGCTCACATATATATGTCATTAGAATGCATGTGTCCAGGGGTGACAATTGGACAAGTTGAATCAAATTTGAGCGGGTCATAATGGACTAGGACAACAAATGAGTTAAGACCCAATCTATCCAATTTTGCTTGGATCAAAATACATTGGGTCAAAAAGGGTCAAGTAATGGGTGATAGATCGAGATAAGACTTAACTCAACCCAACCCAATCTTTACTAACAACGACAACAATATACGCGGTGAAATTCAACTAAGTGAGGTCCAGATAGGGTATAGTATATGCAAATTTGTTAATTTTTACTATGTTTAATTATTTTATTCTAATACGTAATAAATTTATTGTTTATTTATTATGACTATATATAACATATCAAAAAATTTAAAAATATTTTGATAGGATTTCTAATGAGTCCATTTGGGTTATTCTATTTTGCAGGTACTCAAAAACTAATATACTCAAATTTTTAGGATATACCAAGTGTGGCACGAGGCATCATCAATACAGATAAAGAAAAACTTCCTAGCCTTAGGATAAGAAGATATCAAAATAGAGACTTTGCTAACCATGATCATACGCAGAGAAGATAACATGAAAATATACATTATAACAGAGCATTCATATAGCTAGCATTTGAACATTCAAGTAGATGCATTAGTGACAATAAGTGAGAATATTTTTAGAATAATAGACTACCTATCTTTTTTGAATTTCAAGCAGTGGTATTAGATTTTTAAGCTTAATCTGTTGAGAGTCGAGGAGGATGGAGAAACATTGTTCTAAAAAAAGGGATGGATGGGGGCATGAAAACAATCAAAAGGAAATTAACAAGGGTGAAATGGATCGAGAGGAACAAATACTTACTTACCCTGTTGGAAATCTCGACAAAAGCAAGTATTGGAGTGGCATTCTTGCAGCTGCAGCTTTGGTACTAGAATCGATACTCACAAGAGAAAGGAAGATGGAGATTTACCACAAGTTCTTTGATTAATGGACAACAAAAACTTCATAATCATTTATGGAACTTACAAGATCTGTCGTTGTTGAGTGTAAGAAGTCTTCATTAAGATTGTTTTCATGGCAATCGTGAGATTTGGAATGTCTTAGGTGAAAACACCTTAAGCTCGACAACTTCTAGGTTATGGGGTGGAGTTGGATACTGAATTTGAAGACTTTGACGTCTCTATAGCTCATCAACGCTTCTCTCAACCGATCCGTGGTTGTTTCGTTTGTACTTTGAGGAAGGAAATGAGACTTTTCCCCCTTCCCCCTTTTACTTTGATATCTGAACATTTCAAGTCTTGGACTTCTTTTGTTTTCTTTTGGAAAAATTACATGAATTGGTACATTTTAATAAATAATTACTGATTTTAGCAATACTTTTTATTTATTACCATTTATAGCAATACTATGTTAAATCTGCAATATGTATTAAAAGTGAATTATGTATGAATTATATATGAATTATATATGAATTATAATTGTTTTTAAAGTATATTATGTTTGTTTGATAAAAATTTGACACATTGAATTATAAGTGTATTAAAATGTGTGATAAATGAATTATTTATCATTAAAATTTGTATTATATGTGAATAAAAAATTGTTCTTTGTAATATGAATTAAACTTGTATTATAAATGAATTAAAAGTGATCAAGTGGAAAAACATATTATTGCTATAAATGGTAAATATTTTTTTATTATAGTATATTTATGTAAGTTCCCCTTTTCTTTTTGTATTGCTATTGGGCCTCAGTTGGATCAGGTAATGTCAGAAGATTTTTATTAGGAAAAATTACATGAATTAGTACATTTTAATAAATAATTATTGATTTTAGCGATAATTTTTGTTTATTATCATTTATAGCAATACTATGTTAACTCTGTAATATGAATTAAAAGTGAATTATGTATGCAATATATATGAATTATAATTATTTTGAAATATATAATGTTTGTTTGATAAGAATTTGACACATTGTATTATAAATGAATTAAAATGTGTGATAAATGTATTATCTATCATTAAAACTTGTATTATATGTGAATAATAAATTGTTCTTTGTAATATATATTAAATTTGTATTATAAATAAATTAAAAGCGATCAAGTGAAAAAAAATGTTATTGCTATAAATGGTAAATATTTTTTTATTATAGTATATTTATGTAAGTTTCCCTTTTTATTAGCCTATATGGTCTACTTCATTAAAGTAAAGAAGAGTCAATATATATATTAATCCAATTTTTAATGGGTTGAAATGATTTGAATTAATAAATAGACAGGTCAACTGTAACAACCCTAAAAATGGATATGCTAAGAATGCTTAATGTGTCTAGAATGCCTACGATTAGACCGGGTTCACACAGATTGATGCGCGTAGAACCAGACCTCTGAACCCTTGCTACAGCCAAGCCAACTAACTTGGGGAGTTAGTTGAGCTAGAAAAGGTTGGGTCCAGCCATGTAGGGCTCCCGAATACGAAGATTTACTCGGATGAGTCTTTACCGGACTTAAAAAGGGAAAATCTTAGGTTTGGAGGGTCTAGGGGTAAAATGGTATTTTCCAGACCAAGGGTAACATCGTAATTTCCCTAAGGAATTAATTAATTTATTAATTAATTTAATTAAGTGGACGGTTCGAGTCGACGAAATGACCCATTTCGCGGTGGTCACTCCACCCGGGTTCGAACCTCAACGGAAGCATCAATTAAATGTATTTAAATTGAGGTTTATAATCTGATTTTTTAAGGGCTTTATGGTCATTTCACTAAGCTAATTAAATCAGATTTTTATTAAATTAATAAGGAGTCCTAGTTTGACTAATTCACAAACTAAAACTCCTAATCCTAAACTACTCTCTCACGCTCATCTCTCTCACGTTTCTCCACTCTTCTCACGTTTTCTCTGCCTAACAAAAGTACAAGAACAGAAAACACAACCAAAGTTCTTCACACTTGAAGAACTCACACGAAAAAGATAATCAAAACATAACCAAAAACGTTAGGCAAAAGGGAGGGGTTTTCCGTCGAGTGGTGTTGAAGTTGCGGGGATTTGGACGTGTGCTTGGAGAAGCTTTGAGCAGCAAGTTCAAGGTTTGAACGTCAAAATAAGGTATGGGTTTTCTTACTCTTGGTCCCTTTCCCAAGAGACCCTTAAGATTCAGTCAATTCTAATCCAAAAACTAGGGTTGTACCCCGTTGCATGTCCCTGTCACTAGCTCCCATTGATTCGTAGGTTGGATATGTTTGCTGGTAGAATTTAGGGATGTAACGTGTATTCGTGATGATTATGTGTATGTATGTATATTCGGAATTATGTGAGTAATGAAAGATGTTTTCCGGAAATGTGTGATACGGTTGTGTGGGTGCATTGTTGTGACTATTGGTCACGGATTAGAGCATGAAATGGCATGTTTAAATCCTTGTATTTTATGTGCAAGAACGTGTGTAAATCGTGATGTTCATACGAAGTACAATATGGCTGATTTGAGTGGAAACTATTAGCTAAATGAATCCATGAAAATGCACCTAAAGATGTACTAAATGATCCATGAATTATCCTAAGAACTAACGTGTAAATGTTGATGAAAAGGAGCTGAAAATCATGACCAAATTTCCAGCATTGTGTTAGCTTGGTTTCGGCCAAAACAAGGATAACAAAATGAAATTTTAAATGAATGAAAAATAGGTGAGGTTGCTAGGGATTGAACCCGAGACCTCACACGTGAAACATAAAAAAGGTAAAGGAAGAAATGGGGTTAAGGGAAATCGAACTTGGGTGCCCTTGACCGAAATATTAATAAATTTCACTAAGGCTTATCATAATTAATTAAAGTTAAAAACAAGTGAGGCACACGGGATTCAAACCTGAGTGCCCTTAGCCGATATCCCTAAGCTAAAATGGAAATAGGGAAATGAGAGGAGTGGGATTCGAACCCACCACCTCTTGGTCAGATTTAAGGAAAAACTAAAAGAAAAATAAAAGTTGAGGCGTGTGGGAATCGAACCCATGACCTCTAGGCTGAATGAAGGAAATTAAGTAGAAAAATAAAGTGGGGCTGTGGGGGTTCGATCCCACACCCTCTCGGTCAACACGAAAAGAATTAAGAAAAGAGAAATAAAAGAAAATGAGGTTGTGGGGGTTCGATCCCACATCCTCTCAGTCCCAAGCAAATGAAAAATAAAGAAAGAAGTTACGGGAAAATGAAGAGAAGGCGTTGGGGCTCGATCTCGGGTCCCCAAGCCGTGTGGATCAAATTAAAATAAATGAAAAATGTAAGTGTTGTCCAAGGGATTCGAAATCGGGTTCCCTTGCCCAATTTCCGTATTGATACATAAGTCATACGTGAATAAATGTTCAAATAATGCTGCCTATATAGATCGAAATCGATGATCTTGGCATACATACAAGATGCATAAGTCTTGTATCACAAAATCTTAGGAAGATACGAATCACTTAAACGAACTATAAATGAAGCCTCATGGCTTGTATGTATAAACCCATAAGTCTAGCATACGTTTAAAAGTAAGTGAACCTAAGATGTATGTAATGAAATGATGTAACCCTAGAAGGGCTAAGTAAGAGTGTGAAACACACTAAATGGCCAAGTGCATTGTCATATGATGAAATGAACATTCACGTAAAAAGGGGTGAGTAATTATGAAGAGCGAATGTGCTAAAGTTAATGAATGTGGTGACAACATGATAAGAGGCTAATGTGAAAGATGAGAGCAATCTCAAATGAGCCTAAGTAAATGTTATCAAAACGTACTCACCTATGAGAGTGTAAAGTTAATGAAGAGACTAGTCTCTATGAACACTCTAATGAAAGTATTGAGATTAATGTATACTTAATACTAATGATGAGATGAGAATCATCTAATGAGCTATGATGTCCTCATACTAGAAGCCAACTTCCATGACGGATTGGTTGAATGTAATGGAACTTTATACTGAGCATTGATAGGCTAGCTATGAGTGGTGATGCCTTCTTTCGGGAAGGGCGGAGGTTCACGTAACTCTCATGAGATGAGACTGTCCGGCATGCCGGGTATGGGTCTCCTTATATCTCCTAGTCTTTGAACCTATACTGCCAATATAGGGATCTAGCAGGGTTCGACTCCCTATATACGCTAGCATGTTTTGGTTCACTTTGGATGGTGATTCCACCTCTTTTCGGTGTGGGGATTACACACTGGATTTCATGATGCTCTCATGATCTATGTCGGTTAAGGTTAAAGTTCCCTATGAATGAATGAGGCCAGCCTCAAATGATGCACATAATGAAATGAACGATACCAAAGGTGTTAGGATAGGATAATCAAGAGGTGAGCTAGACTTAAGTAATGACACTAGGTCATTCTTGGTCATTGCACAGCGAACCCGATGAAAGTCTTAAACTACATCCTAGGTATAGCTGGTGTTTACACTAGCTTATGAATGAATGAAATGAAGTACGTATGAATGAATGAAGCAGACTCTGTGCTTGCTAAAGAAGGCTCCCTAGTTGAGGTCCCATATGTTGAGCCCTCATTTTGGGAAGTCTTAATGTCAAGTCCATGATTCCAAGGTCTCATGGCATATGAACGAATGATATGAAAGATGTTATGTGCTATATGCAATATGTTATGTGCTATGTGTAATATGTTATGTGTTGTGTACAATATGATACGTATGATGATGCATGTTACTCTCATGGCATGACTTTCCTAATCCAATTTGGCAAGTCCACTGACTTTTCAAATCCAAATTTGGCAGGTCAATTAACTTTCCTAATCCAAATTTGGCAAGTCTATTGACTTTACTTTCCATAAATCATGTTGTTAGGAAAGAGCTATTCTCACTCATGCATGTCCTTGGTGTGTGCTTGCATATACCCATACTTAGTACAAGTGTGTACTAATCCCATACAACTCTACATGTTTTAGGTGCAGGCACAGGTGGACGTTAGAGCTTACAGGTCGACGCTGAAGCTATCCGGACGTGGAGCATTCATCCGGACTTGGTAGGCCCTCATGCATTCGAGGACGCTTGCCCATTGTATTCTAGCTTAGTTATAGGATTGAGCTAGTGGAGTATGTTTCACTAGCGTTTCTTTCCCGTTTTATTTCAGACATTGTATTGATGCCATTTTGGCAAGTATACACTTAATGCAATATTGAATTATTTCTTTCATTTGATAATATTAATGTTAGATGGTTGATGGTGAACGTATATGTTAAGTCGAATGACTTACATGCATGTTAAGAAACAAAAAGTTCAAATTTTCCGCTAAAATTAACCTAGATAAAGTAAGGATGACGTATGTAGGCTTGTCTGCGACCTCTGAGAGGTCAACGACGCCGGTCTCGTCTGGAGTCTAGATTCCAATCGTGACATCAACCTAAATGGATTGAGCGGATTGAGTTTGATTTTTCCACCCCCTCTCTATATTTATATGTTCAACTTTATATAATAATTTTAAATAAATTAATTTAAGTTGAGCTAATAATTTAAATGGATTGAATGTTATTTTGGCAACTCTATATTTTAGGCTTAACCCATCGGTGAACTCCTAAAGCTGACAACAATTTTCACTTAGACACCTTAACTAGATGTTTTTTTTATTTTAGATACTTTATGTCATGCCTCTTTGTGTCATTTTGACACTTTTTCACAATTTTCTGTCGACCCTACGCACGTGTTGACCAAACATATCCGCAATGTCATTAAACACACAAAAATAAATTAAAGAAAAAAAATTATAGGTCAAATAGAAAGGGTTTTGACCAATTGAAAACAAATTATTATGAAGATTTTCCTTTCCACCCCTCTTCCCCCACCCACCACGATCATCTTCTTTATCAAAAAATTCTCACCACAACACAGTCATCTTCTTCAGATTTCTCCTTTTTCATTTTCTTTTCGCCCATTCCCATTCTATATACTTCTCCACCATATTCCTCTATTTTCATGGACCATGATTTTTTCCGTAATACCCACTTGATTTCATTGTCTTCTTCACCATACCTTTCTCCTATTTTTTTAAAATTTAATTTAGTGTTTAGCATTATAAATATGAAATTTTAGAAGTTATAATGACGATGTGAATATGTTAAAATTAGATAGTAGATTTTTTTTTATACTTAATTTTATCCTTCATTCTTTTAAGGAAAAAGGGTTACATTCTTAAAATTGTTTTGCTGAACAATCTTCAAGTCTTTTTATATGCAAAATTTATGTTGCCATCAACCGGTGAGGTCAAGTATGTATTGTGTTCAATAATATTGATTTCAACACATATAATAGAAGGTTTGAAAGAAGTCTTTGATGAATTTTTTAGAAATTTTTGAGAGAGAAAATGTAAGAAATGTACCAGCTGAAAATGAGTAAGAACAAGAGAAAAATATAAGTAAAATAGGCTAAATAAGCCTCACACACGCCATCAATGAGTGCATCACACTTACTTTACTACATCAACAAAACAACATAATAGGGCACTATATAAGATGTTTAAAATGATAAAGTCTGACTAATGTGTCTAACCGAAAGTTATGCCAATTTTAAGGGATCACATAGGTGGTGTTAAGTCTTTTAAATTAAATGTGTTTTTGTGCAAACCCAAAAGTTGAATATGGGCTGTTCAAAGCTGGATAGTCGTTGGTAAGCTATTTGTGTCCATCTAATTCGAAGCGAAAGGGGGAAGAAAGCAAAATAATAAACAGGTTGAGAATAAGTGTACTCATTATTTTAAGTTAAAAATCCAAATCTCCTGCAAACACTCACTAGAGTAGTCCGGATCTGTTTTCAGAAATAGATACTTGAAGCTCAAAAGTGAGATCGGAGATGCTTGACGGTATACTAACCCGTGGTTTCAGCTCCAAATGGTATGAATGGCTTTTTATCTTTTTATCTTTTTGAGATTTGTGATTTTTCACTTTGGTTTTGGGATGAATGAAGCAAATCGCTAGTAAAGGCTACAAGGACGAGAATCGAGGTGGTGAGACGGAGAGCTGCGTCGAAACAGAGGTTTTTGAAGGAAGACCTTGCCAAATTGCTTGATAATGGACTCGATATTAATGCTTATGGAAGGGTGAGTGTTTCCATCCAAATCCAGTTTTGATTTGATGAGTATTGCTAAACTGATTTACTGCTTACTGAAAATAAGGAACTACAATAACTAACATAATTTTAAATAAATTAGGAAAAAGAGAAACAACTAAAAAAAAAATAATACTAGCAATTTACTTTTCTTCCGTATCAGCTAAGTATTTTCTGAAAATAAGCTGCAGTTCTACAGACAACTGCAACACTCCTACTGGCTCAACAACTGCATATTCCAACTCTCATTATCAGAAATTCAAGGCTTAGTAAATACATCTGCAATATGATCTTCTGACTTGCAATAAACCAATTTGACCTCTCCTCCTTGCACTTCCCTCAGAAAGTACAATATGATATTAATATGTTTTGTTTTCCCACAAAAACTAAAATGAAATGCTAGACTATGAGAAATCAATATGGATGCCTATCATCCACAAACCTGTATGTTCTTTCTTGTTGCTCTAGATCAACATCTTATAGGATCTTCCTTAGCCAATGATCTTGATTAACTGCTGCTATTGCAGCTATAAATTCAACTTCTGCAGTTGACTGTACGTACCACGATGTCGTGCTTCTTTGAGCATCATGAAAAACATCCCGAACCAATGCTAAGATAATTACCAGAAGTACTTTTCATGTTATCAACTAACCCAACTCAATCACTATCAAAATAACCTTGGACTTCAGACTTTTAAAAAACTTAGCACTTTACTCCAAAGTTTGAATATTTCAGGGCTACTCTTGGAGTTGTTGATCGTAAGCATGCATTAAGGGGGAGTGTTAAAAATTAGTCAATAACAGTTTCTATATTTTAGGAATGATGATCAGGTTAGTTGTTTATTAAGCTACGAGTCTTATTGTTAGAGTTATTGTAAGAGTTAGAAGTTAACACTTATTTTATATGTAACTCTAAGTGCCTGCTGTAAAAGAACAGAGCCTTCCGTTCAAGCAAAATAAGTTCTTCTCTGTTTGATTTCTTGTTCAACTGCTGCACTTGCTCTTTCTTTTCTCCGCGTGTGCTTTTGTTTATAAAGAAGAGACCATAAAGCCTCGAATAACAACACTCCTAAGTTAAGTGGAGTATCACATCCATACAAAAACATAATTAACTAAAATCAAATGGAGAACCTTCGGCTCCTTTCTTATGAACTTCTATCAATCTCTTTTATATTATAGTATGTCGTATCTTGTATGTGTCAAAAATGACCCTAAAATTGTTAATATCATAAAGATTTTCTTCATTGCCTCAGAATAGTCATTACTATTGCTTAGATTTCATATCACCAACCCTAACTTATTTGGAATTGAACCATAGTTATTGTTATGGTTATGGTATGCAGTTATAAAGAATTAATACAATGATCAACCAAGCAATACGTGTCATTTGAATGAAACTGTTCACAACTAGATATTCTAAACCAAAATTTTGATACATAACAAATTAAAATCTCAAACTCACAAATATCCACAAATGATAATAAAGGTGACCTAATCAAGAAGAAAAAGTCATGTTGCTTAACATATTTTCAAAAATATAGTCTGTCGGGCTGTATCCAAGTTTCCAGTAACCAAGTTTACAGGTCACAAAGTTAATTGAAAGAAAGCCAAAAGAAAGAGTTATCACTACAACAAAAATGATATTTAACAACAATTGATAGCTTAATTGCCGCTAATATGTATTTTCAGAGGCAATTAGTATTCTCTATAAATGTCCCTAAAGTCTATAGCGACATTAAATCTAATGGCAATTAATTTTTGTCTGTAAAGGCTCTAGCACTCTGTCAATGTGCATATTTATTGCCGATAAAAATTGTTTTTGTTATAGTGTATTCTGGGCATATGTTAGTTTCAAGAAAACATGGTCTCTTATTATGCCCAAAAATAAGTGAGAAATTTTATCCTATGCGCATCCGAAGGATAGCGGCTATGGGTTCTCCTTGTCATAAAAAAGAAAGGCAAATTAGTCAACTTGCGATAAAAAAGGTGGACTAATTGTCTCTATACTAATATAATAGCAAGAGTGTAATGGCATACAAAGTGTTTGTACCTAAGATATAACAATCAAAATAATATACTAACTGTGGCAAGCAAGAAAACAATTTGTTCGGTTTTTTTTAACAAACTTCACCATTGGTTCCACATAAGTTATCTATTTGTTGTGGTATGCTATCAAATACAGCACACCCCACAAACATTAAAAGTATATGAAGGAATCCTGTAGAAAGGGAAAAAAGACCAGATCAATTTTCAATCATCCTTGCTGAAATTTTTAACAAGAGTTAAAAAAAGTCACCAAAATAGCAAAAAGAAATTGCAATAGTAACATGAATCACTATGGCTTATAATAAAAGATTAAGCTTCATGAAATAGGAGGAAGAAAACTTTAAGGAATGAAACACACTTCATAAGAAGTTTAATTAATGTATTTGAATTCGACTCCCATAGCAAAAAAAATCTACAAATAATACTGGCAGAAATATAAGTTTTGCTTACTAAAAGCCAAATGTTATGAATTCAATCATTCCTGCAACATTATGAGTTGTAGACTGGGAGGCGCAAGAGTAGTAGTGTTGCATTGCCATTGAAATCAATGTTCTTTGTTTATTCTTTCTTCTTTTGGTGTCTTAGAATTAAGTGTTGGGTTTTAAAAAATGTGAATGAAAAATGAAGAGCTGTGACTTTTGTGAAAAGTTGTGACTTTTTATAAAAAATTGTGATTTTTTTGTAAGTTTGACTTCTAAGTAGGGTTAAATAAGAATCTTCATCGGTGAGAGCACCACATAGATGGGTCTAAGATTCTCTTTTATATATATATATATATATATATATATATATATATATATATATATATATATATATAAAGAGATTTGTATTTCCTTCATGTATAAAAGGGTTAAGTGAAGATCTATTTATTTGTGTTAAAAACAAACACCTTTCCCAATTGAAGGATTGAGACTTTTTCGAGGGGTTGTGATTTTTCCAAAGAGTTGCGACTTTTTGGAAGTATTGTGACTTTTCTAAAGAGTTGTGACTTTTTCGAAAGGTTGGGACCTTTTCTAAGGGTTGAGATTTTTTCAAATAGTTGTGACTTTTTCGAAGGGTTGTAACTTTTCCAAAGAGTTATGGTTCTTCTTATAAAGCAAACGAAAAACATGTTCATACTATCCTTTGTTG
Organism: Solanum sitiens; assembly: GCA_016801875.1. Lineage (NCBI taxonomy): Eukaryota > Viridiplantae > Streptophyta > Magnoliopsida > Solanales > Solanaceae > Solanum > Solanum sitiens. Next base: position 527,780 of record JABWTJ010000092.1, on the reverse strand, counting down.
GTTATATATGTGAGGGGTTCTCTCACATTTTAACTACAAACTTTCTAAGTTTTCAATACTTCTCAAAACACTCAATTTAGTACATCTTCTATATTTCATATTATATATATATATATATATATATATATATATATATATATATATATATACATACTATCTCCGTTTAAAAAAGAATGACCTGGTTTGACTTGACACGGAGTTTAAGAGTATAAAGAAGACTTTTGTATCTTGTGGTCTTAGATTAAAGTTAGGTTAAAAGTACAAAATTGCCCTTTGATCTTGTGGCCTTAAACATGCCACGTGGAAAGCTGAAATTAAAATATTACCAAAAAAAGAAAGAGGTCATTCTTTTTGAAACAAACTAAAAAGGAAAGGAGGTCATTCTTTTTGAAACGGAGGGAGTATTATATTAAAAGTAGATACCTTTTCATATTGAAGGATTGTGACTTTTCCATAGGATTATAACTTTTTCAAAGAATTCTGATTTTCTTTGCTGAGTTGTGGTCTTTCCAAAGGGTTGTAACTTTTATGAAGGGTTATGACTTTTTGATAAGGCGTAATAAACACTTGTTCATACTACCTTTTGTTGGCTATTAATGAAGGTTTCTCTCTCGTGTTTAAACTACAAATTTTATGAGTTTTCGATTCTTCTTCTTAAAATTTCGAATTGAGTATATCTTCTATACTTCAGATTATATTATATTTATTTATTTGTTATGTTATATTATATTAAAATTCCCTTTCACATTGAAGAATTGTGACTTTTTCGAAGGGTTGCAGCTTTTCCAAAGATTATGACTTTTTCAATGAGTTGATCAACGGTCACAATTAAACTAAAATTTTAGAATGTTTAAAAATTAACAAACAATCTAGGGGTGTGGGGATCGGAAATCAATGTCACATGTGGGTAATTGTGCTGCTCTATAATAATGAACATTCTTGAATAAGTGAGGTCATCTTCAATGACTCTAATATTCTGTCTCTCTCATAGCATCCTTGCATAGAGTTTCGACTATTTTGAAGGGTTACTATTCTTCTTTTTCTTCTTAAAACACCCAATAGTACATATTCTATATTTGATATTATAATTATTTACTTATTATTATATATAACATTTAAAACAAACACCTGACTTATTTGATGAGTTGTGACATTTCCAAAGAGTTCTCATTTTTCTATTCTTTCTCTTCTTAAAAAAATCAATTGTGATTTGCAGCTGTTGAGTGAGTTCGAAGCAGTGGAGTTGGAATGCTCCCATAACTTGAATGTTAAACTACTATAATATCCCCAACTTAAAACACTCAATTTAGTATATTCTTTATATTTTATATTTATATTATATTAAAAGCAGAAACTCCAACAATACAACAATAACAATAACTAAACAATGAATTATAGGGGATGAGAATGTATATTTAAGAGATTTAAGAGTTTCTGTATTTATTCTTACACATCACAATTGAATTTAAAAGGAGAAAAAAGTCAAAAAAGGAAAAAAAAAGATAAAATATAATTGGATGACATTATGAGGTGCCACATCACTTTATCTATATCTAAGCTTTATAGATTATAAATAAATATAAATGTTTTGGGATATTGATTTGACAATTTTCAGTATGCACACAGTTAGTACTCATAAAAAAGTTCACATCCATTATTTATAGAAACTTATACCTTATTATTTTACTTATATTCGTTTACTTAAATTTTTTGTTTAATAATATTGACATTATTTTAAAAAATAGTATACTACATTGTTTGACATTCATGTGCAACACATTTGCATCAAAACTAGAATATATAAATATCTCCATTTTTAGTTTACCCTATTTAGAATATCTTGTCGCTACACCCCCCTCAAATCGATGTTGATGAATCAAAAACATCAATTTGTCTAGAAACCGAGGATGCTATCATGCCATTGATTTTGTTAACACATCAGCTACTTGAAAATCACGGGATACATATGGAGAAGTACTAATTTTACGAGTTACAAAATTTGTCAGAAATGTATAAAAATAATCTTGGAAATAAGGTTAGATTTTCGATTAGAAATATATTAAATCCCCAAAAAGAAGATTTAAAGAAAGGAAAATAGCTATTGAGAATTTTGCCAGAACAAAGAGAATAAAAACTATAGTAAATGTGAGAAATATATGGGGAAAAAATATTATTGAATTGTGTATCTAAATTTTACATTGAGACCCTACTTATAGACACTACATTAGAATCCTTTTCCGACTAGGAATCCTATTCTTATTCTTATTCCTATTCCTATTCCTATTTTAAGTAGGAAATACTTATTCTATTCTAACACTCCCCCTCAAGCTGGTGCATACAAATCATATGTACCTAGCTTGTTACAAATGTAATTAATACGAGGACCTATGAGGGACTTGGTGAAGATATCTGCAAGCTGATCATTTGACTTCACGAATTTTGTAACAAAGTGACAATATTTTTTCTCTAACAAAGTGACAATATTTTTTCTCTAACAAAGTGACAATATTTTTTCTCTAACAAAGTGACAGTCAATCTCAATGTGCTTAGTCCTTTCATGAAACACTTGATTTGATGCGATATGAAGAGCCGCTTGATTATCACATACGAGTTCCATCTGATCAATTTTGCCAAATTTTAGTTCTCCCAGTAACTGTTTGATCCAAACTAGCTCACAAGTTGCTGTCGCCATTGCTCGATATTCTGATTCCGCACTAGATCGAGCAACCACATTCTGTTTCTTACTTTTCCACGACACCAAATTACCTCCTACTAAAACACAATATCCGGATGTCGAACGTATGTCAGAGGGTGATCCTGCCCAATCAACGTCTGTATATCCAATGATATGCTCATGGCCTTGATCCTCAAAGAGTAGTCCTTTCCCAGGAGCTGACTTTATATATCGCATAATACGAACCACTGCTTCCCAATGACTTTGACAAGGGGAAGTCATAAACTGACTTACAACACTCACAGGAAAAGAGATGTCAGGTCTAGTCACTAAGATGTCAGGTCTAGTCACTGTGAGATAATTCAACTTTCCAACGAGCCGTCTATACCTTTCAGGATTACTAAGTGGCTCCCCCTGTCCTAGAAGGAGTTTAACATTGGGATCCATAGGAGTGTCAATAGGTCTACATCCCATCATTCCTGTCTCCTCAAGAATGTCTAAGGCATACTTGCGTTGGGAAATAACTATACCTGAACTAGATTGAGCAACCTCAATACCTAGAAAATACTTCAATCTGCCAAGGTCTTTAGTCTGGAAATGCTTAAAGAGATGTTGCTTCAAATCAGTGATACCATCTTGATCATTAACGGTGATAACAATATCATCAACGTAAACAACCAAATAGATACATCGACTTTGTGCAGAATGCCGATAAAACACCGAGTGATCAGCTCCACTACGAGTCATGCCAAATTGCTGAAGGCTCAATCTTGTGGTGCTCAATTTGATGCTATCCCAGGTACATCTGCTAAAGGAAAGGGTCCAGAACGTAGTAGAGGTCCTCGTGACACCAGAAGATCTTCTTGGGTTGAGGAGGTTGATGTTGATACAGATATGCCTTGGTGGTTGAAGAATCCATCGCATAGGCCACACATAAAGATGGAATTTCCCCGATTTGAAGGAGGAGATCCTCGTGGCTGTTTTTTGAAGTCTGAAAAATATTTTCGGTACTATCAAACTCCAGATGATTTAAAGGTAGATGTTGCAGCCATGTATTTGGAGGGTGATGCACTTGATCTCTTTGCGTGGATTAACAATGAGCGTACATTGTTGTATTGGGAGGACCTTGTTAAAGCTTTACAAGAGAACTATGGTCCTGCTGAATTTCAGAATCCAGATGAACATTTATGTAGCATTCGACAATTGGGCACAATACAAGAGTATCGACAGGAATTTGCTAAACAAACTGCCCGGGTCAAGGATTGGCCAGAACATTGTCTTTTGGGGGTGTACCTTACTGGGCTTAAAGAAGAACTCAAATCAGATGCGAGAATTCATAAGCCTAGAACTGTTTATAAAGCCATGAGCCTTGCATTTGAATTTGAGCAAAAATAGTTCCAATCGTGGGCATAAAGGGTATCAATGGTCAAATTTGTCACGATCCAACACAATCCAAACTGGTTCTGCACGTGATGTTCCTTACCAATCAGTAGGCAACCAACTCGTATCACGAACCAATCCTAATTCTGCACAGATGTCTCCTCGTCCTTCTCCAAATCGTGCTTGGGAGATAGAGAAGCAGAATCACATAGCAAAAGGACTCTGTTTTAGGTGTAATGAAAAATTTGCACCGGGTCACCGTTGCAAGACAGCATCTCTTACTCTTATGGAGGCAAATAACAACATTGAAGGTGATGAATCTGGAGAACAAATGCCAAGTGACATAATTAATGAGGATGCAGATACAAATGACCTTCTGAAATTTCATTCCACGCCTTTTTAGGTAACACAACAGGGACAACGATGAAACTTCAAGGGACCTTAAATGGACGCAAGGTGCTGCTTCTGGTTGATAGTGGGTCATCTCACAATTTTATCTCTGAAAAAATTGTTGAAGAATTACAGTTGCCTGCTCAAGTTGTTCTATTTTGGAGTTCAGATCGGCAATGGAGATATCATACGTTGCAACCGCCTGTGCCAAAATCTTGTTGTGAAATTTCCCGGATTAACGATTGATCAAGACTTTTATCCTTTCTCTGTTGGAGGAGCAGATTTAGTGCTTGGAATTAAGTGGCTTGCTTCTTTAAATACAGTCCAAGCTAATTGGAATGAGATGTTTTTGATTTTTAATTTAAATGGAAAGCGATATAAGCTTCAAGGGGTCCCACAAGAATCAAATGCACCAGTTGCTTTTCAGTATTTCTCCAAGGAGGCTGATACTTCAGGTAATTCTATACACATTGTTATTCAAAGCTTGCTTCATAAGTTTGAATCAAATTTTGAAGAACCCAATGCCTTACCTCCTTTTCGTCAACACATCCACTCTATCCCTTTGATTCCTAACTCAAGACCACCCAACACCCGTTCATATCGTTATTCATATTTCCAAAAATCAGAAATTGAAAAACAAGTTACTGAATTACTCCAAAAGCGTTTTATAAGGTCAAGTACCAATCCGTTTGCTAGCCCTGTCCTTCTCGTCAAGAAAAAGGACAATACATGGCGTATGTGCATTGATTATAAAGGTCTCAACCAAATTACTATTCCAGATAAGGAGCCAATTCCAAATATTGATGAGCTTCTTGACGAATTGCATGGAGCAACTATTTTTTCAAAGATTGATTTACGTTCTGGTTATCACCCGATACGTGTCGATCCTACTGACATTCATAAAACTGCTTTTCGTACTCACTCTGGTCATTATGAGTTCACTGTTATGCCCTTTGGTCTCATTAATGCCCCTTCGACGTTCCAATGTGCTATGAATGATTTGTTCAGACCACACCTGTGCAAATTCATTCTTGTATTCTTTGACGATATCTTGGTATACAGTCAGACCATTGAGCAACATATCAATCACTTGGAGCTTACTCTCCAAAACCCTGAGAGATAATTGTTTCTATGCCAAAACATCTAAATGCTCATTTGGGCAAATTCATATTTCTTTTTTTGCGTCATGTGATTTCAAAAAAAGGGGTTGGTGTTGATCAGGATAAAGTTCAAGCTGTTTTGGAGTGGCCAGCACCAATTAATGTGAAGGAGTTACGTGGATTTCTTGGGTTAACAGGTTATTATCGCAGATTTGTGAAGGGTTATGGAATGATGGCTCGACCACTCACTGAACTTACCAAGAAAAATACTTTTCAATGGTCGAACTCGGCTGAGAATGCTTTCCAACTTCTAAAGCAAGCCCTAACAACTGTTCCGCTACTACAACTTCCAGATTTTACTCAACCATTTGTGGTAGAATGTGATGCTTCTTCAGAAGGAATAGGGGCTATTCTTCTTCAAGATGACCATCCTATTGCTTATTTTAGTAAGGGACTTTCTTTTTCCAGTCGTTTGAAGTCTACTTATGACTGGGAATTTCTTGCTCTTGTTTTAGCTTTACAGAAATGGAGACACTACCTCCTGGGCCATCATTTTTATGTCCGAACAGATCATTGCAGCCTCAAGTATCTCCTTTCCCAGCGTATTACTACTAATGAGCAGCAAAGATTATTAATGAAATTGCTTCCCTTTGACTTCACAATTGTTTACAAAGATGGAAAGGATAATTTGGGAGCCGATTCTCTTTCAAGGAGGCCATTAAATGCTGAATTTTTGTCTCTTTCTATTCCTGTGCCAATGGATTTTTCCAACTGGCAAAATTCTCTCCAAGCAGATACATATACTCGTGAGATTATTCAAGCCATTCACCATGATCCTTCCTTACAACCAGATTTTCATCTTGTGGATCAGAAACTTTATTTCAAGGAAAGGTTGGTAGTTCCGGACCAATCTTCTATTCGACAAAAGCTTCTCTCAGAGTCTCACGACACACCTTCTGCCGGGCATGGAGGATATTTGAAAACCTTGAAGCGCCTTTCCTCAAATTTTTTCTAGCCAAGGATGAAGCATGATGTTAAGATATTTGTTCAAAACTGTTTGGTTTGTCAACAAGCCAAATACCAAGCACTAGCACCTGTTGGACTTCTACAACCCTTACCTATACCTGATAGAATTTGGGAAGATGTTTCACTTGACTTCATTATAGGACTTCCCAAATCGGGTGGCTTTGATACTATTTTGGTTGTCGTAGATCGTCTCAGCAAGTATTCTCATTTCATCCCACTTTCTCACCCATATACTGCCAAGATTGTTGCTACGATTTTCTGCAGAGAAATTGTACGTCTACATGGCATTCCTCGGTCAATCCTATCTGATCGGGATGTTATCTTTCTCAGTGCTTTTTGGCAGGAGCTATTTCGACTTAGCCAAACAAGGCTAAGAATGGGTACATCTTACCATCCATAATCTGATGGACAAACAGAGGTGGTTAACAGATGCTTGGAGTCGTATTTACGATGCTTTGTTATGGAACAGCCTCGTACATGGAGTCAGTATCTACCATGGGCAGAGTTTTCTTTTACCACGGGCTTCCACTCATCCACAGAAACTACCCCATTCAAGTTTGTTTATGGTAGGGACCCTCCATCCATTTCTCCTTTTGTTCATGGAGAAACACGCATTGCTGAACTTGAAGAACAACTTTTGAATCGTGATGCCATGCTAAAAGTTCTCAAAGATAACCTTTTAAAGGCTCAAACTCGAATGAAACAGCAAGCTAATTCTCATCGTCGAGATGTTACCTTTCAAGTTGGAGATTCTATCTTTCTACGTGTTCAGCCTTACCGTCAACGTTCTTTGGCTCAGCGCAGGTGTGGAAAATTGTCACCTCGATTTTTCGGACCATATAAAATTGTGCGATGTGTTGGACCTGTAGCTTATGAAGTGGAGTTGCCTGCTTCCTCCAAAGTACATCCGATTTTTCATGTATCTTTGCTCCGTCCAGCTCATGGTCAACAAGCTATTATACCTCCAGCCCCTCTTCCTCTCAATGAAGATTGGGAACCCACCATATCTCCTGCCAAGATTCTTGCTCATCGATGGGTCAAAGAAGCTGGTTCTTCTTCGTTCGAACTGCTCGTTCAATGGGTTGACCGTCCGCTTGAAGAAGCTAGTTGGGAAAACTATGATCCCATTGTAGATCAGTTTCCTTCTTTTCGCCTTGAGGACAAGGCGACTTTCAGGGGAGATGCACTGATACGAGCATTGATACAGATGCTCCTTTAAGGACTTGCTCTAGAAGAAAGTATAGGCGAGCAGCATGTGGGGATAATCTATCTTTAAGTTTCTTTGTTTTAAATAGGATAAAATAATAAGCAGTAATTATCTATTAGTTAAAGTCATTACCAGTAACAGAATTTATCTACAGCAGCAGTTATCTACAGCAGTAACTGTTTCTATTTCTATCCATTAGGAGTTATCTTTATGTGTATTATAAATATGTGTATTTTAGGAGAATTCTGCAGAGAAAAATATATTATTATTGTCTTTGAAATCTGAAGATTTGTCCACTCCATACGGACATTGTTATTGGTTAATGCAGTGTTTAAGATTCTTGCACTTTATTTAACGAGTAAATTTTCATTTCTTGTCTCGTTTCTTTTTAGTTTCTATCATATTCCTATTCGTATTTTAAGTAGGAAATACTTATTCTATTTTAACAGGAAAGAAAAAGAGAAATGGGAATAAAGAAAAAGAAAGAAGCTTTGGGGACAACAAAAGGAGTCCTATTACTATGGTCACTGCAGTGAGATTTCTGGAACTAATCATGCCTTTATGCCTATCGTCGTAGAAGTTGTTCCTAGGAAATATTATGGGTCTCGGGTATCCAGTCAATTAATCCCACGAACTGGGAAAGTTTAAGCGGAAATGAAAGAGAAGGTTGAGGAAAGTCACTAGATTGAGAGCTTCGCGCGCTCGCTCTATCGCTCGTTCAGTAGACAGCGAGTGGAGTGCATAAGCTCTTTTATTTACAACTTCTCTAATAAAATGATAGTCCACTTCAATATGTTTGGTTCTTTTATGATAAACCGGATCGGCAGCAATCTGAATGGAACTTGTTTGTCAGCGTAGAGAGCAGTAAGACTAGATTGAGGTAATCCAACTTCTATCTTTTGCAAGTAAATCACGAAGCCAAAGAAAAAACTTTTTGGATCCAACTTTTCCTCCATTGGATCATAGGAAGACTTTTTCCTCTCACTTTAACTTAACAGATTTCTTGACCATTTAGATCAAAGATCACACACTTGTCTTAAAAAATAAGCTCGAAACCATTCTCCAAAAATTACCATGCGTTTAAAAAAATAAGTTTAGAAACAAAGAGTACATTCGAAATTAACTTTGTACCTATGGAGCTTTCAATAGTTACCGTGCCTTTCCCTTTGGCAAGATTATAATCACTATTACCAATTCTAATTTTAGAGATTACAGATATATCTAACTCCCTATATCATGAGTCATACGACTTGTACAAACGCTATCAATTAACCAGCTTTCGCTTGAACTTTTACTTGCAAAACAAGTAGCAACAAACAATTGCTCTTCTTCTTGTTGGTATGCAATTTGTGCTTCATTTAAGTGTTGTGTTATGACACTTTCTTCATCTCATATCGTCAAAACTTTAAGTCTAGATGATTTCTCTTCCCACAATGCTGGCAAGGGGATATTTTTGAGAATTGGTAAACATTGTATTCTTCAGCATACCTTAATGCTGGGGACCTTTAGAAAATCAGAAAAGAACAAAAAACATAATACTTACAAGGATCCTAAGAATTCTAAAAGTTGATCAAAAAGTTGATCTGAATCCTCTAATCCTATCTCTTTTCACCAAAAATATAGAGATACAATGCAATTCCATATAACCTTGTGAATGGAATTGGATATATCTTCAAAATTCCTACTATTCCTCTCCTTCCACACTGTCCACCAAATGCAATGTGGAATCAAATTCCACCAGGTCTTCTGTCTCTTGCTACCTCCTCTCCGAATCCAACAACTAAGTAAATCAGCTGTATGTTCGGGCATAGTCCATTTCACTTCTAAAAAGTGGAGATACATGGACCATATTTGTGCTGTGAAAGTACAATGTAAGAGTAGGTGACTGTTAGTTTCCCCTGTCTTCCCACATAAAGAACACCACGGAAGTATGACCTTTCTTTTCTTCCTCAAGACTTCATGTGTCAAGCATGCCTTTCTAATGACCAGCCAAGTAAATCATTTAACTTTTGTTGGTGCTGCAGTATTTTCCACCTGTCATTGCTAGAATTGCTATCAACTGCAGCAACTTTTGTTGCTGTAGCATATCTCTTCTTGAACTTCTGCATCTTGGCTTTGCCTCCCGAATTGAATTGTTCTTGCTCGTAAAGCTCCTTCAACAACTGCCTCATTCCTCATCATTCTTCTTTGTTCTTGTGCTTGCAAAAAGTTGAAAGTTCTGCCAAAGTAATGTTTTATGTGTTTTCCAATGAATTGTTGCTTCAAACTTTTAAGGTAAAGTAACAAGAATTTTCTTCACAGTTCTTTTGTCGAAATTCGAACAAAGTAACTTTAGCTTATTTGCTAGATTGATAAGTCTATATGAGTACACATGAACTGTCTCAAATTCCTTCATTTTTTTGCATTTCAAATTCGCTCACCAGGTTTAAGACCTTCACGCCTCAAGTTCTCTCATCTCCATAATATCCCTACCCCCCCCCCCCCCCCCCACCCCAAATAAAGTCCCATACTGGCTTAGCCAAACTAAGAGTCATGATTCTGGAAACATTGTAGGAGATACTGCAACACAGAGACACGCCTTCGCCTTCTACTTCCTGGTCTTCTTCTCTTTATCAGTTTTGATATGAGCTATGGTAGGATTGCTTGGTAAAGACGGAACTCCATAATCCTCCTCTACCGCTCCTAATGATCATATGCATCCACGTAGGTTTCCATCCAAATAGCCCAAACCTCCAAAACATGATAGTTTTTCTCCATCAAAAACTGGTGGAGCAGTTGATGAAAAATAGTCACCTTTTATAATTCTGAAAGCTGATTTTATGGATGGTCTGTTTAAAAGTTCGGGTTTCACTCAGTCAAACACGCTCAAGCTCTCACAAGTCCCTTGAGAACAAAAAGGCTCTGATGGCAATGGTAGGATTTTGACAGCAAACAAAACAAGTAAAGTGACTTGAAATATATAATTTTATTGATCATCAGGGACTATATGTATACATCACAGCTTGACTAAAATACTGTGAAGTACTGCTAAGTCTGCTCAACTGATTTACTGCTTACTGAAAGTAAGAAACTAAACTTAGAAACAGCTAGCAGAATTTTAAATCAAACTAGGAAAGAGAACTAAAAAAAATATCAATATATTTTGGTGTGCACTTCCTCGGTCTTTTCAGCCCTACGTTACGTCTTTTAGCTTAAGTTTTTGTAGACACCTGTCCACCAGCTAAGCATTCTGAAAATAAGCTGAATTTCTAGAGACAACTACAACAGTTATAGTGAGCTGAAACTTCTTGCATTTGAGCTTGCTTAATTAATCAATGCTAAAAGAAGGCTTAATGCATTCTTTCATTTCTTTTACACTCTTTTATGTTCTGAAAACTTAGAATCTAATTGTGGTTTGATGATCTCTGACGAGGTGATGCAGACTGAAGAATTTTTGCTTGGGCTGAACCTCTTGTCCTGCTATGACTTTGTGGAACAATCTTGTGAATATATTGTGAAGCAGCTCTCCAACATGCAGAAACTAAGGTACACAAGGATTTGTCTTCGGACCTTCTACACCTGATATCATTAATTTTATTCTATGCAAATTTAATCTCAATAGGTAGTTACAGAATTATTTATTAAAGAAGAAAATTGGTTAACAACAATTTTCAAGTTGGGAATATCTGTTTTGTAACAGATAGCTCATACCAGTAATTCTTGTAAATCGGATAGCATGAGAGATCTAACTAAATTTTAATGAAGCTACTTTAAGGCTTCAATTAAGCATGTCGCACATGAATCTTTACATAAGTCATGATGGAACAGAATGCACAAGGACTTGGCAGTTCGATTACAGAAGCCATATGTCTCGTAAGGAGATTGCTAGAGCATTAAAGGGAGAGAGGAAGAGGGATTTATATATGGTGTTTCATTGGCCAAGAAAAAGCTTATGACAAAGTTCCTAGGGGGGTTTGTGGAGGTGTTTGGAGATTGAAGGTGTACCTATAACCTACATTAAGGCAACTGAGGATATGTATGATGGAGGAGTCTGGAGGCAAAAGGGCAAAAAAATTGAGCAAAATTTTCAAAAGGGCAACAAAATTGAGTATGAAACCAAAAGGGCAACAATTGGATGGAGCCGTTGACAATGTTAAATTCTATGTATAAGGCTCATGTCAGAATGAGGCTTGTAAGACTCATGTCATAATGTATCTTACAAGGCTCATGCCGACATGAGCCTTCCCTTCTAAAAAAGAAAATCGTTGGCTTCAAAAAAAATTAATATCCCTTCTTCATATTTATTCAATTGTTTTTTTTTTTTTTTCTTTCTATTTTCACTTTTTATATGTAAATTAAAATGCAAGTGATGCGGTCAAGTTTAATAGTTTTTTATATAATTTTGGTAATATTGAGGATAAAATATAGGGACATGAAAAAATATGAAGGACAAAAAGAAATTTTATCTTTTTTGTGTCAACAAAAAGAATACGCAGTTTAGGGTTGTGTATCGTTTTGATCGGTCTGATTTTGAAATTTATCGATTTGACTTATTGGTTATTGGTTTGTAGACATGCTAAACCATTATAAATCCACTAAGATAATAGCTTATCGGTTATTGATTTATCAATTATTGATCGTTATTAGTTTGGTTATTGGTTTGAACGTTAGGATTTGACACAAAAAAAATCATTGAAAATCACTTATAAACAAGGTAAAGTCCATGTTGGTTCCTTCATCATTTATATACCAATTTGAACTCGTTTGGTGAAAGGTTTAGGTGCTCAGTCAGGAAGAGGGAAAGATCTTGAAGTATCTCATCTGTTATATGCAGATGATGCCTTAATTTTCTGTGAAGCAGAGTAAAGTCAGATCAGACATCTAAGAGCCATCCTAACTATTTTTGAAGGAATCTAAGAGCCACATCTTCCCTATCAACCAGGTTTGGAATTCGCAAAACTTGGCTGCTATTTTGGGTTGTCAAGTGGACTCCTTACCAACTAAATATTTGGGGTTGCCATTAGGGGCCAAAAATAAAGAATTGAAAGTGTGGAGTGGGGTGATGGAAAAGTGTGACAAAAAATTGTTCATGTGGAAAAGTCAATATATATCACTAGGGGGCAGATTGACTCTCACCAAGTCAGTACTGGATGGCCTCCCAACATACATGATGAGCCTTTCCCCTATACCAAAGAGCATTGAGAATTTTTTTTTAACAGGGTGAGGAGGTCCTTTCTATGGCAAGGAAACAAGGAGAAGAGAGGTTACAATCTGGTGAAATGGGATGTATTGACCCTCAACAATCAGCAAGTGGGGCTTAGTTTGAAGAACCTCAGAAAACAGAACATTTCTCTTTGCAAAAATGGCTCTGGAGGTTCTGCTTAGAAGAGGGAGCCATCTGGATAAGATTTATAGCAGGGAAATATGGTTTACTTACTTAATGGACAACTGAGGAAGTTGTGGGCACCAAGCGGTGAAGTGTCTGGAAAACCATAAGAAGACTGGCCCCAGTTCAACAATAACATCTCAATCACTGTGGGTAGGTTTAAAAAATGACTTTTTTCGTGAGGTGTGGATTGGAGAAGATAGTCATAGACACTCTTTTCCACACCTATATACCTTAAGTCTTCAGAGGAATGTGAAGGTATCCCAAGTTTAGAGTCATCATGGTTGGGAGCTCTTATTTAGAAGAGCATCAAATGACTGGGAAATTGGAGAAGTTGCTAATTTATTGGAAGGTCTAAGCTCACATCCAGCTCTATCTGACAAACCTAGATGTAAACTACACATCAAAGGGGTGTTCACAGTGATATCATGTTATTGGAATCTTAACACAATACATATAGATCTAGACAGATGGCTTGTTTTACTTGGTTGGTATGGAGAAAGGCATGCCTAACTCATGAGGTTTTACGGAAAAGGGGCTGGCAGATTTGCTCAAGATGTGTCATGTGTGAGCAGGAAGAAGAAATCAATGATCATCTATTCCTTCACTGAAATGAAAGGCAACTTTGAGCCTATGGAACATGTTTTTTCTTTGTTAGGTGTTAAGTGGGTGATGCCTAACACGACATGGAACTCCTAAGCAGTTGGAAAGGTATTGGCGACAGTGGAAGAAAAGAATTCTGGTGAAGAACTATCCCAACATGCATGATGGACTCTTTGAAAAGAAAGGAACTCAAGGTGCTTTGATGGACAAAAAAACTAAATTACAGAAAATTAGAATGAATTGTATAAGCCTTTTGTTTTTTTGGTAAATAAAATCTGATAGGGGAGATACTAGAATTAGTTGATTTTATAGGAAACTTGTAAAGAATACCCTATGTGGGATGTAAGTTTCCAATTCATCATTTTTTGGATGATGGATCTTTTGGTGTGAATACAAGGTTACCCTTTTCTCCAAAAAATGGAAGCTCACATCCAATGTCTTCTGTGATAAAGAATGTGCCACCAAGCCTTAAAAGTATGTTTTTATAAAGTGGTGGTTAGACCTGCTATGTTGTATGAGGCGGAGTGTTGGTCGATCAGGAACTTGCATGTTTAGAAGATGAGAGTTGTGGAAATGAGGATGTTGAGATGGATCGGGCATACTAGGATCAGAAACTAAGATACCAGAGACAAGCTGTGAGTGGCCTTCGTGGTTGGCAAGATAAGGGACGCGATGCTGAGATGGTTCAGACATGTGAAGAGACGTTGCACAGATGCCCCTATGAGAAGGTTTGAGAGGTTGGCTATAGTGGATTCTAAGGAGAGGTCGAGGTAAAGGTAGACTGAAGAAGTCTTGGAGACAGAAATGACTTACCGTCAACTCACCGAGGAGTCGAGAATTAGGTTAGAAGGTCGAGTGTTGTCTAGTTTCATTTTAAATATTGTTATTATTGCTCTATTATTATCTTATCCTTCCATTTTAGTATTACTTGACGTTTCATTTGCTTCGGTTATCGTATTTCATTTGGCATGCTACTGTTCTCTTGTTCATTGTTTCAGCATGACTTCTTCGCAACTGTACTTGCTTTGCATACTTTTTTTTTTTGTATGCTTTACTTGAGTCGAGGGTCTATCGGAAACATCTCTACCTTCACAAGGTTGGGGTAAGGTTGCATACACACCACTTGTGGGATTACACTTATGTTGTTGCTGATTCTTGGATGCAAATCCACCTATTCTTAGACTTGAACTTTTGTCCATAAAATAATTATAGCACCTAGGCGATTCATATCCTTTAGCTTCTGTATTTACACTTGGAAGTCCAGTGACCTTGTTATGCAACTCTTTAGATTGAGATCACGGTAATGGATGGCCTTCTTGGAGATTTCAAAATGTCATCCTTGTGCTTGAATAGAGTTGAGCTTCCTAGGATGCTATCATTATCAACTGCAAAAGTTCTCATGAGGTGAGAATGCCAAAATCATGTAATAACAAGATAACGCTCCTTTCCCTCGACTGATGTAGGACACATGACAAAAGCATTGTTTCCCAACTATGATGTGAGAACTTTAATAATAATTTACACATACTGTCTATATCCAGGGGCTGTCCTGAGAACTGCAGAGAAGCTGTGGCATCGTTGATGTTTGCTGCAGCAAGATTCTCCGATTTACCAGAATTACGAGAGCTAAGGGATTTATTTCAGGAGAGATACGGGAACTCTTTAGAATGTTTTGTTAACCAGAAGGTGATTTGCTTATTATACTATGTCCTGCACATCTTCTCTTTTCATCTCTCTTTTATATCTGACTTCCTTCAGTGCTATTAGTTTGTCGAGAAATTATCTTCAAGGCCCCCTGCAGTGGAGAAGAGAATTCAGCTGCTGCAAGATATAGCGGTAGAATTTTCCATAAGGTGGGACTCCATGGGATTTCAAAAGAGGATGGCATTTTCACAGGTACATAATTTTAGTTATAAAACTGAAATTTTCTTTGGCTGCTAAAAGGTGTAAATGTTGCTACTGTTTGCCTCCAAATGAATGGTCATCCTTCATCTTCGGTAAATATCATAATTTGTACTTCTTTCAACTGTCTGGGGAAAAGTTTGGGGAAAGGAAACATAACTTTTCGTCAAATATTAGATTAAAGTGAAGTTTGACCGTTGTCTACGGCTAAATTATTGTAGGCTCAACCAAACAGGAGTGGACTTTCACATGCTTCTGCTGGCAACCACATTCTACCAAATGGCAAGGATGGTGGTTTAAAAGCTGATAAACTTGACGTTGCACTTGGTGAAAGGCACAAGGGATTGAATGATCAACATAATATACAGAATGGCAGAGAGGGTGTTGTCTTGAAAAAAGAGCAGCAGGATCTTCATTCCTCTGAAGGAAAAGAATCAAATAAGGATAGAAATAAACATCTTAGAAAGCAGGAAGCATGCTATTCAGTGGGGCGAAAACATGATATCTTGTTTGACAAGGAGGAGGAACAGACAAGGATAAGAAACAAAGCAGTCATGGAGAAAGATGATGATTCAATAAGGATAGCAAAATCAGGCAACTCATCACATGGAGAGAGGCTAGAAGGTTTTGATTATAAATTTACTAGAAACAATGAAAATCATGGTCAAATTCTCACAGGAAGAGCACGGAACACTATATCTGGTGCAAGATCAGAGACTGCTCCTAGTAGGGGACTCCCTTTCAGAAATGAAGATGTCACTTCTGCTCGGGACACAGCCATTGAAAAGAATACTGTTAACTCAACAAAAATGGTTCCGCATGATGTTGGAAATAGGTTAATGACATCCTATGCCAACTTTGCTCTCCCTCCACCATACAGTAAGTCCAAAGAGAAAGCCATCCCTCCTCCATATGTAAAGCCAAACGATAGCAAGGAAAGAGGCCTCAATGGTTCTAAGCAGTCCGCTTCTAAATTTGATGGCCATTTCAGAAGTTCCTCTCCATCTAATAGAGTTGAAACAATTAAGATCACTAAAGAATCAGACCTTTCTGATCATGTGGCTCAAACTATTAAACCCACTAGAACAAATAGTCATGGTCATGATAAAGAATTCTCTCACAAGGATGTGATTTTGCCCAAACCAAGATCTGTTAGGAGAAAGCACCATAAATCAGCTACAAATAATCACGGCGAAGTAGATAAGTCTGAAGATGCCAGAGGAGCCAAGAGAAGTTCAAGTAGCCGGCGAAGGGAACATTCAAGGAAAGGCTTGCAGATTTTGTTTGAGGATGAACGCCATAGAAAAGATGAAGAGGAAAGAATGATAGATAAACTATTGCTGCATTACAGTAGAAGACCATCAAAGTGTGATGTGAGAAAAAAGCCACAAGCTCTGGCAACTCCTGATACTGGTGAATTCTCAAATAATCAAACCAATGGAGATCAGGATAAAATGGAATCAGATATGGTTCTTTTCCCCAAAAGATCTATTTCCCTCCCACACGAGCAGGCTTCTCCATCGAAGGCAACACCTACATTTGCTCGTGCCAATTCATTTCAGCCCGACAACCAGGCATGTCATGTGCATCCCAAACTACCAGATTATGATGATTTGACTGCCCGATTTGCTTCTCTAAGAGGCTGATAAATTTTATAATAGGTTAAACTTGACGAGTGTTTGCTCCAGTGTGTGTTACCTCTTCACATTCATTTACACGGCTGATTCTTGCCCTAAGCTGTTTACTGACTGGAACCTGTAATTACTTGACCACCTGTACCCATACATATTCAGCATGAAGTTCTCATAGGCATAGGTTTTTAAATACTGCATGTAGGAGCCTAGGAGGCATGTGGCTCTGTAATGACATGTTTTTCATGAGGTGAGTAGGGGTGGCAATTATGCGGATTGGGTTAAATTTGAGCGTGTCAAAATGGTCAAAGATAATATACGGGTGAAGACCCAATCTAACCCAAATTTGTTTAGGCCAAAGAGGTTTGGGTTGAAATGGGTTAGGTAACGGGTTAGTAATGGGTCATAATCAGTGGCAGAGCCATAATTATTAGTAAGGGGCTTCACAAATTGAGATATAGATACATGAAGTAGCCGAAGGGGGTTCGACATCTACTACATATACCTAAAAAAGTATTTTAACCATGTAAAAATAATATAATTTTTCGCCGAAGGGGGTTCGGATGGACCCCCTAATAACAATGTGGCTCCGCCACGGGTAATAATCCAATCCGTCCAACTTTTACTAAGTTTTAATAGCTTTGTTTGTTATTTTATAAGCTTTTAGTATCTAATAAATTTTTGGGAAATTTTTCAAAATGTCAATATTTTAACATTTAATAGAACCCCTTAGTCACACTTTCAATATTTATTAAAAATGTCAATATTTTAGTTTGTTATGTATTTAATTCACATTTTCTTTTATTTTATTTTAATTGAAAGAATACAATTATTTAATAATAGAAAGGAGAAATTTAGGTGAGAGAATATTTTTTTAAAGGAGTATATCACCTAAAATACTCATCAGTTACAAATTCAATATTTTATAAAAGGAACATATCACTTAATATCTCTCATCTTTACATAAAAAAGAAAATCTAAAAAAATCCCAAAAATCAAATCCTTTGTCTTCTTCATCATTCTCGCATGAACTTTGGCGCCGGCAACAATGGAGAATCCAAAGGTTAAGCTAATGTGTAGCTATGGTGGAAAAATTCAAATTCGTTCTCACTATCATCAACTATTCTATATTAGCGGCGATACTAAAATTCTCTTTGTTGAAGTGAGTTCGATTAAATTTGCGTTTTTTTTTTGCGAGAATTTTGGAAACGAGTATAATTTCATTGACAAACAACTTTGGAGAAGGAATTTTCAACTGGAACTTCGATATAGTCCGTGAAATACAATCGATCAAGTATTCATTAATTGTTGAATCATTAATTTGTATGCGAGTTTTGACATGAACATTTTTTTTTTTTGGGTAATTATTTTTTTTTGGATGACGAGACAGAGTTTTACCAATGCACAAGTTAATACATATTTGTATTTGAGTTTGGAGAAAAAAAAAAAGCAGACGAAGAAGAAGGAGAGAGTCAAAAGAAAGAAAATTGCAAAAATTGTATTCATATTATTTTTTGTTTGTCAATTGTTTTTCTTTTGCTCAACATTGTATTTTTATTAAGAATATTGTATTTCTTAAGTATAAATATATCGTATTTCTTTTCAGAGTTAATTTGTATTTTAAAAAAAAAATAATATTGCGCTCTTCCTCAGCTGATTGTATTATTTTCACTTTGTATGCTATTTTTTTTTAAAATTGTGTATCCTTTCTTAAATCATATTCATAAGTAATGATTAAATTATATTGAGATACAATTAATAATATTTTTATAATACAAATAATAGAAATATATATTTGACAGACATGTAATACAATTTCAATCACTGAGATACAATTTTTAGTTTTTACTATGAAAGTAAAATATCAATTTAATTTGAATGGTAAAGTGAGCACATAAAATACAAAAGTTGTTGGTATACAATTATGATGAAAACATATTAAAAAAGAAATACAAACTTGTTGTCATTGAAATTGATGTTGAAATACAAAAATGAACACAATAAATACTAACTTTAATTGAAATACAAAAGTGACTTTGTTAATATATCATTATGATAAATACAAAAATAAAAGAAATACAAACTTGTCTGTATACAATGTGAGAGTTAAATACAAATTGATCACACTAAAATATTCACCTCAATATGATATTCATCAAAGGGACTGTTATAAATATTTTTAGAATATATTTTTTAATTTTTGAAAAAATAAATAAATAAAAATAACAAGAGGGAGAGTGACGTGGGAGTTTAAAAATGGAGAATAATGGGAAGAGGTAAATATGAGAGAGAAAATATTTATGTAAAAGAAATATGAGAGAGAGAGTTGAAAAATGTGTAATTAAGGTGAGACAAAATAGGAAGTAAATTAGGATACAAAATATTTTCTAAAATAATGACATTTTGACATTTTCACTAATTTTTATGAAGTATAGAGGTTTTTACTAATTATGTTAGATTTTTTGACTAGTTTGATAATTTTTCCTAAATTTTTCTCATATAAAATCAAAGCAAAGTTTTAAAAAAAAATTGGACAAGATTTCTCAAAAATAAATTTGGACTACATATCAACTCAATTTGTAATGGACTGAAATGGATTCTGCTAACAAATGGGTGGGTTAATAACCTACCCAAACCTGAATGGATTTGGGCGGATTGGGCGGGTTGAGTTTGTTTTGCCACCCCTAAAGGTAAGTGATGTCCGGGTACATTTAGGACTTTAGCTATTCCTTGCTTTAGTTGCGACTAGTGTACTGCTTATTTTAAAAGTACAACCATTCATGATTCATATGTAAACTTCATATTTGAGGCTATAAGACTCTTTGAGCAACTATTATATCATATATATATATATATTATTATAAGTCGGAAGCTTCAAAGTGAAAAGTTGAATTACCATTTTACCCCTACACTAAATGAAAAGGCTATAAAATATTTAATTAAATTCATCTAATATATTTAATTAAACATTTTTATCTTTAAATAAAGAGAATACTCTAATAATTTGTGTAAAAAAAGAGTAAGGGACGGATTTACCCCCGAACTTTAATAAATGGTATGTATATGTCCTCCGTTATACTTTGCGTTCAT
This sequence comes from Solanum sitiens, assembly GCA_016801875.1. NCBI lineage: Eukaryota > Viridiplantae > Streptophyta > Magnoliopsida > Solanales > Solanaceae > Solanum > Solanum sitiens. The sequence goes on along the minus strand of JABWTJ010000092.1, from coordinate 507,412 downwards.
ATAAGCCCATGCCGTCCAATTATAGGTACACATATACCCCTCTCACTAACGAACACCTAATTTTTTACACGTATCTTAATCCTATTGAACTATCCATTTGATCCTTTTTTTATGGCATAATCCAACTATCCGCCCAATAACCCAATACCCACCCAATTTCTCTAAAAGAAATCCAAATTAAAACACCCAAATTAGATAATGACGGCACATCCTGCCACATCATCTTCTAGATTGTCCTCAAAATCGTCGGAACAAATATGAAAGGAACACTATCCCTCTCCCCGCAAGTACCAGATGCTACACAGGGACCTCTGGCAATTTTTCGGGATATAGAGAACTGTCCTGTTCCTAGTAATGTACGGCCTGAGGATTTGGCTGGCAACATCAGAATGGCTCTCCAGGTCCATCCTGTAATCAAGGGAGTGGTCACTATGTTTTCTGCATATGGAGATTTTAATGCTTTCCCCAGGCGATTAAGAGAGGGCTGTCAGAGGACTGGTGTTAAACTCATAGATGTCCCTAATGGAAAGAAGGATGCCGCCGATAAGGCAATCTTGATTGACATGTTTGTTTTTGCTCTTGACAATCCTCAACCATCATCCATTATGCTAATTTCAGGAGATGTTGATTTTTCTCGTGCCCTTCACATTCTTGGTCAACGAGGATACAATGTAATTCTTGTCATTCCTGCTAGAGTGAGTGTTTCATCTGCTTTATGTAATTCAGGGAGTTTTGTCTGGGATTGGCCCGAGGAGAAGGCCTTAATTCCTCCTCGTGGAGGTGTGGCAGACGTTTATGGGATGCTAATGGGTTGCCAGATGTATGAGAATTCAGATAAACAGAATGAGAAGAAGCTAATGGGTGTTTTAATTTGGATTTCTTTTAGAGGAAATTGAGTGGATATTGGGTTATGGGGCGGATAGTTGGGTTATGAGTTAAAAAATGGGGTCAAACGGGTAGTTTAATAGGATTAAGACACGTGCAAAAAATTAGAATCCGTTAGTGAGAGGGGTATATGTGTACCTATAATTGGACGGCAGGGGCTTATATGGACACAATGTATAACGGAGGGCATATACGTACCATTTATTAATGTTTGGGGGTAAATCCATCCCTTTTCCCTTAAATAAATGCTAAGTATCATATTGACTACAATACAATGAATGTTTTAACAATTTCAAAATTGATTCTTCATATTCTTACATGTGTATTAGTACATATATTGAATAATTATAGTCATACGCTTTAACTTTAAACAATAACTACAAATTTAGTTTTGGAAATCTAACCATTTTTAAAGAATAAAATATAAAGTGTCATTTCACTTCTTCAATAAAATTTTTTAATGATATTTTAATGTCTTTTTATAACTTGACTTTTGAGTTTCTATATATCTTGGCTATAAATATCATTGTGTGTTTCACTAATTTTTCAATCTGTAAATTATTCCATGATATATGTTGTCTTAGTTTTTATGGTAGATACTTCTCATCACTCCTTGTATCTTAATATTTGTTTGATAATTTTATTGTAGATTAACTAAGATCTGCTTAAATTTCTTTTCTATGTGTTCAAGTGATATTTTTATTTTGTGTTATTATATTAGAAATAAAGATGTTATTATACATTTGTTGATGTTCATTAATAATATATTTTTTACTTTCACCTTTCATCAATGAAATGGGTTAACAACATATTCATGACAATCCTTTGAGTCCCTCAATTATATCCTATCGGAAGAGATTTTGAATAATTGGAAGAGAATAAAGAAAGTTGTCATCTCTTATCTCCTCCATATTTTTTTCTACTTTTTTTCTTTCACATTATTACTTTTAGCTTCATTTTATAATATTTTTGTTGATTTCTTTAGAGGTGTTCTTTTATTTACCATTAAAAAATTTCTATTTTCTTTTCCGAGTTAATAACTATTTGATAAATAAATAACTACAAATAAAAAATTATTGTACACAATAAGACTTTGAATTTTATGATTCAAGTCTTTGCATGGTTGATATTTGTTCTTGCTTTGGTGACCACAAATGTAAGTTGTATAGCTTTTAAAGTACTTTTTTTTGATTTACTATTTTATTTTACAAACTTTACAGTAAAAAATAGAGTTATTAGTTCTATTAAAAGTGTGAAGCAACAAAGTTAAAAGGTTGGATTACTAAAATAATCCTATAAATTTGTAGACTACAACACTCTTTAAAAATATAAAATCTGAAGAATTTGAAGGGTTACTTAATAATTAAATACACTTAATTCAATATATTGACCATATTCATCTACTAAAAGTCTTTAGCTACTGGTGAAATAAGTAAAGATGTTTGAGACTTTGATTCCCCTCATTCACTTTCTTTCATTTAATTCATTTTAATTCTAACATGAAGTTTAATTTCAAATTATCCAATTTAATTAATTATTTTTCTCTTAGTTAAGTTAAGACCCATATTTACAAGAAAAAAGTACATATATGAAGATTACAAAAGAAAAGCTTTGTTGATTTTCTTGAAAAGAAAATTTGAGATAGCTGCAATATGAGTATGCCTTCTATCTTGCCTATTATTTCTTATATATGTGAAAGTTCTTTATATATATTTTTTGATTAATTATTGCAATTTGTAACTATTTTTTTGTTGATCTATTTTTATGTAAGGTCCCAAAAATGACTTAGGTTATCTAGAGCCTAACATTGTTGTCATGGTGGTCTAAGGTTCTTAATATGTCTATAATGTTGTATTGAGGCAGTAACTAAAGTATTAGGTGCATTGGAAGTCAAAACGTCAAGGGTCAACCAAGACATTCGACGACTAAGTCACCTAAGTGTCTTATGTGAGGGCCTATGTGTTTATGTGTGACTCTTGTGGTTCTAAGGTATTAAATGAGTTTAATATGATATGTATAGGTAGTGCGTCAAGTTTTGAGAAGTTTGGAGGTCAAACAGTCAAGAACGTCCATGACATTCGAAAGATGTGCCTTGAAATAACCTTGTGTGTCTAGGCATATTTCGTCGAGTTTTACGTGTTCGTTTTGAGTGAAATTCATGTGAGAGGTCCTAAAATCGTATACGTTCATGTTTGGGTTGGAAACGTCCGGACAAACATCCCCAAGGACCAACCAAGGGTCCTTGAGGAAGGACCCAAACTTAGTGTAAAGACTGTCCCAGGCAGGCCCCAAACGACGGAGGCATCGACGTCTCGTGGGCAAATCAACGCCCCGTCGATGGGTGTCGTCGGTGGAGACTTGGTTTTGGGTGAGGAGGGAACCTTGGCATGTCTCTGACCCAACCAACAGAAGGACAGGACGGTCCGTTTGTGGACAAACGGTCCGTCAACTGCCTTCCGTCTGTGAAGCCATGTCCCTGCACTGCCAAGTTAGGGGTGAAATTGTAATTTCACCCCACTTATAAATGGAAGGTTTGGAGGTTCTTTAAGGGTCTTTTGGGTATTTTAAGTGTGTATATAAGTGTTTAACACTTAGAAGATTTCATTCTTCAAAATCAAAACCCCAAAATACCTTAGAAATTTCCCAAGACTCCATTGAAGTCCAAAATCAAGGAAGAGCTTGGTGTGACGTTTTGAGTGGAGATTCTTCATCAAAGTGAAGAATTAGCTTCATTGAGGTATGAATTTTTATCCTTGAAACTCGTTTCATCAAGGAGCCCAACTTTCAAAGATGTTTTCTAAAGTTTTCAAAAGATGAATTGACCTTTTTTCATGATCTACCATGGGTTCTTGCATTAATGGTTTTCAAACGTCTATTATGGATTAAATTGATGTTGTATTGATGATTTTAACTCAATTTACCTATGAACCCATGTAATTGATGAACCCTAGCTTTTGACTAATTTATGGGTTATTTGATATTGGTCTAATTTTGATGAATTCATGTGTAGTTTCTTGTGGGCTTTCTAATGGTGTAAGAATTGTATTCAAATGTTATCAAATTGGTATTGTATTGTTCAATCTATGTTGAATTGGTTTAGATTTCATTGATTTTCATAATTGTGTATTGAATTGGTGTTCATGGCCATGGATAAGGGCCTTATGAAGTTGAATTGGGTAATTTGGTATTGGCTTGAAGTGTTGATGATGAAGTGGTGGTACGCTGCCCTATTTCTTCTTATTTAGTGTTAATTATACTTTAATTATGTTATGATTGGTTTGGTCCACCTTTGGTGGCAGTGTTATGTGAATTGATGTGACCTTGTCGATGTTATTTTAAGTACATTGATAATCATGGTCTTGTCGAAAACTACTTGAACTTATATGGCTATTTCTGTAGTTGATTTAGTGATGTATGATCATATCTACCTATATGTGAAAGTATGTGTTATACTATTGATACTATCTAGGTAATCATGTTATGCTTTGACTATGTGTTAAGTGTGTAGTCTTAGAGTTGATACATGATTGTTCCTAACTTGGCTATATGAGTCTATAGTGATTATATTAATGATGTTAAAGTAATGAATAGGTTGACTAAGTAAGGTTAAGGGTCATTCCTAAGTGTCTAAAGAAAGATAGGCTATATGTGTTAAATGGAAGTATGTTGTGTCTTGTTTAGATAGACTTGTGTCCCTTACTTGATGCTTATGTGAATATGTGATGTCTTGACTTAGGAACCTAAAGGGTCTTAGTCTTGAATATATGAATATAGGTGAGACCTTGAATGATAATACGAAGGTCCTTTATGTGGAACCTTGAACCAAGTGGTAAGGTTATGAATCGTGAAGTAGTAAGCCATAATGGTGTCCTTCATGTAATGAATGATGGACTTAAGGTTGATTGGCTGGAACAGCATCACATCAATCCTTAGGAAAGTCATGATGAGCTTCTTGTCGCCATAGTGAGATAGCCCTAGCGGACCTTGCTTTGGTAGGGTAAATGTAATTGGGTCATGAACATGATATGGGACTCATTTGTATGAACCTTAATGTGACTTAATCTATGAGAACAAAGGCTAGCACAGAGTGAGTATTGTAAGGAAAGTAGTTCTAGTTAAGGATTGAGACTAGAATACAAAAAGACCCTTCATATTTCCTTAACCATGTGCCTACATGGGATGTCTATGTTCTACCATTGGCAAGTAGAACACCTCATCGAAGTAGGATAGAACTTCGGATTCCATGCTTTGTTACCATGGTCTATGTCGGTTATTGCCTATTCTCATCATATGGGATACATATTAGCATTGGAGAAGTTCTATGAGGTTTAGGTGGTGGTATGGGACGCTATCTAGACATTGCACAATAGGCTTTGAAGATGTTAGTAAGAGTCCCTAGGTCTTGTCCAAGACCATTATTTGAATGTCCTTTATGTGATGTATGTCTCTTAAATGAACTAATGAACTAATGACTTAATGATATAAAGTATGCAAATGAATAAGTACCTAATCTAAAGTGACTTAAGGATTCCTTAGTTAAAGTGTGAAGAGGACATAAAGGATGGTTTCTTCATGTCTTATCTATGGAAGTCTTGAGAATGACTCTAGTTAGGGAAGATGTTTGGTGTTGTTGACATGATCTAAGCCTTAGGTAGTCTTAAGGACTATTTAGGTAATCTTGAAGAGGTCAATCATGGACGTTATCTTCTTGATTTACTTAAGTAGGTCTTTTGATAGCCTTTGGAAGGAGAGTGTCCTATCATCTATGTGTTGGCGTGTTTAGTGAGAATGATTCTATCCTAGTGAGTCTATTGGATCTCTTGAGTGTGTGTGTAAGGGATTGTATGAGCGGTTGCTTAACAAACTCACTCAAGTGAGACTTAGAATTCACCTTTGGTAGAAGAATCTTACATTTATGTTTATGATGCTTGTAAGTGTGTATGTGACTCATTATAGGTAATCTTGAGGGTCGTTTAGGCGCGCATCTAGAGAGGGTGTATGGGCGGTCTCTCTTTATGTGACTTAATGAATCTTAGGATAGCTTTATTGAGAAGACTACATACTAGGAAGTGATAAAAAGGGGAGAATTGGACTTCACTGTACAGTACTGTACAGTACAGTAAAGGGAGCTCACTGTAATGTGAGTCCTAAAATGCATTAATTAGTTTAAATGTTTTCTTATGTGATTTTAAGTTGCTAAATGTTATTCTTATGATGATATTATGATGTTTTTAAGAAAAGATGCATATTTCCAATAAAGTCCATTTTCATGATTTTATGCATAATGCCATACTTAGTGCATGTGGTTGTACTAATTTCATGCTTTTATTTCTATCTATATAGTTCTTGGTAGGTGAAGAGCTTTGGGAAGAAGACTTGGACTAGGAGATCGTTCAAGAAGAAGTTGAAGTATGTCCTCACTTGACTCGAGGGCATATATGCCATTTTATGTTTCTTTATGAAGTTTTGTAATAGACTATATAGTAGTATGTTTTAAATTCGTATGGGCCATGTCCCAAGTATTATTGTGTCTTAAGATGATGAATCGAGGCTTAGCATTTCCTATTTCTACATATATGAAAGAGTTTAAGACTCCTATATTGTTTTTATGAAAAGTTTTAATTCCACACTACTTTTCATTATGTATATGCGATGAATGATATGATAGGCTTGTATGAGACCTCCGAGAGGTCGAGTACGCCGGTCACAATCCGAGATTGTACCCTAACTTCTAGGGTGTGGTTTCGGGTCGTGACATTTTATTCTATCAGTAAATTACTAAATCAAAATGTACACACATTTAACATATAATTATTTTTCTTTTACAATATTTGTGGTTTCTTCGTCTTTAATATCAAAGAGGCCATACAAACAGATCGTTACAACAACTTCATACAACTAAGCCTGGACACACGTGCAACGCACGTGCCCGGAACTAGTTCCTGTATAAGCTTGCGCTATGTACAATGGTGAACCATGTGGAAGAGTAGTGATGCACATGTACTCGTTAACTACAAAAAAAATTATGTGTATACACTTATTTGAACAAGGATTATATATTTAAATACATTTTACATTAATTTCATAGTATTAAGAACTAATTACATTCTATCCCTACTTTTTTATTTTATTTTAAAAGTTCCTTAAATTTAAAATTTTGGATACATCACTCAATGTCTTAATACAACGTGTCCTGATTTTGGATACACCACTCAATGTCTCGATACTTTGCATCTTAATTTTGGATATATCACTTAACGTCTCATACATCACGTTTCAATATATTATCTTTGTTGATACACGACACATGTCCCGATAAGAATCACTTAAAGAGCTGATAAATCACGTCCTAGTACATTACCTTTGTTGATATAAGACACACATGTTCAGATACATTGCATCCCAATACATCACGTAAGAGTGATGTCTGAGAAAAGGAGAGAGTAGGAGTTTTTGTAATTTTTTCAAATGGTAGAGAATTTTAGAGAATATGGTAAAATAAGTTGTATATTTATGTAATTTTTCTATATTTAATTGTTTCACCCTCAAAATACATAAGCTGATTTGGTACACTAGCCTAACGCTCATTTTTGTGCTTTTGTGCAAGTTAGGTGCCCTGGGCTTTTGTAATCATTTTTCAAATAAAAATGAAGCTTTACGTTAGATCAATGGCGGCAAAATAAGTTGTGTTCCCTAAAACCTAACTTTAATAGTAGGTCTTAATTTTTAGGGGAAACTACATAAGCAAGACGCCAAATACAAAATAATTACAATTTCATAGCCCAACACAAGGTAATTCAAATATTGTCCATTCAGCCCAATTAAATTAGGAAAAAACTTATGGATAATGGAAAAAATGCCAACATATTTATGGAAAACAACTATAGTTTTTAAAAATAACAAAAAATCAATGTATTTTTTTATTTTATAGAAAACTCTCCCCTCTCTCCCTTGCTCTTCCTCTCTCTCTGCCATGCCCCGAGCTAACCTTTGAGACGCGGACACAGGACCTAGGACCACAAGTGATCCCAAGCTAACCTTGCTAGCATGACATGAGCATACTATGATAATAAAACTGATGCGGTAACTTAAATAAACTGTGCGGAAGCTAAATATCGTGAAAGTGAAATCGATGGGGATTACCCATATACTAAACTGAATATATGATAAACTGAGAGTTTTAATACAAGAGAATATCAAATTCAAATACTAAGTTGAATCAAACTATGTCTGACATAAGCCTCTAAACTAACTTGAAATGTTGGGACATGCCCTAACTAGATCTAGCAAAACTGAAACTAAAAGACTAAACTCGATAAATATAAAAAATGTCAGTAGTCCTCGAAGAATGAGGACTCACCACTGATGCTACTGAACTGAAGATCGAGAACCAATCTATGCATGATCTGAATGCTGAGGACCTGAACCTACATCACGAGAAGATGTAGCGCAACATATGCGTCAGTACTTGAAAGGTACTGAGCATGAGGGTTAGAGTAAAACTGAAATAAACATATAATTGAACAAATCAATAAAGCAATACAAAAATCTGAACATGATATAGATGCTAACATATTGAGAATGACTAATATGAATGCAATGACATAGTTGTAACATGTTGAGATTGAATGCTGGAACATGATCAATGCGATAGAATCTAACTGAACTGTGGAGTCCGATATATATGCCCCATTGAGAGGACCCAATATACCGGGCCAAAGGTATAGATGCATGATGGCGTGATCACTGAAATGATTCCCACAGAGGGACTTACAACCTACGTGGCTAGTAGTTCTGGCACTGTTTGGCTAAGCTGATCCCTAGTCCAACCCGGTATTATGGTACTCCCAAATGATTATGTGATTAACTGATTATGGCCGAATTTCTGTGATGTACTGGATAGCTCAAACTGACATGCAAAGTAAGAATGTGCATGAATAGACTACTTATGACACATTCACATGCTGAGGCATGTATATCTGAATTAACTAAATTAACAAAAATATCTGACCTAGCATGTGTAATTCAAGAATTTAAAGAAATACATAGCTAGTGTTCTAAAATTCATTCAATAGACTGAGTAATAACATAATAATCTGATTGGATCATTTAAATAATTAATTCATCATAATCTGCTGAAGTTCTAGAAACCCTAGGTCTAATCATGTTAAGGGAACCAAGAATCTGACCGAAAACTAGGGACATCTTTCAATTTTGAGGCTGAAACTGATGAGAACTTGCTGCGTTCTTGGATCTAGGGTTGGTCGACTCTTTCTCCCTTCTTTCTTTTAATTTTCTAAGTTTTTAATAATGATTTGACTTAGGGAAGTTCTAATTATATTTCTAGGCTGAAAGTGACCAAAACCACGAAATTTAGGGTTTAAACGATGAGGTTTAAAATTCTAACGAAGAAGGAAAGACCAAGATACCCCTGAATTAAAGCTGCAAACGTACTAATAACGATCCTCTTCATGGAATGTGAAAGGGACTACGGACTGTGAAGTCGGTCGTGATCTAACACTTAGACTGAAATCTGGGGGATCTAGTTCACGGGCTTTATCATGGCCTGTGTGAAGTACCAAAGACCGTGAAGTCGTGGTCTAAAGGGCCTGGATTTAGGGGTCCACTGTCTAGGCTTCCAAGGATGCTCCCACGACCCGTGTGAAGGACCACGGACCGTGAAGTCGTTTGTGACCTTCACTTGGGCGTGGGGGTCTAAGGAACTGGTGAGGGGGAGGGGCTATTAGTCCAACTCTCATGGGCACCACTACGGCCCATGTGGAGGACCACGGACCGTGAAAGTCCTCACTTAGGATTGGGGTTCTGAGGGCTAGGCTTGGGTATCTACTGGGTAACAACCACCGAAAGGTCTACGGACCGTGGACCACTTCACAATTCGTGAACCCTATCGTTTCCCACTTCATCATGTAATTTTTTTTTCTAGGTCTAATTTTTGAGGTGTTACATTATCTCCCCCTTGGAAACATTCGTCCTAGAATGAAGGCTGAACTAGCTGGAATGGATAGAGGGAAATGAAAACCCTACCAATAAACAATGAAGGCTGAGTTTATGATTGAACTGAGTTCCAAATCATGCAAATACGTCGAAAATGCAAGTACAGACTGAAGGAACATGATACTAAGACTAAATTTATGCATAGATGACTGAAAACTGAAGAGGAACTATTACCTCAAGCTGGAGTGGAATCGAAAGGAAAAAGGTGGGAAAAAGGTGAGGATACTTGGCCTTCATGGTTGCTTGTGCTTCCCAAGTAGCTCTTCTACGGTTTTACTCCTCTATAAAACCTTGACTGAAGCGACTTCCTTGTTTCTCAATCTTCGAACCTGACGATCAACGATTTCAACTGGTACCTCTTCATAAGTGAGGCTATATTTTACAAACAAACTCTCTAATGACACTACAAATAATGGATCACCAACACACCTCTTCAACAATAAAATGTGGAAAACCGGATGCTGTTTTGCTAATTTTATTGGCAACTCTAACTCATAATCCTTTTCAAGATCTTGTAAGGGAATACATATCTAGGATTGAGCTTCACTTTCATGCCAAATCTCATCACCCCTTTCATGGGTGACACTTTGAGGAAAACCAATCATCAACTTGGAACTCTAGTTCCCTTCTCCTTACATCTGCATAAGATTTCTGGTGACTCTGAGCTGTCTTAAGTCTATCTCTAATGAATTGCAATTTCTTCATAGCTTCATGAACTGAACTTGGTCCTATCAAGGGTGCTTCTCCTACTTTAAACCGACCAATATAAGATCTACATCTACGCCTATACAATGCCTCATAAGGGTTCATCTGAATGTTCGAATGGTAGCTATTACTGTAAGAGAACTCTATGAGAGGAAGGTGATCATCCCTACTACCTCTGAAGTCAATCACACAAGCTCTCAACATGTCTACTAAGATTTGGATGGTATGCTCTGTAAATCCATCCATCTGCGGATGAAATGTTGTGCTAAGATTAACCTGAGTACGAAGACCTTTCTGAAAGGACTTCTGATACGTCCAAACTTACACTTCAAATAAGAAGTACAAACGGTCGTTGTAAATTTACAAAGCTCAGCTAGAGTTGAGGTCGATCCCATAGAGAATTTCCTTACAGATAAGGTTTCACTATCTCGTTTATTCGAATGCGGTTATGATCTCCTAAGCAAATAATAACTAAAAGTTAATTGGGTTTAGTTGAAATGTTCTAATGACCAAAACTTACAATTAAACTTCAGATTCACAGTTACCAGCCGATCTTGTTGTAAAATTGATTCAGTTAATTTAAAGAAACCAGGTTTCTGTTCACTATGACATTAGTTCTAGTGCTCTTCTGTACTTCGAGTGTCAAGAAAATCAATGTTTACTTAAACCTTACGAGTTGAATTTATCTAACGCTTCTCTGGCTATTCAGATAATGATCACTTTGATTCTCTCAAACTCAAAGTGTTAACAACATTGAACCTCGCTTACATTGGTTTGGTGTTAAAGATCTGTTCTCTCGAACTCCAACTTTAGCTCCAATTTATTAACTTAGTCCAACTTTTTCCTAATTGATTTTTTTCTTTCGAACAAACACCAAATACATGCTTGTCTGATGTGTGCATTCAATAGACTAAATTGATATTGAAAGCTATAAATTTGTAGGCTGTAAACAAAGATCACCTTCTACTCATTTTACAGAATCGCGACTAGAATATCCCCATAGATCCCACAACCCCGGTCGTGATATTTATCCGCACATGTTTTCACATAAAGAATCAGTAATGGAGTATGAAAACATGTTAAGAACTACTTACGTAAATGAATAGCAAATCGACAATTTCTTCAGTAAGCTGATAGTCTAATACTGATAACAAGAATAGAAAATATCCAAAAATGCAAAAACTAAGCTTGATATCGTGTTCTCCTTCATAAAACATAAGATAATCGATAATAGTTCAAAAACGACCTAAAGTACTTTAAAATAAATGTTGAATATGAGTCCTAATCGAACTAGGACAGAATTGTCGGGCCCTTTCACAGCCACTACCATGACCCACCAAGGGCTTCACGGTCCATTAAGCCCTTTGTGGTCTTTTCTTAGAGCTTTCCAAAAGTGGGTCTTCAAACTTGGGTCACTGGATTTTTTACCACGGACGAGACCACGGTTTGTATGAGGACCACATCCCTTGAAGTGGTCCTGGTCTTCAATTGGACTTCAACTTCTTCTTATTCTTCAACCCTTTCACCAGAAACTACACCAGGACAAGCACGACGGACCGTAGTGAGAACTACGGCCCGTGAAATAGACCGTGGTCTTCACTTGGGATTCAACTGTATTCCAACTCTTCAATGCCTTCACTGGAAACTACACCACAAAAAGCACGACAGATCATGGAGAGGACAACGACCCATGAAATTGGTCGTGGTCTTCACTTGTTACTTTCCTTTTCAGATCCTCTTAGGCCTTCGCACTAGTTCGGTATCACGGTCTCAACCATGGACTGTTATAAAGGTCACGGTTCGTGAAGTTAGATGTGAACTTCACTTGATCATCATCATTCTCTGCTTCTTTTTCCACTTTTCTACATACGCCAGTTCCTGCCTATACCATTAACAAACATATCAAAGTATATAGAAACACACTTAATTCTAGTATTAGTTCCTCATCTTTAAGCATCAAATGTGCCAAGATTTCTCGGCACATCAACACCCTCAACTTAGAACCATTACATGTCCTCAAGTGGTGAGAAATTTGTACAAACAACCCTTCTAATTTTCTACAATCTTTTGACACTATGCAGCAGTTATTTCAAACAGAGTTTGTATCCCAAACTTCTGAATCTAACATGTAAGGATCAATATATGACATCTCATTACTTACAGTCAATCATGCTTATGTCTGCGAATCATCAGTTCACACTATCCGCTTTCAATTGTAGCCACTGTGTCCTCACACCAAAGAAGTCCCTCGCTCGAAATTGTTGGGACTGAATACTAAGCTCACGCTCTTAAAGAACTTCTAACACTGACAACAAACTACCATAGGCTTGCCTCGCTTTCTACGCTCTATCTTTCAAAAAGCCAGAATAGGATCACTTTAGGACTTTAATTGACTTGTAACACAGGCTCGGGGCTAGGGAATGGATGTTTGGTTTCGTGAGTGGCTAATCCCTTGGTTTTTCGAAGTTTCGTTTTCACATACTCTTTTCTGCGTGATCCATTTTTTTCTTTCTTTCAGCCCAACCTAATAGTTGTTGTTATTATTATTATTATTATTATTATTATTATTATTATTATTATTATTATTATTATTATTATTATTATTATTATTATGCCATTTTGATAAGCATATAGCTTACTGTTTGAGCCTTTTTTTCTTTTTCTTTTCAGTTTGGATTGCAATCATCCTCCGCTAAGGCTTTTGGCCGGAGTTGTGATATCTTACTATAACGAACCAAGGTTACCCCCTAGATGTCACACAGAGTATTCGACCTCTCGGAGGTCTGCCTCTTAGCATTCATTCATTAGATATGTATAAAAAGTAGTTCGAAATTAAAACTTTTCACAATAATAGTCAATAAGGAATTGTAACGACACTCGCAATGAAATAGGCCAAAATAGAGCCTAACATGTTGGTCATGAGTTAATAAAGTCTTAAAATGATGAATATAAGTGTTAGAAGTCAGTTTGAGGAGTTTGGATGTTAAAAATCCAAGAATGACCAAGGCGTTCGAAAGTTAGCCTTTTAGCGTGCTAGTGTGTTCTAGTGTTCCTTTGCATGTTTTACGTGTTGTTTGGAGTTCAAATTGATAGGAGAGGTTCCTAAGATCTAGATGAACGTGTTTAGGGTTGAAACATATGGGCACGAATCCACTCCCCAAGGACCACCCTAAGGGTCCTTGAGGAAGACCCAAACTTTGGCATGAAACTACCAAAAAGCGGTCCCAAACCACGAGCTCAAACGACGGACCGTGGTCCAATGGATGCCCCGTCGATTGGGGGCGTAGCCCCACACTTAGTGGTGGGATATTATCCCCTTTTGAGGAGTCTCTGACCAAAACCACAGACCTGCAGGATGGTCCGTTGGTTGTTCGATGCCTCGTAGATGGCATTCGTCGTTTGGGACCTGCAATTTTCTGTAGGTCTCGGCCAAGGGAGGGTGGTTTGGGAAATTCACCTAGCGTCTTAATAAAGTCATGGGAGGTTATTTTAGGTGTTTTTAGGTATTTTAAGTTACTTTATAAGCCTAAAACCTAAATTAGAACTCATTATTCAAAATCAAAACCCAATATCAAAATAAACCTCTCTCTAGACTCCATTGAAGCCAGGAGCAAGGTTGAAGCTAGGAGTTGGATTTCTTCATTGATTCTCCATAAATTTCGTTGGAATTCTTCAATTAAGGTATGGTGATTTCATCCTTAACTATTCTCTCATTCAAGGAGCCAATTCCAATGTTTTTTCAAAGATGTTCAAAAACATAGAAATTTCTATTTTGAATTCTAAGCATGAGTTCTTGCATGAAAAGATTTTAATCAATGTTTTATGATATAATTGATGTCAATTGACGATTTTAAGATCAAATCTTCCATGAATCCATGTATTCCTAGAATTCCTATTTTTGGCTCTAAAGTGGGTGAATTGATTATGGCTTGATATTATAGAATTCATGTGTACATTGTATTGGGCTATTGAATTATGTATAGATAATTATAGAATTGTTCATAGGCTGCCTTATATTGATGATATCTATGTCACGACCCAAAAGCACCCCCTAGAAGCTAGGGATCACCCTCGGACCATGACCGGGCGTACTTGACCCTTTGGGCTCTCATACAAGCCCTTTAACTATCGTTCATCACATAAGACATGAAAAGTAGTGCGGAATTTAAAACTTTTCACGAATATAAATAAAAGAAGTCTTTCATAAATACTAGAAAATCTCATCGTCACAAGCCAACTTAAAGACACAACATAGAATCTTAGGGACACGGCCCTTTACATTAAAAGCAAAATACATAATAGGTGTTAATAATAAAAACTAGGAAACATAGACTATGTCCTCGAATATATGAGGACATACCAAATCTTGAGAGAGTAGATTTCTCAAGCTTCACCTTCAAACCTTCAAAGCTTCCAACCTATACTTATAAGATATAGAAAAGTATGGGGTTAGTACAAACAATGTACTAAGTATGGCATATGCAAAAACATGTAAAATGGGACATTTTAGTAAAATAAGCTTTCATGCCAAATAATTATAACATTCATGAATTTAGAAGAAAAACAACATAAGGAACATCATTTAGCACTTAAGGAAGAATTTCCATAATTTTAACCAAAAATTACACGTTACAGTGAACAAACCAAACTTTACAGTAAACCCAATTTTTTACTTAACAGTGACTATTTAGAATGGTACATTGAATTACTAAGACTATTATAGTGAACTAAAAAGACTCCAACAATGGTGAACTTCCAAGGTATTGCCAATGAGGAAGTGAACTCATTTCCGTAGTAGTTTCCCTACCTAAGGATAATCCTAAGACTCTCCAAGGTAAGACATGAAGGAAAAGTCTAAACACTTCCTTCAATGCACACCAAAGTGATCCTCAAGAATACCCCTTTTGGCTTACTCACCTCGGGAAAACAAGTCACCACTCAAATCACAACACATTAGAAGAACACCCAACAAAACACCAAAGTCTTCCCTTTCGGAATGCCTACTTAGTGCAATGAGTAGATGGCATCCCATACCACCACCTACACTAAGTAGTACACTCTTTTAGAAGGTTTGGCACCAAGTCTTCCCTTTCGAAAGGTCCTACTTAGTGCAATGGATATGTAGCGTCCATACCACCACCTACCCTAAGTAGCACGTTCTTTTAGAAGACTTAGTTCATTCAATTCACATAAGTAGCACATGCTTTTAGAAGACTTATTACTTTCATTACTTTTGTGGGGGGTTAACTTAACTGACAAAGACCATGAGAGCTAGACATGGAATCCCGATATTAACCCCTATCGGATGAGGGATCCTCACTTGCCTAGAGTAAGGTCATACTTCTTAGCTTTTACATGGCTTTCCCAATAGCTACACCTATGTGGGCACATAGTTAAGGGATAAGGAGATTTCTAATAAGTAACTCATTCTCTACTAACGAGGAGTACTCATGTCAAGAGGTACATTGGAATACAACATCTCAACTCACGAAGTGTAATCCACCTCTTCTTCATATCCTCTCAGTGCTAGGCATAACTCCCCACAGATTCTCAACATTATAAACTATAGGTTAAGGTTAACTAGTGAATACCACATCTCAACTCACTAAGGGAATTCATCCTCCGACCTATCTTGGAAAGCTCATTAGGAATAGTGAGGTTGCTACTAGACACTTCATCTCAACTCACGAAGAGTGTCCACCCCAAGACTCCCCTTATTACTCAACTTAGCTTCATACATTCACTTAAGTGTGTGTGTGTGTACATAAGAGCACACCTAGCATATAAATATCATTTCATGCACATTACTTCTATACATGCTTTAGAACTTATTTCATCAATTCACACACCTTACATGCTTAACATAATCATATACTTCATTTAGACATAATCTAGGTCAAACATACAATTCAAGCTTCACAAAACACAATACAAGACCCATTTCCAATATCTCTTCATTTCACATATTAGACCTTCAAGATCACATTCTCAACACATACAAAACATAACTAATTCATCGAGTAAACACCGCCACCAAGAAGATGGACCATACCACTCAAGAGAAATTTATAATAAGAACTATACAATATAAGAAACTCATCATTTAACCAAGCTATAACAACCTATAAACATTTTGTCAACATTTCATCATAATATGGCCCTTAGGGAAGTAGTTAAACCAACATAACAACACAAGAAAACCAAAGTTCATTCTCTACACAAACATGCTCATTTAACCCATTTCTTAAGCCAACATTTGAAGAAAAGATTTAACATGATTTCATTGAAGTTTTAACCTTAAAATCATCAACTAACATTAGAAACATCATTAATTAGTCATTAGAAACGTTTTCATGTAAGACCCACATTTAGAGTTGAAAGTAGTAGAAACTAGGGTTGAAAACCCTTTTTGAAAATTCATTAGAAGGGACTCCTCGAATGGAAGAGAGTTCAAGGATTGATACCATACCTCAAATCCAAGAAAACCCAAAGATTTTGGTGAAGAACCACGTCCAAACCAGCCCTCCTGACTTCTAGCTTCCGAAGAGACTTGAGAGAGTTTGTCTTTAGAGAGAGAGTTTGAATTTTAAAGTGAGGGGTCTTGTCTAGGTCTAGGACTTAAAAGCAAACTAATATAACTTAAAAACCCTAAAAATATCATCCTAGTGTCATAAAATACTTGGGGTGAATTTACAAAACACCCCAAGACTTAACAGGCATGTTGCACCTTTTGGGGCAGTCACCATCGACGGAACAACCGACGGTCCGTTTGTCAAGGGACGGACGTTGGTGAGGTCTCGTTGGTTGGGACTGCAACCCACCAACCTGCAGGCTTTCAATCCCCAATCGAAGGATGGGACCGACGGACCGTTTGTCAACCGACGGTCCGTTGGTTGAGTCTCGTGGTTTGAGACTTAGCCCCATTTGGGGACTGTCCATCCTGCCTTGCAGGTACAATCGACGCCCATAGTGGACGGACCGTTAGTGGACCAATGGACTATTCTTTGGGTCATCGTTTGGTCACTGCTTCGGCAGTTTGGTCCAAGTCGTGGGCCCTTCTCTAGGCCCCCCCTTGCGGGTCCTAAGTGGGGTCGTGCCCGAACGTTAAGCCCCTAAACATGTTCGTCTAGGTCTTAGGAACATCTCATGCAAGTTTCAAGCAAAACAAACACGTAAAACTCACTCAAACACCTCAAGACACACAAGTACTTTCTAGGGCACACCTTCCAAACGTCATGGACGTTCTTGGTCGTTTGATCTCCAAACTTATCCAAACTTCACACACTGCCTAAGGACACTAAAGTAACTCACTTAAACTTAAATTAACTCAAGAAACAACCACGAAAATCTAGTTCACCTTAGTTCATTTTAGGGCGTTACAATCTATATTGTATATTGTTGGATCATTGATATGGATTGATTGTTGGCTTAGTATTGTGTATATGGCTATTGGTAAGAGCCTTTGTAAAGTGAATTGATTGAAGAGGCTAAGGAATGATGATGATGATGATTGGAAGGTGGCGAGTTGACTTAATTCCTCTATTTAGCATTGAAATGATATTGAATTGTATTGATTGGTATGGTCCGCTTATTGTGGCGGTGGTTATGTGTTATAATTGCTATGAACATGGCCTTGCCGGAATTATTATATGAATTACGGTGTTATCATATTATAGCTAGTATAGATGAATAATGTGAAGGATTATATGATATGTGTGTACGTGTGAGGTGAAAGTATGAAGTCCCCTATAAATGATTATATGTGAATGATAGACTATGATAGGTCTATATATGTGTTGATAGGGTATCTTGTTAGGTAGCCTAAGTTGTCCCTACTTGATACTTGGATGTTATTAAAGATATGATATGATGATGTGTGTATCTTGATTGGTAGACTTAGGTCCCTCTACTTGATACATGAAATATATGTGAATGTGAACTCTTGACTTGGTAGGCTTAGGCACCTTTGTCATGTATGTGTATGAATGAATGATGAATGAAAGTCCAGGATCGGTAGACCTAATATGATGCCCTTCCAAGGATGACTAATATAGAAACTTGAATAAGTAAACCAGGTTAAGAATGAGAACCTTGAATATAAAAAAGAAGGTTAGTATATATAACGGCTGGGGAGCACCCCTAGATGTTACCGGCGTACTCGACCTCGAAGAGGTCTCATACAAGCTTCTTAGCATTCATTCATCGTATTAAACATAGAAATAGCGGAAATTTAAAACTTTTCATAGCACATCAAATGCTAGATTAGCACTTCATATATATATATATATATATATATATATATATATATATATATATATATATATATATATATATATATATATATAAAATCATAGGTACATAGTCTAGACACTAAAGTCTCTTTTGCCATCTTAGACTCAACAACATTAGAGTAGATTAGGGACACGACCCTTAACAACATAAAACATAATATACACTATTACATAATTTGAATAAGAACTTGACATAGGAAACCCTTGAATCTTAAGGATTTCTTTTCTTGAACTTGGGGAACATCTATCCAAGCTCATCCCTCTTAGAAATATCCTCTAGCCATCAGCACCTATACTTTGTGTAAAAAGATAGAAGAATGATATTGAATGCACAAAGTATAGGAACCATGCAAAAAACATAAGTTAAAGAGGACATTTAGTTAGAAATCATGCATCATGTATTTATAGTAAACTTCATGAACATTACAATATACATCACATACTTCATATAGGCATGGATATTACTCATAACAATACTTAAAATCATTTCATCACATTTAAGGATCATTCATTAAGGAACAACTTACATATAAAGATTATCACCTAAGACAACCTCCCATTCTCACTAGTGCAATGTACAAGTAGCATCCCATACTACTACTCATACCAAGTGATCCTAAGAATTCACCCTAGACTTATGCACATCACATTCAATAACATACCACACATGAATTTAACCTTAGACATAAGGCCAACATACTTCATTAATGGTCACATAAGAACTCTTTCATTCATTTCATCTTAGTCATAAGTCATTAGTTCACATCATAAGTAAATCACCCTCGTAGCCCCTTCACAAGCTTACTTGTGCAATGTAGACATGGAGTCCCATACCCCCACATATACCAAGCAAACCTATTTAGAAGCCATAAGTGCAATTCACATGCATACTCATAATTCATGTCTTGACATAAGTAAACTCATCATACTTCCCTTAGAGCCCACTTGTGCAATGTATAAGTAGGGTCCATAGTCCTACCTACACTAAGTAATCTTTTCAAGGAAACATGACTAATATTCATAATCTTATCTTAGTTCATTTCTTAACTTTCGGGATGCTTAGCCATAAGCGACTAAACCATGTGAGCTACATGGAATCCGGTGTAGTAAAACCCCACACCGAAAAAGGGCGTCCTACTTGCCAAGGTAGAACCTAGAACTAGCTATTTTGTGGATCCACTAGCTATATCCTATGGGGAAAAGATAGTTAAGGGATAGGGAGATTGCTTGTAAAGACCCTGCCTATTGCACATGCGGGAGAGTCCCCATCTCATGAGTATCATTCAGATGATCCGACCAATTGCGCTTGCGGAAGGGTCTTTTCCTCATTAACCATATCCTTTCGGTGCTAAGCTTAAACTCCCTTTTTTGATATCTTTAAGACTTTATTAATCATTTAGTTCATAAGATTAGGCCTTAGGGACTTTCTCCCTCATACATCATACCTCAAAGGTTTCTAGGATGAGAATTCTACTTTCATCGTAGAACCTATATTATGTGAGAATGTTCTTTCACATAATTCTACATTCATACTTTCATATGTGTGCATACATGTGAGAAACACTTTCACATAACACCTCTAGACCACACATGTTCATAATTTATTAATCATATACTTAACATGCATTAGTGATAGGTAATGGTGCACATGAGAACTATACTTTCAATTGACACCATGACTCTCCCTACTCATAATTTATGCATGAGTGTGTGTGTGTTCATATTGGTCATCATGATCACATAAGAGCAACAACTTAGTTACTTAGGATATCACCCATCAACGGATAACAACCCATATACAATGTATCTCTCAAGTCATGACCAACTCATACATAGCACATTTAGGAAGACTTGGTCACACACCCACATTACATCATAGGAGACAAGAGCATATTCAACATTAGAATAGAAGACTCCTAAACATGCATAAGATCACTCATTCATATAGGGTTCATAGAGGTAAGGCTCATGCTACAAGGATATTCATCACAACTAGTCATGTAGACCACACCTAACCCTAACATGATCATCACGTATATATAATATCATCAATACATCTAGATCATGATACTAAAATAGAAGACCACACAAGACTTCATACATGTGATAATCATAACCACAATTCACATTAGAACAATTGCCTTCAAGGCCATAGTAATAACATATAAAGATGTACAAGAATGTAAACACTGCCACCATAAGTGGACCATACCAAACAACACAACTCAATATACATTCTAAGCTAATTAGAGGAAATAGGTCAAATTACCAAATCTCCAAGATATGATAATCATTGATCATTCCTCCACAATTCATATTCAATTGATATAGATAGTAATAGCAATAAGCAATTCAATACGATCTAATCACAATTCTATAAACATGAAATCAAGATTACATGACCCACATTATAGGTTAACTTTGACAAATTAGGGGGGGTGGGATCATGGGTTCTTCATAAAATTGGATTGAAATTCATCACAAAATCAGTAGCTAATCATATATTCATCATTAGAATGCCTTTGAAATGAATTTGAGAATTAACCCATGGTTACATTGAAAGATAGGATTTTTGACTTGAGAAACATATTGAAAAACTTTTGAAAGAATTCTTTATATGAAAGGTTATCTAAATATGAAGGATTACCATACCTTAATAGAAGAAAATAACACGCATTTGTAGAAGAAACCACTTATAAATTCATCTTCTAGCTTGAGCTTGAGTTTTGCCTCCAATGGAGGTTTGAGAGAATTTGAAAGAGAAGAGGGATTTGGGATTTTTGATTTCTTATTGGGTATTGGGATTTTGACTTGGGAAAAGGGTTAAATATGACTTTAAAAAAGTTTATAAATGACTCCCAAAGTTACCAAAATACCTCCATACTTATTGGGACTTTTAGACATATCAAACTTGACTTTAAAACGACGCAACTGGATCTGGGAAGTGGCTGCGCGTCGCGGAGGCACCTCCAAATTTTGCCTCACTAAAATTTTGAGGAAGTGGACCTTGTGTAGGGCTTGCGACGCATAGGCACACTGAGTGCCAGGAGCGACACGCGTGACAGCATCCACATCTTGCCTCTGCACGCTGCCTTAGGCAGCTTCCTTGTCCAACGTTTGGGTCCTCCTCAAGGACCCTTAGGGTGGTATTTGGGGAGTCGTACATGAATGTTTTGACCCTAAAATTTTTGATTAAGGTAATAGGGTCATCTATACTGTTTTTAGACTCCATAAAACACATAAAAACAAGGCAAACATACAAGGACACACTAGCACGTCTAAAGACTAACTTTCAAACGTCTTGGACGTTTGACCTCCAAACCTCTTCAAATCAATTATACAAGCTGTAAAACACTTTATTAACATGTTATTAACCTTTTTAGGGAAATGTGAGGCTCTATCTACCTTAGTTCATTTTGAGGGTCTTGACAATAGAAGCCTTGAAGTGAAAGATCGGAATGGTATCCATCTTGAGTGGAATGATGGATGTAGGGGTAGGTTGGCTGGAACGTCATGAAACCATATTTAAGGAAGTCATAATATCTATCCTAATAGTCCTTTTTTGGCATACCTAGTGGACCCATCATTCGAAAGAAAAATATTAAGAATTGGTAAAGAAAAATGATGGTCCTTGTATAATACACCTAGGGAATGATTACTCTATGAGAATAAAGTTAAAGCACCGAGGGAATATGCTTGTGGTAGTAGCTTTACTCAATATTAGACAAGAGTACAAAGAAACCCTTGATATTATTTAACCATGTACCAACATGGGATGTGTCCTAGTTCTACCCTTGGCAAGTAGAATACCCTCCTCCGTGTAGGGAAGACTTCGGATTCCATACCTAGCAAGTATGGTCAATGTCAGTTAATGCCTAATCTCATCATATTGGATGTACACTCTAGTTATTGGAAAGGTTCTACAACATGTAGGTAGTGGAATGGGGCGCTATCTATACATTGCACGAGTAGGCTTTGAAGATACTAGGTGAGTTCCCTAGGTTTCCTCCAAGACCATTATGTGAAGTCCTCTAATTGTTGAATGTATCTTAAATGGCTTAATGAATAATGTTGACTTAGTAAAGTATGATGAATAGAAAGGTTCTTACCTAGGTAGCTTTGAGGATTGCTTAGGTAGGCTTGAAGAGGGTGTATGGGCGGTATCTTCATGTCTTACTTAGGTGTGTCTTAGAGCGACACTTAGGCGGAGAGTCTAAATGACGAAAAAGGGGTTACTTAAGGAATGTGGACTATGTACTATTGTAATGAAATGAATAATCTTACTTTGGGTAGTATTAAGGATTACTTATGTGTGCTTGAAGAGGGTGTATGTGCGGTCTCTTCTTGTCTTACTTAAGTGAGTCTTAGGATAATCTTTAGTAGGGGGTCCAAATGCTTGAATGGGTTTTAAATGATTATGGTCATATTGGGGATTACTTGAATATGTCTTACATATGATATTGACTTGATGATATTCTTATACTTGTTTATTGAGATTTATATCAAAAAAGCATAAAAAACATGTTATAAAGTAAATGTCTGTTTTAGCATGGTTTTCTTGCATGTTTATCTACTTAGTACATTCAATGTGCTAATTTTATATATTGTTTATTCTACAAATGTAGGCATCAAGTGAGGAGTGTCTTGGAAGTGAAGCTTGAGAAAAGCATTCTCTCAAGCCAATTTAATATGTCCTCAAATGATTCGAGGACATAGTTATGTATAGTTTTCTTTTTCAAAAGACATTGTAATAGACTTTGGTTTACATTCTAATTGATGTAAGGGCTGTGACCCTAAGATTTATATGTGTTTAAGATGGCTTATGAAAGAGACTTAGTCTTTTTTATGTTCTCTATAAAGAGAGATTAGAACTATTGTTGTGAAAAGTTTAATTTTGCACTACTTTATATATATATATATATATATATATATATATATATATATATATATATATATATATATATATATATATATATACACATATATATATGCGATGAATGATGTCTAAGGGCTTGTATAAGACCTCTGAGAGGTCGAGTACGCCGTGTGGCGTCTTACGAGTACTCTAACTTTTAGGGGTACTTTGGGTCGTTACAGGAAACTCTTTTATAGAACATAAGAAAGAAACTAAGTCTCATCATAAGCCATCTTAGACACAAGTCAATATCATAGGTTCATAGCCCTTTCATCGATTTGAAAAGAAACTCATAGTCTATTACAAAGTCTTTAATAAAGGAAAACTAGAAGTAGGATCCATGCCCTCGATCATATGAGGACATACCAATCTTGAAAAACATCTACTTCCCAAGCTTCAACTTCTAGGAAATCCTCACTTGCCACTTACACTTGTAGAAATAGAGAACCTATGGAATTAGCACAGTTAATGCACTAAGTAAGGTGAACATGCAAGAAAACCATGAAAAAAGGAACATTTACTTAACGATATGCTTTTCGTGCTGTTTTGATAAGAATATTTATCATAAGAGTTTAAGAGACATAGTACAAGTCAACAATCACATATAGGACATATTCCATATTCAACAAGCAAGCCTTTTCATCACTTTAGAACCTCTACTAAAGATTACTCTAAGACTCACTTAAGTAAGAAATGAAGAGACCACCCATAGACCCTCTTCAAGCACACCTAAGTGATCCCCAAAGCTACCCAAGATAAGAGCTTTTCTATTCAACATACTATCATTAGGAGACCATACCTTACATAAGTCATTTAGAAATCAATCATACAATTATGGGTCTTCACATAATGTTCTTGGAAGACTTAGGGAACTCACTTTAGTATCTTCAAAGTTTACTCGTGCCATGTATATATAGCTTCCCATTACACTACGTACACTTTGTAGAACCTATCCAATACTAGTGTGCACATCCCACATAATGAGAATAGGCATTAACCGACATAGACCATACTATCTAGGTATGAGATGCGGTGTTATAAGACCTCACACTGTGGAAGGTGTTTTAATTGCCAAACGTAGAACTAGGACACATCTCATGTAGGCACATGGTTAAGGGATATCAAGGGCTTCTTTGTAGTCTAGTCTCAACTCGCGTAGAGCTATTACAACAAGAATATCCACTCGATGATTTGCCTTAGTTCTGATAGAGTAAGTTCATTCACATAAGTGTGTTAGAGAGGGTGCCATCATTCGGCCAACCGACCCATAATGCCATTTTCCAAGAAGGGATCTACAAGGATCTACCGATCAAGGTTCATTAGGATAGCTCATTAACTTCTCTTGCAAGGTGCCATAGTTCTACCGATCTAAGACACATCACTCATACACTCATTCAAGACAACTCAAGTACAAAGTCGGTACAACTAAGTCAATCTCACAAGATACAATATCATTCTCCAAAGACTCTCCTTAGTCCTTCCTTATCATATATCAACAACTAGAGAGGTAATACCTTCAATCATGTCATAATAGGACCCATACAAGATCATATAGACATCACATGAGAACCTTCATATTATACAATCACCCATACATATCATGATAATACCATACTTCACATAAAAATGCGGACAAGGCCATGTTCATAACATTTATAACAATTAAACACCACCACCATAAGTGGACCATACCAATCGATAGCAATTCAATATCAATTCTACATTAGATAAGGGAATTAGGTAAACTCACCACCTTCCAATAGCCACAAACACCATTCCTTAGCCTTCCCAACAATTTCACACCACAAGAGATCTTACCAATGTCAATGTACAGAATTCTAGGCCAACAATTCCCCCATATCAATGATCCAACAAAACACAATAAAGATATCCATACTATAAGACAAACTATGAACAATTTCAACAATTTCAATATCCCATAACAATCTACAGATGAATTCAACCTAATTAGATCATTATCAATACACCCACTTTTGAGCCAAAATTAGGAATTCAAGGAATACATGAGTTCATGTAATTATTGATGTAATACCTCGAAAATGACTTAGATGAAGCTAGATCCTAACATGTTTTTCATGATGGTATAAGGTCCTAAAAGTGTCTGTAATGTGGTATTGAGGCAGTATCTAGTGTTTTAGGTGATTTGGAAGTGAAACGTCAAGGGACGACTAAGACGTTCGACGACTAAGTCACCTATGTGCCTCACATGTGGTTATATGCATCCATGTGTGTTTTATGAGTTAATGATGTAATTATATGTGTTATTATAGTGTTTATAGGCAGTGTGTCAAGTTTTGTGAAGTTTGGAGGTCAAACGTCCAAGAACGTCCATGACGTTCGAAAGGTTTGCCTTGAAATGACCTTGTGCGTCTTTGCATGTTTCATCGAGTTTTACGTGTTTGTTTTTGATGAAATTTATGTGGGAGGTACTAAACTCGTATAAAAGAATATTTGGATTGGAAACATCTAGGAAAACATCCCCAAGGACCAACCAAGGGTCCTTGAAGAAGGACCCTTCACAAGTGCCCAAGCTGTCAAAACCAGCCGAACCTACTGATGGTAATCGATGGCCAGTAGGTCAGTCGACGCCCCATAGGTGAGGGGAGTTGGTTGAAACTTAGGCTTGGGAGGAGGCCAAGCCAAGGACCATACTCAGACCCAAACCACTGACCAACAGAACGGTCCGTTGGTTGAGGGACGGTCCGTTGGTGGCCATCCGTCGATAGTGCTGTCAACCTGCGCAGTCACTGTTAAGTTCAAGGGGTGAATTCACCCCACATACAAATAAGATAAAGGTAGGTTCCTAAAGGGTCTTTTGGGTATTTTAAACATGTTTATAAGCTTTTAACACTTAGAAGAATTCATTTTTTCAAAAATCAAAACGCAAATTCCCTTAGAAATTCCCTAGAACTCCATTGGAGCCAAAACACAAGTAACGGATTTGATTGGAGAATTGAGTGGATATTCTTCATCAAATTGGAGGATTAGCTTCATTGAGATATGATTTTTGATCCTTGAAACTCTATTCATCAAGGAGCCCAAATTCAATGAAGTTTTCTAAAGTTTTCAAAGAGGAATTGTCCAATTTCATGATCTATCCATAGGTTCTTGCATTAAAGGTTTAAATGCATTGTATATTGATTGAATTGTTGTTAATTAGATGATTTTAACTCAATTAACCTATGAACCCATGTAATTGATGAACCCTAGTTTTTGACTACTTTATGAGTTAAGTGATTTGGACTTAATGCTTATGAATTCTAATGTAGTTTTCTATGGGCTATTGATTGATGTAAGAATTGTATTCAGTTGATGTATAGGTTGTGTTGATTGATGATCTAGATTGAATTGAGCTAGTTTTATTGAATATCATAGTTTATGTATTGAATTATTGGTTATGGCCATGGGTAAGGGCCTTATGGTATTGAATTGGATGATTTAGCATTGGATTGAAGTATTGAGAATGTATTGGTGGTACGTTGTCCTAATTCTCTTTATTTTATCTTAATTATACTTCCATTATGTTGTTATTGGTATGGTCCACTTATGGTGGCGGTGCTATGTGCTTTACTTGCAATTGATGTGGCCTTGTCGGCGTTACTTTATGTATTATGATGATCATGGCCTTGTTGGTAAACTACTTGAAGTACTATGATGATTTGTGTAGTTGAGTTATGTGAAGTATGAGAATATCTATCTTTATGTGAAGTAATTTGAAAGTATGTGTTCCTTCTATGTATATTAGGAGATAATGTTAAACTATGACTATGAGCTTATGTGTGTAGTCTTAGAGTTGATGCATGATTCTCCATAATTGACTATATGATTCTATGAAGGTTATAATGATGATGTTATAGTAATATATAGGATTACATAAATATGATGAGGGTCATTCCTAAGTGCTTCAAAGAATGATAAGCTATATGAAAGAAAGTAAAGAATGTTGTGTCTTGTTTTGGTAGACTTGTGTCCCTTACTTGATACGTGTATGAATGATATGTGAATATGATATGTCTTGACTAGGTAAGCTTAGTGCACCCTTGTCATGTATGATATGTAAGACCTTAAATGATGTTACGAAGGTCATGTACGTGGAACCTTAAGCCTAGTGGTAAGGTTATGAATGTTGAAGTCGAGAGCCGTAATGGTATCCTTCATGTGAAGAAATGGTGGACTTACGATTGATTGGCTGGAACGACATCATATCATACTTAGGAAAGTCATAATGAGCTATCTATGTTGCCATTGTAAGGTAGCCCTAGTGGACTTCTTTGGTAGGGTGAATGTGATTGAGTTATGAACTAGATATGAAACCCATTTGTATTAACCTGTAATGTAAATGAATCTATGAGAACAAAGGCTAGCCCCGAGTGAGTATGTTATGGGAAGTATCTCTACTTAAGACGGAGACTAGAGTACAATGTAGCTCTACTTGAGAATGAGACTAGAGTGCATAAAAGCCCGTCATATTCCTTAACCATGTGCCTACATGGGATGTGTCCTAGTTCTACCCTTGGCAAGTAGAACACCCTCATCGGAGTAGGTTAGAACTCCGGATTCCATGTCAAGATATCATGGTCTATGTCGGTTATTGCCTATTCTCATCATGTGGGATACCTACTAGCATTAGAGAAGTTGTATGAAGTTTAGGTGGTGGTATGGGACGCTATCTAGACATTACAATAGGCTTTGAAGGTGTTAGTTAGAGTCCCTAGGTCTTGTCCAAGACCATTACTTGAATGTCCTTATGTGATGAATGAGTCTTAAATGAAATAATGAATGTAATGACATAAGTTAAGAAAATATGTTAAATGAATGAGTACCTAATCTAGAGTGACTTAAGGATTCCTTAGTTAAAGTGTGAAGGGGGCATATGAATGGTCACTTTGTATCTTACCTAGATAAGTCTTAAGAATGACTCTAGTTAGGGAAGATGGTTGATTATGTAGACATGATCTAAGCCTAAGGTAGTCTTAAGGATTATTTAGGTAAACTTGAAGAGGTCAATCATGGACGTTATCTTCTTGATTTACTTAAGTAAGTCTTTTGATAGACTTTGGAAGGAGAATGTCATATAATCTATATGTTGTTGTATTAAGTGAGAAGGATTCTATCTTAGGTAGTCTATAGTATCTCTTAAGTGTGTGTGTAAGGGATTTTATGGGCGGTCGCTTCACAACTCACTCAAGTGAGACTTAGAATCACCTTTGGTAGAAGAGTCTCATGTTCATATGTTTGATGTCTTGTAAGGGTATGTTGATCTCATTATATGTGGTCTTAAGGACCATTTAGGTGTGTCTAGAGAGGTTGTATGGGCGGGTCTTACTAAAGTGAGTCTTAGGATAACTTTTAATGAGGGAATTGCATGCTAGGAAGGTGTTACTGTGAAGTGAGGAACTTCACTGTAACATTGGAAAATAGTCACTGTAAAGTGACTTAGTTTACTGTAAAGATTTCTAAAAATGTTCTAAATTGATTAAGTGATTTCTTATGTGTTTCTAAGGTGTTAAATATTATTATTATGATTATATTATGATATTAAAATTAAAAAGATGCATATTTCAAATAAATGTCCGTTTTCATAATTTTTATGCATTATGCCATACTTAGTACATGTGGTTGTACTAATTCCATGCTTTTATCTATCTCTATAATGGTTGGTAGGTGAGGAGCATTTAGGAAGCAAGACTTGGATCGTAGCATCATTCAAGTGAAGTTGAAGTATGTCCTCATTTGACTCGAGAGTATAGATGTCTTTTATTCATTTATTGAAGTATTGTAATAGACTAAGTATTTCTATATTTCTATTGTGTATGGGCCGTGTCCCAAAGTATTCTAGTGTCTAAAATTTGATGAAATGAGACCTAGTATTTCCTACGAGTTTTATATGAAAGAGTTTTTAAAGACTTATAGAATGTTTATGAAAAGTTTTAATTCCGCACTACTTTTCATGTATTTATATGCGATGAACGATACGAAAGGGTTTGTACAAGACATCCGAGAGGTCAAGTACGCCGGTTGCATTCCGAGAGTGCAATATCTTCTAGGGTGTGGTCTTGGGATGTGACAATTGATCATAAAACCATTAATCAACATTGATTACTTCACAAAACATCAATTTAAAATATTTATGCAAGAAACCATGCTTAGAATTCAAAATAGAGTTTCAAGGTTTTTGGTTATGTTTGAAAAGGCCTTTGAAACTGGATCCTTGAACGAGAGAAGAATCAAGGATGAATCACCATACCTTATTCGTAGAAATCCCATGAAATTTTATGAATAAATCAATGGAAACCTTCAATCCTAGCTCCAATTTGACTCTAAGCTTCCATGGAGGTTTCGAGAGAACTTCTTTTGAACTTGGGGTTTTGATTTAGAAGAATGAAGTCTAAGTCTAGGTTTTAGTGTTTTAACTAACTTAAAATACCATAAATAACCCCAAATAACCTCCCCCCTATTGAATTGGGCAAGACTGGAATTTACCAAACCACCCTTGGCTTGGCCGAAACTTTGTAGGAAGTTGCAGGTGCCAAACGACACCCTCCATTGAGGGGGCGTCATTTGGACTACGACTCGTCCTGCTGGCTGGTAATTTGGGTCAGGGACTTCTCATTTTGGGGGCTAAGCTCCCAAAACTAAGTGTGGAGCCACACCACCTTTCGACAGGGCGTTTATTGATCAATAGGCCATTCATTGGGTCGTCGTTTGGGCTGTTTTTTGCACCTTCAGGGCAAACGTTTGGGTCCTCCTCAAGTACCCTTAGGGTGGTCCTTGGGGAGTTTTACCCAGACGTTTCGACCCTAAACATGACCATTTAGATGATAGGGTCCCCTCCTATTATTTTAGGCACCAAACAACACATAAAACATGCAAAGGCACAGTAGCACACACAAGACTAGTTTCCAAACGTCTTTGTCATTCTTTGACGTGTGACTTCCAAACTCTTTAAGACAACTATTACAAGCTGTGACACACCGTATAAAAAAGTTATTATATCTTGAAACACATGAGATGATCTAGTTTATCCTAGTTTATTTTTGAGGGTTGTTACATTTCCCCTCGCTTGGACAACATTCGTCCTCGAATTACACTTGCAACACTTAAAGCACTTCCAATAGGTAAACACTAGAGACTAGAAGCTTATGACTACACCATATCAAAACACAAACGAATAGTTAGGAGGAACATTACTCCACATAATCAAGAGACTCACAACACAATCAAGAGAGTAGGAACAACATCTACAACTTATCATGCAATAAGACTCTACATTTTATTATTTTACATAGGAGGGACTTCCTTATTCACATATCATCATGCTCACTACATTATTTCTAAGCACATTATGCCAAATTGTCATAAAAACACAATTATGCAACATTCTCAAAAGTCACTTTTAAACATGCTCATGAATCTACTCATGCAACATTTAGACGATTCACTATAGATGCGCACCAACTTGAGAGACAAAATAATTAAAGATTAGTTTACCATATAAGCATAAATTCATGGAACACATTCCAAGATTGTAAGGAAACCATGAAACTCATTTTTCAAAAAAAAATCTCAATGCATGCACATGCTACTAGACAGATCTAACTTTCAAGCTTGAATAGAATAGATGAGAAGAAACAAAATTCATCAACCCAACTATTCACCATACTCCCCACATGGGAAAAACCTATCAATTCTATCAAGAACAACTCAAAAAACTCTTATCACTAAGGTAAAGAATTGTAACTTACCGGCACGCTCATCCGGATTTGCTTCTTTATTAGCTTGGAGGCAATAAAAGCGGTTTTTCTTTTGTTCACCAACACTCAGACAACTAGAAGGAGCTTTCTTTACATCCCTTCCCCTAGAAGCATTAGTAGGAAAATCTTTCAACATGTGATCATTCTTCCCACATCCATAGCACCCACTAGTACCGGCTAAACACTTCCCAAAGTGTTTCTTCCCACAATTTGACCAAGATAGGTTTATCAAGTTGAGAACCACCACCTCTCTCATAGTTAGCCTTAGGAGCACTAGGAACATCTAGATTCGGAGCCCTCTTCTTAAACCTAGGTTGACCTTTTTTATCGGTTCTTACCCTCTTAGCGTCTCTACCTCTCCTCCCAAGCTTAGACTCTTCAATAGATTGAACATACACAATGATCCTAGATAGAGTCATGTCACCATGGAGCATTGCCGTACAACACTCTTACTTCACAAGATTGGAAACACTGGTCAAGAACCTACTCATCTCATCTCTAGGATTAGACACCAAAGATGGAACATATGTAGACAACAAGGTAAACTTCAAAGAATACTCCTCCACACTCATATTACCTTGCCTAAGGCTTATAAACTCCTCAACCTTAACCTCCCTCTTCACACGGGGAAAGTATCTCTCTAAGAATGCTTCCTTACTCTTCCCATTTTATAGGACCCGATTCAACCAGCCTATTGTCTTTCCACTGTGTGAACCACACTTGAGCAACCTCTTTCAATTGGTATGAAGCCAACTTCGCCTTCTCCCTAGAGGTCACCCCCATAACATGAACTATCTTATAAACCTCACACAAGAATGCTTGGGGATCCTCTCCAACTTAGAGCCTAGAAAAGTAGGAGGGTTCATCCTCACAAAGACCCTCAACCTAGAGTTCATAGTGCTCTCAAGGGTATTCATACTAGGCCCCACAATTTGCTTGATCCGTCATGGCTCGGGCTAGGGTAAGGAGAGCCTCTCTAACCTCCTCATTAGTCATGTCCGGGGGATCCACTGGAACCTCATTCTCTTGGTTGACCAAATGTATTTTTTCACCTTGAGGAACCTGTTCACCTTGGGGATATTGTCCACCTTGAGGAGGAACTCCCTCATTCACCACACCATCTTCCACTCTTCTTGCGGGCATCCTTCTTGTATTCATATTCTATTAACATAAGAGAAGATATTAGGAAAATAAACTTATAACCTCAACTCTATGGCACGACACAAGAGTAATGAAGAAAGTGAAACTTCTATCGTCCTATAGATTCTTGCTCATAGATGTATCACGACTCACCACCGATGAACAAGACTCTACTAGATGTGGCTTTATCAGACTTTGAATCCTAAAGAATACTTCATAACCTTATGCTCTGATACAAGTTTGTAACGACCCAAGGGTACACCCTAGATGTCACAATGCGTTTTCGACCTCTCGGAGGTCTTATACAAGCCTCTTAGTATTCATTCATCACATATGTATGGAAAGTAGTGCAGAATTAAAACTTTTCACAATAATAGTCAATAAGGAACTCTTTTTTAGAACATAAGAAAGAAACTAAGTCTCATCATAAGCCATTTTAGACACAAGTCAAGATCATAGGGTCATAACCATTTTATCGATTTGAAAAAAACTCATAGTCTATTACAAAGTCTTTAATAAAGGAGAACTAGAACTTGGATCCATGCCCTCGATCATATGAGGACATACCAATCTTCAGAGAAATCTACTTCCCAAGCTTCAACTTCTAGGAAATCCTCACTTGCCACCTTCACTTGTAGAAATAGAGAAACCTATGAAATTAGCACAATCAATGCACTAAGTAAGGTGTGTTGACACCTAATTTTGACCCTCGACGATATGAATTAATTAGCGAGTTTCTTAATTCTAAATGATCTGAAATAATTAGTCTTACAAAATTGTAAGAAATATAAAATTGGCAAATTATTTTAAATAAGTTTTCTTTTTTAATTTTTCAAATAACATATGTGTCTTAGGTACTTTTATATACCACCAGTGCTTCGTAAGTATTTCGAAAATCGTCTCAAATATTTTATTTTGTTTAAATATTTTACTAATTAGTTATGTAATAGTTTACTTTTTTTTGAATTAATTATTTTATAATTACGTCGATTATTTTATTCGTTAAAATAAAGAAGTTTGTTTAATTAATTGATGTTAATCCATTTTTTGTGTAGTTACCCAAATAGTTTAATTCATTTGGACAAATCAATTGGAGCCTTTTCTTAATACAATTTGACCCAATACTCTTAATTCAACTGACCCAATTATTCCAAGCCCATTTTTACCCTTTTGCTGATCCCTTGTTTCCAACCCAATTTCTCAGCCCACACCCCTTTTTACCCAACAACCCATTTCCCTCTAATCCCAGTTGTTCACTCCCTTTGTCAACCCAATTTATTGAACCCGACCCAACTAGCTTTCTTCCCCAAAGAGGAAATTGAGAAGCGTCCAACAATAATCAAAACAACGAAAGGGGGGGGGGGGGGGGAAAGGAGCTCAGCGCGTAGTACAACAACAAACCCAACACCCTTTTTGTTTGTCTTCTTCACGATGAGACGCGCGTCAACAACAACCTCACGGAGATGCACGACTCCCATCGGCAGACGCGTGAGCAATGCACGCGTCTCTTCTCCTTCAATGTCTTTGTCAGCTCGTCTCTCTCACCAGTACTATCGCAGTAACACCAGACGTGTTTTCCGTTCTTATTGCTTGGAGATGGCGCCGCGTGGCACAACAAGGACATAGGAATCAATCGAGGACGTCGATCTTGCCTTTCCCTCTTCGGAAATGAGTTGAAATTTTAGAAAAAAGCTGTTGATTCCAATTCGGTGCAAGAATTTGGATTTCAAATTTTGAATGGGACCAAGGGTTGATCCGGTATTTCACCCAAAATCGAAACCCTAATCCTTCTCCTATCTATTTTCTCTTTTGTTCACCATAGAAGGGGGATTTCTTGGGAGTTAGATTGTTTTCCTTGAAAAAGAAGCACAAAAAATAGCTTGAATGAATTAGCCAAAAATACATAAAATATATTCAAGGCAGAGAAGTTTAGTTCGATAGTAGTATCGCGTTTCCAACTCTTTTTTTTTCATCATTGATTCCCTCGAGTTTTGCTTGTGACTCGAGATTACGCTTGGGTTTTTCTGTGTTGCTGTTTGTGTTGGCATTTGTGTGGTGAGAGTTGTGATTCCCCTACTCGTCTTGTCCATTTTGCTGCCCCTCGATAGGTAATATTCACTTCATTTCAAATGTATTTTACTCTTAAGACGTTTGTTGCCTGATTCTCGACTATGTGAAGTTGTCTTACATGTTAGTATTTGAGATGACTTTTGACTCTGGGTTGGATGCAAATCAGTAGTAAATTTGTTTGATAAGTCTCTTTCTATTGTTTGATAAGTCTCTTTCTATTGTTCGTTCCTCATTTTCAAGATGTTTTAATGCTTGTTTGGGTTTATGCTGTCGTCTGTGTTCTTTCTGAAACTCATGGCTGTCATATTTGCCTCGGTGTTCATATCGTTCGCCCATTAATCACTGATGTTGTTCGCTGCATTTTACTCTTAAGAATGTCTTGGATCTTTGTTCTTTTTTTTAGGGATCATTATGGTAATCACTTCTTTTTCTTTAAATTTTTCTAAAGTACTGCTTCTTCTGTGCGCTGCCTAAGAAAGGTAATATTTTCTCCATTAAATTTTTTTATTTTCTTCTTCCGTCTCTTTATCTGCTTTGTCCGTTAATCTTTAAAAAGAAGATCAATATTGTATTGGGTCTTTGCTGCTTAGTTAGAGTTGGATTGATATTGTTTTGACTTGAAGTACGCATGTGCGGTCATTTCTGTGGTTTAACCATAATATCGAGTAGAAGCATGTCGTTCTGTTTTTTGTTTCAGTTTGCTGTTCTCTATTAAGAATAATGTCTACCTTCCTCTTCTAATTGTGGCCAACTTGCTGGAAGTCACTAGTTTATATTTTCACCTTATTAAGTTCTATATCTTAGTTAAAAATGACGTCCAAATGCATTGGTTATTTTTGAAATAGGTTGCATAAGTCTGTATGCTAGTCCCTAGTAGCATTAAAATGATAGAATTGTTTTGGGTCCACAGTAGTTTATTTTGTTTTTTACCTTTAATTCGAATGGAGAGTTGAAAATACTAGTGAGGATTAAATTGTGGCAGCCTTTTAATTGTTTTGGCTTTCCGGGTAATAGACGTTTCTCAGCTATCCTTTTCTTTTCACTTAGTAATTATTCTGAAGAAGCGTATGTACATCGCTTAGCGTTTAGCATATAACATTTTCCGTTTTAGTCTTTTTGTTTCCTTGCTTGTTTTCTTATTTGCCATTGCTACTAATATGACTTATTATTACTGTGTTTAGAATTAAATATGACCCGCTGTCTGAGTTCGATGCGCAATGATGAATTACAATTTACAGTTATTTGTTAGGAAGTATTGGAATAAAATGATGGTTTTGGTTATTAACGTGGATAAGCTGCTTTGTGATTTGTATCCCTTATTTGGAACTTTTCCAATGAGTTTATTTGACATGCATTAGTTTAGGAATTGGCTGTGATAATTTAACTAATTGCATACCCTTGCTTTCTTTTTCTTTTTGCTAATCCCAGTTGCTAATTTTTTTGTTTTTGTTTTTCTCTTATTTTCCATTGTATGTGACCTATGTCTGGGTCTTTTGGACTCCCTCCTTATGTATCGAGAGGGACATGAAGTTCCCCCCCAAGAAAAATACCTCTTTCGAGTCAACTAGCCATAGAATCGATGAACAGGTCCAAAGGTTGAGCAATTCCAAAACAGGCCAAGAAGTCGGAGATCTGAAGAAGTTGGGACAAAAGAGCCTTTATCTTATTCGAAATATTGTATTTTATTATTATTGGGCCTAAGCCCTTATTGCTTTGTAGTATTATTTGCTTAGTTTAGGACAGGTACCCTCCAAATGAGGCCTAAGGCCCAAAATGGAAGATGGGTCCAAATACCGGTCCAGACGGATAGAATCTGGATTTGGACCCAACATATCTCTCTCTCTCTCTCTTTATTTTTCGTATATTTATTTGTTGATTGTCGCTAGTTTAGTGTTAGAAATTTGCAAACCCCCCGCAAGGCACCACTATGTTCTAACGGTTCAAACTAATCGATCGACTATAAAGAGACTTAAAAAAAAAGACTAAAATAATTTTGCTAAACCACTTAAATATTTGCATTTCTAAACAAATTTTCAAATCAATTTTACGTTAAACTTTTTAGCCAAATAAGTTAGTTATCGGATAACCGCAAGTAAGCGGACGTCTTAGGTGCTTTCAAAACCTTCCTAAGACGTTAATAAGAATCCCCGAACCCCTTAAACTCATTCAATTTGATTTTCTGTTTTAGTCAAATTGAAAGAATATTTTTCTTAATTTTTCTTAAAAAATTTAGTGGCGACTCTAACAAAGTCAAAAACATATAAAAATATTTTTCCAAAAAAGTATAAAACAAGGTGAACATGCAAGAAAACCATGCAAAAAGGAACATTTACTTAACGATATGCTTTTCGTGCGCTTTTGATAAGAATATTTATCATAAGAGTTTAAGTGACATTGTACAAGTCAACAATCACATATAAGACATATTCCATATTCAACAAGTAAGCCTTTTCATCACTTTAGAACCTCTACCAAAGATTACTCTAAGACTCACTTAAGTAAGAAATGAAGAGACCGCCCATAGACCCTCTTCAAGCACACCTAGGTGATCCCCAAAGCTACCCTAGATAAGAGATTTTCTATTTAACATACTATCATTACGAGACCTTACCTTACATAAGTCATTTAGAAATGAATCATACAATTAGGGAGCTTCACATAATTGTCTTGGAAGACCTAGGGAAGTCACTTTAGTATCTTCGAAGCCTACTCGTGCCATGTATAGAAAGCGTTCGATTCCACTACCTACACGTTATAAAATTATCCAATACTAGAGTGCATATTGCACATGATGAGAATAGGTATTAACCGACATATAACACACTAGCTAAGTATGGAATCCGATGTCATAGGACCCCACACCATGGAAGGTGTTCTACTTTCCAAAGGTAGAACTAGGACACATCCGAGGTAGGCACATGGTTAAGAGATATCAAGGGATTCTTTGTAGTCTAGTCTTAACTCGAGTAGAGATACTACCACAGGAATATCCACTCAGTGCTTTGCCTTAGTTCTCATAGAGTAAGTTCATTCACATAAGTTTATTAGAGAGGGTGCCATCATTTGGCGTACCGACCCATAATACCATTTCCAAGAAGGGATCTACAAGGGTCTACCGATCAAGGTTCATTAGGTTAGCTCATTAACTTCTCTTGAAAGGGTGCCATAGGCCTACCGATCCAAGACTCATCACTCATACACTCATTTAAGACAACTCAAGTATAAAATAGGGACAACTAAGTCTATCACACAAGATACAACATCATTCTTTAAAGACTCTCCTTAGTCTTTCCTTATCATATATCAACAACTAGAGAGGTAATACTTTCAATCATGTCATAATAGGACCCATACAAGATCATATAGACATCACATGAGAACCTTCATCTTATACAAACACCCATCCCATATCATGATAATACCATACTTCACATAATAATGCGGACAAGGCCATGTTCATAACATTTATAAGAATTAAACACCACCACCATAAGTGGACCATACCAATCGATAACAATTCAATATCAATTCGACATTACATAAGGAAATTAGGTCAACTCACCACCTTCCAATAGACACAAACACCATTCCTTAGCCTTCCCAAAAAATTCACACCTCAAGAGATCTTACCAATATCAATGTACATAAGACTAGGCCAACAATTCATCCATATCAATGATCCAACAAAACCCAATATAGATATCCATACTATAAGGCAAACTATGAACAATTTCAACAATGATCAACATATAATTCAATAGACCACAACAATCTACACATAAATTCAGCCTAATTAGATCATAATCAATACACCCACTTTAGAGCCAAAATTAGGAATTCAAGGAATACATAGGTTCATGGAAATTTTGTTACATCTCAAAATGAATTAGCTGAAACTAGAGCCTAATACGTGTGTCATAAGTTTTTAAGGTACTAAAATGATCAAATATGGTGCTAAGAGTCAGTTTATAGAGTTTGAGAGAGTTTGGAGGTGACACGTCATCTCGTGACGTGTGAAAGTTAGCCGTGAGATGTGCTAGCGTGCCTTAGTATGTTTCATGTAGTGTTGGAGCTCAAATTGATAGGGAAGGCTCCTAACACCTAGACAGAAGTATTCGGGGTGGAAACTTACGTGCAAGACTCCCCAAGGACCACCAAAAGGTTCCTTGAGGAGGACCCAAATCTTGAACTAGCAAGCTGCCCAAGGCAGCAAGATTTGTTCATGATGGGAACCAGTCTGTGTCGCGGATTTGGTTCATGGACGACCAAATTTTGTTCCGCGTCATGGGCCATGCCACGGACTCCACTGTATCAGAATTTATTTTTGAAAATCATGTGGGAGCAGCTCCGCGTCGCGGACTTGTTTCCCGATAAAAGTTTGAAAATTTAAGTTAAGATTGACTTGTCTAAAAGGATCAAACTTATGTGGGGGTAATTGGGTAATTTGGGATAAGGTTAGAAAGAATTTTTAGGAATTATTTAACCCCTTTCCCAAGCCAAAACACCAATACCCAATAAGAAATCATAAATCAAAACCTCTCCTTCTCCAAAATTCTCTCAAGAACACCATTGAAGAAGAAGAGAAATTGGGGGCTGCTCTTAGGAAGAATTCACCAAGGAATTTAGATGGATTTAAGGCTCTAATCTAAGGTATGTGAATCTTATTTATTCATTGATTCTTCCATCCTTGAAGCCCCCTAGTTTCCCTTCAATTGTGAATCCAAAGAACCCCAATATAGAGAGGGTTGTGATTGCATTGTGGGTAAGGCTTGATTGTGATCCCAATCTAGTGGGTAGCATTCAATGATGTTTATACGATGATTATATGATATTTTCATGGTTAATTGTAGTAATTGATGTTGAAGGTGATCATGGTGGTTTTAGGCCATTAGAGGTTAGATGAAGGTTTTATGTTGATCTACTTAATTCAACTGTATTTTATACTTTTGATCATGATTGAATCACCTAGATATGAATTGAACTAGGTCCAATTGATGAAGGATTATCTTTACCTAGGAAATTATAATTGAACCTATGTGATCATGTATGACTAGAATTGCCTTCTAATGATCTAATTGAATAGATTAACATGTAATTGAGTATGAATCACGAGGGACTAAGTGTAGTAGGCATTTGTAGGGCTTATGACTATTGTTGTCAGGGTTCTGGGGGTAAAGTCATGATGAGGATGATTGTGATGATGTTTCCTTTCTCTTCTACACCTAGACATAAACATGATTAGGAGAAGCAAGTTCTCACATAGATGAACCCTAGGTTGACTTAAGAACCTAAAATGAATCAATACATGGTAGACTAAGATTAGCTTGAAGATGAGTAGTATGGTCACTTATTGTGTAGGAGACTTGGTGAGACAACACCAAGGGCATGGTAGCTTGAGTTGAAATACTCATGATAGCTTGAAATGGTAGATCTCAAGGGTAGCTTGAGATAGTAAATCTCAAGGAGGCTTGATTGAAATGCTCATGGTTGCTAGAGATGTTGAAATCTCATAGGAGCTTGGGTTGATACTCATGGTAGCTTGAGGTGATGAAATTCATGGTATGTCGACTTGGTTTTGCCAAAACCATTTCATGGTAACTTTAGCCTATACTCTACTAATGGTAGCTTGATTTAAATGTAAGGTATATTTCATGGAATAGCTTGAGATTAGTTTCTCATGGTAGCTTAGGGTTGAGGATTCATGCTCCCCTCTGGTTAGCTTGCACCTATATGATTGGTTGCATGGTGGTTAGGATGGTTGTATCCTTCATTTAGTAGCTTGGTTAGTATGTTGAGGTGCTTTCCATGGTAGTAGGTCTATTATGGTAGTATGTCGAGCTTAGTAGAAAAGGTTACAAGATAAGTTAGCTTGGATTAGGTTAGTCTAAAGAAGTACTTAGTATGGATGGTAGTATGGGATGCCATCTATACATAGCACAAGTATGACTTGAAGCTACCTATAACATGACCCCTTTATGATGTATGCTTAGCTTGGATAGTGACTAGGGTTGCATTCCATGACATGGTTGACTTAAGATGATAGTTCCTTTTCAAGATGAAATAGGTCTACTAGATACTCCTAAGATGACATGAAACAAGATAGGGTGACTTCAAGATATGCTTAATGTGTGAGGTAGTATGGGATGCTTCACATGCATTGCACAAGTGTGATTTGAGGTGGCCTAGGGGCATAGTGATCATATGTAATGATGAACTTAGGTCTTAATTATGAAAGTGAACTATGATCAAGAATGACCAAAAAGAGGTACTTAGCTTTTGTAGTGGTATCGGATGCTAACTTAGCCTTGCACAAGGATACTTGGAGGTGGCTTATGATGTAATTCATTTAAGTAAGAAAGACAATGAGTTAAGAATTAACTCTTATATGCTTTGTGATGCTTTAGTATGCTTATGATATTCATGATATGCTTATGTCTTATCTCTTATGATTATGTCTATTCTTGACTAACCCTTTGAGATATCTTATGTTTGGTATGATAGTTTCCATACTTAGTACTTATTGTACTGATGCATATTGCCTACATGTTGTCCATTACGGTCTTGATAATATTGAGTTTCTTTGAAGGATAGAGTTTCCAAGGTTTCCAAGAAGTGAAGATTGGTGAGTCCTAATAGCATCCGAGGACACCACCACTATGTTGTCTTTATGATTTTCATT
The DNA here is from genome assembly GCA_016801875.1 of Solanum sitiens. Classification (NCBI taxonomy): domain Eukaryota; kingdom Viridiplantae; phylum Streptophyta; class Magnoliopsida; order Solanales; family Solanaceae; genus Solanum; species Solanum sitiens. The sequence continues at coordinate 465,937 of JABWTJ010000092.1, read as the reverse complement.
ATGTAAGACTTTTATGGGATGTGACCCAAGACTCTTTTTAATCATGATGTCATAGATGGTTTTGAGACATATGTTATACGTTTTATGAAATGGCTTCCACATTATGTTTTTAAAGAAAAAGTTTTAATTCCGCGCTATTTTTCATACATGTATGCAATGAACAATGTCAAGGGGCTTATACAAGACCTCCGAGAGGTAATGTACGCCGTGTGATAATTCAAGAATGCCCTAACTTCTAGGGTGTACTCTCGGGTCATAACAGTTTTTTATCATAAAACCATCAATTTACATTGATCACTTCATAAAACATCAATTTAAACCTTTTTATGCAAGAACCCATGCTTATTTTTCAAAATAGTGTTTCAAGGTTTTTGGTGATCTTTGAAAAAGCCTTTGGAATTGGCTTCTTGAATGAGAGAAAAATCAAGGATGAATCACCATACCTTATAATACTAAAGCCCACGAAATTTGAAGAAGAAATCAATGGAACCTTTAATACTCTAAGCTTCCATGGAGGTTTTGAGAGAATTTCTTTTGAACTTGGGGTTTTGATTTTGAAGAATGAATTCTAAGTCTAGGTTTTAGTGTTTTAACTAACTTAAAATACCATAAATAACCCGAAATAACCATCCCCTATTTAATTGGCCAAGGGTGGAATTTACCAGACCACCCTTGGCTTGGCCAAAACTTGGTAGGAAGTTGGAGGTGCCAAACGACGGCTACCATTGACGGGGCATTGTTTGGACTACGACTCATATTTATGGCTCGTAGTTTGGGTCAGAGACTCCCTATTTTGGGGGCTAAGCTCCCACAACTAAGTGTGGAGCCACGCCCCCTTTCGACGGGGCGTCGATTGATCAAAGGGCCGTTCATTGGGTTGTCGTTAGGGCTATTTTTGGCAGCTTCATGGCAAACAGAGGACCCTTAGGGTGGTCTTTGGGGAGTCGTACCTGGACGTTCTTAGCCTAAACATGACCATTAGATGCTAGTGTCCCCTCCTATTATTTTAGACACCAAACAACACATAAAACGTGCAAAGGCACACTAGTATACACAAGACTAGGTTTCGAACTTCTTGGTCGTTATTTGGCGTTTGACTTTCAAACTCTTTAAAACAACTATTACAATATGTGACACACCTTATAAAAAAGTTATTATATCTTAAAACACTTGAGAGGCTCTACTTTATCTTAGTTTACTTTTGAGGGTTGTTACACTTACCTTCGGAGAACCAAGGATATGATATATGTTGTGTAAGAAAAAAGACTGATTCAAGGTTCAAATTGGGTTCAAGTGGTAATATTTGCATTCGATTCTTTAATATTAGGCTTTTATTTTTGGATTACAAGAAAATGGCCTACTGATCCTTTCCTATCCGGTTATTCTCAGATTCATGGAAGACTACTTAGGCAAGTTCTAGTTTCTGCTCCTAGTGTTTGACATTAATCAAAACTCTCACACACACAGGATTGCATTGTTAAGTTTCTTGGTTAACCGATTACTTGTTCAGATCAGCTATGTTCAACACATCAGTATCTAAGATTTCATCTAAAGATCCTAATAGTCAAACTTAGATTCAGGTTGTCATTTCTCACATATTAGTTGCTGCACAACTCACACATATGATATCTAAAAATAGTCACGAACACACACAAAGTCAACCTCAATTTTTTTATTTAACAACCATGGAAGGGTGCTCACTGCCCCCTCCCCACAAAAAAAAAAGAACTTTTCCCTCGAAGTCAATAAAAAATAGTAAAACAATACAGATCTACGAGGAGGGGTCATAGCTACGATGCTCTAGGCGCCGGTCTTCGGGTTAGCATCGACACCCATATCACCAGTGCACTCTCAGAACTCAATACCTGAGTAGGTTGTTTATCATTCATAAGGGAACGTGCTCCACTCTTAGAAATGGTAGGTTCTCCACTCCCAAAAGTGCCAGCTAATACAACATCTCGTTGTTGTTTCTCACATGCTACTTTTTCCCATTCTAGCTTCCGTGATTCTTTAAGAGCTTTCTTTTCTTCCCTTTGTGCCTCTATTACTAGGTCAACATGGGTCTCCTCCTCAATTTCTTGAGGTCTGTGCTTTCTCTTTCTGGACTTATTTGTGGGAAGCTCTCCCCAAACATCATCAATTAATTGAAAAGAGGGTGCCTGAGTTAGTATTTGCATTAAAGAGTCCGTCTTTACCTGAGTGGGTACCTGTTCTGGCTGTTTATCCAGTTGAACAATCTGAGATCTCATCTCAACCAACTGTGCTTTGAACTCATTTCTTTGTGCTTGACCGGCAGCCTAGAATCGATCTAGCACCAAATTCTCTAAACCATTCAATCTGTCTTTTAACACACTCAAATATTTGTACACCTCATGTTTGATTTCCTTTTTAGCAGCTAACACTTTGGTCTCTATCAAATGAGTCATCCAGTGCACAATCTTTGTAATGACCCTCAAAATGAAATAGGATGAACTAGAGCCTCACATGAATTTTATGAGTTAATAACTTGTTAAAAGAATGAAGTACAACCTTTGAAGTCAGTTTTAAAGAATTTGGAAGTGAAACGTTAAGGGACAACCAAGACGTCCGAAAACTTGTCTTCTGTGTGCTAGTGTGTACTAGTATGTTTTCCTTGTTTTAAAGTGTCGTTTGGAGTCAAATATCAGTGGATGTAACCCTAGTGTCTTAATAAACGTGTTTAGGGTCAAAACGCCGGGTACGACTCCCCAAAGAACAACCTAAGGGTCCTTAAGGAAGATCCAAACATTGAACAATAAAACTTCCAGGGCAGCAACTTTTTGGGACTACTTGCACGTCGCATGCCTAGACCTTAAAGGAAAATAAAATAGCCCCGCGTCGGTGGCCCAACACGAACCTCTTTGTGTAAAACTCCAAAAAGTCAAGACCTAATCTAGATCCTCACAATTTGATCTAAGGTTAATAATACTGTTTAAGACCTAAATTAATGTTTATAAGTCATCTAGGAAGTTTTAGAGCCAATACGGCAAGAAACGTCCACGATGTCCAGAAACTAGTTAAATTGAACTAGTTGACGTCCCTATGTTTGGTGAAGGATTAGGAGGGTCAAATGAAGTCAAAAACTTGTAAAAATACTATAAATAGGTAAAATGTAGTATAGAGAGTCTAAACGTTCAATAAAAACTCCCCAAGGACCACCCGAAGGGTCCTTGAGGAGGACCCCAACATGGGAAGACACGCTGCCAAAGTAGCCTGTGAGAGGAATGATTTAAGGGGCTGCTGCTCGTCGCGCAGCCCACAGGCAGGTTGGCAAAAGTTGCCTTGCGACACGTGCACACCACGAGGTCCACTTCCTCAAATCATATTTTGATAATAAACTCAAAAAATCAGCCTCGCGATGCGGAGTTACATCCCAGATTCGTTGAAATCGTATTTTAAGCTTTTTGACTTCACAAAAAGACACATTTAAGTGATGGGTCTTTTGGGTAATTTAGGGGGTGATTATGTATAGCCTAAGGTTCAGTTTTAAGTCATTTTCACTCCCCTAAATCAAATTCCCAAAACAAAACCCAAAAGCTCTTATCTCTCTCCACTATCTCTCTCCCAAAATCCTCCATTGAATGAAGAACAAAGCTTGAAGAAGAAGACCAATTTCTCTAGGATTTCACTTCAATTTTGTGGATTGATTTTCATTAAGGTATGGGTTCTTCACTCTTGGGATTCCTTTCCCCAAGAGGTCCTTTTCAAAGTTGATTTCTAAATCACCTAATTCCAAGGGTTTTCCAATTTAATGGGTTTTCTTCTAAACTTGAAATTGATGATTTATTATGATTAATTGTGATTGCCTATGAATAATTAAGTATATATTGTTGATTAATTGATGCTAATTTAAGGAATTTCGTGTGGATCATGTCCCTTCCCCAAATTCCCCAAATCTTGGATCTTGCTTATAAATTGATGGGAATTGAAGAATGTATTGATTGTTAAACTTGTTTTTATCAATTCTAATTCTTTCATGGACTGCCTAGGGTAACATATTGTTGGTATTGGATCTATTTCTTGAAGAATTTGTAATGAACCCTTTTCCCCTAACCCTAGATCATCAATTAAAGTTAACTGGATAGTGATGATTCTATTGACCTTGCTATTGTATTAATTACTATTAAATGATGTTGTTACACCCATTGTTGGGTTGAATTGGATGGTTGATGGTAAAACCTTGGATGAGGGCTTGTGAAGGATATTTGATAAGTCTTGTGATCTCAACCCTTTTACTTCAATTATGATTACTTATGTTTAGTGATGAACATGCATTGAAGTATACCTTATGATAAGATTTATTAGGGTTGGTATGATATTGAATTGGAATGTCTTGAATTATGACTTGTGAGTTGTTGGCCAAGATGTAATGACATAAGGGTGGTGATAAATTTGCCTATGTGCCTTATCATAATGTGATTATGTAAATATGCTAACATCACATGTGTGAATTGTAATGAAAGGAGAATACTCATGCAATTCCTATTGAGATATGATGATGATTATATAAGGGATAGACCCTATGACCTACATTAAGCTATGATGATAAATAAAGGCATTAAAGACATTTCAAAAGGGACTATAGCTTAGCACCTAGTGAACTAGAAGTGAGGAGTGTCCCTTCCCACATAGGGAAGGTAGGATCACTAATGTACTCATGATATTGGAGACTATAATGCATGTAGCATAAAGAGGGTCCCAAGTACATCTCCTAGTTCTTGAACTATGTCGCCCCCATAGGAATACTAGCTAGTGGATTCACATAGATGCTATGTTCATGTTTTGGTACTACTTTGGCAAGTAGTCCGCCTTCTTTCGTGTAGGGTTCCATGACACCGAATTCCACATTAGCTCATGTGGTCTATGTCATTTATGGCAAGATGTTCCCAAAAGGTAAAATGAAGTAACGGAATGAACTCTAACTAGGATGACCTAAGTGGTTTAGCTTATTCTAGGTAGGGGTATGTGACTCTACCTATACATTGCACTAGTTAGCCTTGAGGGAATTCTTAGAAGGATGTTCTTATGTATGTATATGCTTATAAATGTAAATGATATGTATATGATGATCTTACATGTTGATGACACTATGTGATATGGGTTTCACTTATGAACATGTGTTTGGTCTCTATTGCTAAAGTATGATGTTATGTACTCTTAATGATATGCTATGTGAAGTTGGACATTGTTTATAGTTCTTGTTGAGTTTACTTGGTTGGGTAAGTTTATGGGGCCTTACTTAGGCCATTGCACTGGTGGACTTAATGGGGGTGTATGAGTGATGGTATTGCTTTCATTATAATGTTATGAACTCTTATGCATGCTTGTTGATATTATGACTTGATGATATAGTCGTCTTGATTATGTTCTCAATTATGTTGACTTGACTGGACTTGATTTGTTGGTCTTGTGATGTACATGGTCTTGACTTAAGGAGTATGTGCTTATTGACTTGTGTTGGTTCTTCAATATGCATAAGGCTTTTCAAAGTAACTCGACATGATTTTATCAAATGTCCCCTTTTAGCATGATTTTTATGTTTTGTGTGCATATGTGACCACACTTAGTACAAGTGATGTGCTAACCCTATTTCTCCCTTTGTCCCAAACATTTTAGGTTCCGGTCGTTCAAAGGTTCATGAGCATTTGCAAGGAAGGCTTGGAATTATTCTCCAAGTGGGTATGTTCTCAAGTCCGAGGATGATGCCTTGTTATCACTCTAGCTATGGTTTCTTTGTTATAGTCTAAAGACAATCTTTTCATTCATGTTGTTTCAAGATATTGTTGTAATCCATAAGTGGCATTTCTACATTTGTGTAAGGGATTATGCGCATGTTGATTTGACTCCATTTAGATGGTTTAATATGAGACATCCCTTTTAAGACTATGTTATGTATTTTATATATATGTGCCATAAAAGTAAAAGACTATGTAATCTTCTTATACGAAGGGTCTACGTATACTCAATATGAATATATTATGTGTATGCGAGAGGTCTATCTAAACCTCATGATAGATAGAAGAAAAGTTTTAAATTTTCCGCATTTTTAACCTATGAATGTAATGATGAATGCTAAGAGGCTAGTCTTAGTTCTCTCAGAGGACGACGACGCCGGTTATGTCTGGGGGTTGCTCCCCGGATGTGACACTCTGCCTCAAAGTGCTTTCAAGAAACAAACCTGGGAGGTGCCTGCGCTTGCACAGTGGCAGCCCATATTTTGTCGCGTCATTTAAAAGTCAAGTTTGACATTGTTAAAATCCAAATAAGTGTGGGGGTGTTTTGGCTACTTTGGGGATTTTTTCATAAAAGTTTATTCTAGATATTTTAGGGTATTTTAAGATGGTTAAAACATAGAAACCCCAAATTAGAATTCATTCTTCAAAACAAAACCCTTTCCTGCCAAATAGATTCTCTCAAAACTCCATTGGAGGCCAAGCTCAAGCTAGAAGATGGGTTTTCAACTGATTTGTTCTCCAATTTTCATGGGTCTTCAATCAATAAGGTATGGTAACTGTTGATCCTTGGATAACCTTTCATTCAAGGAGTTCTACCTAAGATTTTCAAAAGTGATTCAAAGACCAAAATTCCCAATTTTCAATCTAAACATGGGTTCCTTGTCAAACGATTTTCTAAGTCATTCTAATGATGATTAAATGTTGAATTGGTGTTTTTATGATGATTTCTTATGGATTTTTTTAAGGAACCCATGATTCTCCTAATTCTCAAAATTGGCCTATAATGTGGGTCTTTGTGAATTTATGTTAATGAATTGTACTTGAATTGGATTGTATTGTTAGATTTGATTTCTATCTATATCCATTGATTATGAATTTTGGAGGATTGATCTATGTTTATCATGGTTTATATAATTGGTATGTGACCTAACCTCTAGTGTATAGTATGAGAATTAATGTTGTCTGGTATGGTCAACCTATGGTGGCGGTGCTTAATTGTAGTATATGTTTTGATCGTGGCCTTGTCGGCATTATTATTTGAATTGTAGAAATATCATGTTATGGATATGTGTGAAAGGGTGCTATAAAATCTATGTATGGGATCCTCTATGCTAGTATGATGTTTTGATCGTGGCCTTGTCGGCATTATTATATGAGGATTGTTCATGAGTTGATAATATTGTAAATGTGTTGTGATACTTTAAAGGGAAGTTCCCTCAATAACAATGGTCTTGCTATTATGTCATTATGAGACCACATGTATACACACAACCCATGCATAACTATGAGTATGATATGTTTATGGTGTCAATTGAAAGGATAATTCTCATGCACCTTTACATCTTGTTATGCATGAAAAGTATATGACTAGTGAGGTATGAACATGTGTTGTCTAAAGTTGTTTATGTGAAAGGCTTTCTCATATATGTACACACACACATGAATGCATGAATGACCAAGGTTGATGATAATCTAGTGAATGAGAGTCTCTTGAAAGGTTTCCTCAATTGTACTCTAAGCTAGACTATGTTCTGAATGCCATGATTATGTGAAAGGACATTCTCACATGATTTTGGTTTTGCTGAAAGGACATTCTAATCATATAACCTATAAGCAATGCATATGTATATGAGGGGTTAAGCCCCTAAGACCTATACTATGAATTTATGTTTAAGAAAGACTTAAATACATATCAAAAAGGGAATTTAGCTTAGCACCGAGATCATATGCATGAGAGAGGTCTCTTCACAAGGAAGCTTCCCCCGATGTTCTCATGAGATGGAAACTAAGATATTAAGCATAAAGAGGGTTTCTAGTAACAATATACATATCCCTTAACTATGTTTCCCCATAGGATGTAGCTAGTATATCCACCTAGATGCTACCACGAATGTTGATGTCTTACCTTGGAAAGTAGGATGCCCATTTATCGCTGTGAGGGGTTGACATCGGATTCCTTGTAGCTCACATGGTCTATGTCGGTTATGGCAAAGTTTCCCGAATGCTAAAATGAACAAATGGAAGTAAGAAGATGAACACTAACTAGGACTACTTAAGAGATATTTCTTAGTGTAGGTATGCATATGGGACTTCACCTATACATTTCACAAGTAGGTCTTGAGGAGAGTTCTAGGGTGGGTTCTTTTTATATATATCTATATATCTTATGAATGGCATTATGATGTTATTATCACCTGTTATATATGATATGCATGTTATTGGTTTTCACTTGATATATATGATGATTGGTCTTACTTAGTATGCATTTTGTTTACTATACTTGTTATAATGATGTATGAGGAAAAAGGCAATGCTTTTGACCTCTTTGTTAGTTTGTTTGGTGTGTGGGGTTATGGGGATTCACGTACACATTGTACTAATATACTTGGATTGGGGTTATGAGTATGGTCTTGCGATATATTGGTGAAATGAACTTTAAATATAAAATGTTGACTATGGATTTATTAGGGTATTACTTGTAGTATGGACTTGTATATTGTTCGTGAATGTGCATAAAAGCTAAATGGGTTACGATTAAGATGAGATGAATGAATGAGTTCTTTATGACATTACTGAAGTATGTTGATCGTATGTCTAATGTTGAATGAATATGTTGTGACTTGTTAAATGTGATGTGCCTAGTCCAGGATGACTTCAAAGAAACATATGTGTGAATAGTATTATGGGATGCTACTTTCACATTGCACTACTGTGACTTGGGGTTGTCTTAGGTAATGGTGATTATGTGAAGGTTTTGTGTTATGATGTGTTTGTGTCCTTATGAGTGTATGTGGCTGGATTAATGAAGGTTGTATTATGTTCACCTTTGGTGACCTTAAGTTGATACTTTTGTATGGATGATGGGATGGAAGACTCTTCATCATAGCACTAAAGTATTACTTAAGGGTTTCTTTAGGAAATGAGTTGAGGTAAAAAGGAAAGGTAATGTATTAGAGATATTAAATGTGCCTTTAAATGTGATAAATGGTGTTATGAGTTGTTGTGAATGGTACCCATGTCCATTATGATGTATATGAACTGTATTGTGCTCATTGTATAAAATATTCATGAAGTTTCTTTAAAAGTCACGAAGCATGGTTTCTAACTAAATGTCCTCTTTAAAGCATGTTTTTGTATGTTTATCATACTTAGTGCATTCTTGTACTAATACTATTCTTCTTTACATTTTTACACCAAGTGTAGGTGGTGATGGTTAAAGGAATTTTCTTAGAATGAAGAGCTTGGATTACTATTCCCAAGTTGAGTGTGTCCTTAAAGATTCTAGGACCTTTATGTTAAGAGTTTTATTAAGTTCATGTAATCTCTTAGCAATATTGTTTCTTTTGTATTGTAAGGGACGTGTACTTAAGTATTTATGGAAGTCGTGTCTAATATAGCATAATGAGACTTAGTACTTCAATCTTCAACCGTTTTAAATGAGATGACTTTTAGTCTTGTGTTTTCTTATGATTTCTTTTTTAATTTTCAGCACTATTTTATGTTTATGTGATGAAAGTATGCTAAGGGCTTGTATAAGACCTCCGTGAGGTCAAATACACCTTGTTACGACTAGGAGGTGCTCTCCGGTCATGAAAAAACTTGGTATCAGAGCATAATGTTATAATAGTGGTCTTAGGGTTGATGTCTTATGAGCAACGTCTAGTAGAGTCTTGTTCATCAATGTGAATCGCGACACATCTATGAGCGAGAGGCTATAGGGCAATAGAAGTTTCACTTTCTTCATTACTCTTGTGTCGTGGCATAGAGCTTAAGTCCATATGATCTCTCTCTCTTAATTCCCTTATCCGGTGGTCTTCCAGATGTGATTGCTTGGAAGGGGTGATTTTGCAAGATTTGAGGGAGAAAAAGGTGAGTTTTGATGCTTATTGTGGTTTTGTGGCTAGATGAGTATATGTGAAGGTGGATTTGGAAGATATTGTTGTGATGCCAATTATGGCTATATGTGACCTATGAGAGTTGAAACATTATATTGAAAATGTTGTATCGTGATGTAGTTCAAGTATGATAAGAGTTGTTATGGTTGAATGAAGTCCTTGTTGGGATAATGAGTTACCTTATGGTTATGTGCAATGATAGTAAAAAGTAATGGTATAGGCTTTGTTACGACCCGAGAGTACCCCCTAGGAGTTAGGGCATTCTCGAATTGGAACACGGCGTACTTGACCTCTCGGAGGTCTTGTACAAGCTCTTAGACATCATTCATTGCATACATGTATGAAAAGTAGTGCGGAATTAAAACTTTTCACACGAAAACATCTTAAAATATCTTTCATATTAAAAAAGATAGAAAACTCTAAGTCTCAATATTTGCCATCCTTAGATTTTAAGAAATGCTTGGGACACGACCCATACAATGGAAATATAAAAATCTAATATATATTACAATACTTCAAAGTAAAGAAGTCTAAAGACGATTATTCCCTCGAGTCAAGTGAGGACATACTTCAACTATGCTGAACGATAACTAGATTCCAAGCTTGCTTCAGCGACATCTCTCACCTGCTAACCACACCATTAGGGATAAACAAAAGTATGGAATTAGTACAAACACATGTACTAAGTATGACTTAATGCATAAAATCATGAGAAACAGACATTTATGAGAAACATGCTCTTTTTGGTTAAAAATTCATAGTATAAGCATAATAATCACATTTAAATACTAAACAACACAATTAAAAGACATTACAAATTATAGACACATTACAAGAAAGTTACAGTGACATTACAGTGAACTAATAGTGAGATCACTTTAAGTTCTCCCAAATTTCACATATCACTACATAGCATTAAAAATACATCCAAAACACATAAATATGAGATCCTCCTATCAAAGGTGATTCTAAGGCTCACTTTAGAGAGTTATGAAGCGATCGCCCATACAATCCATTCACACACACCTAAGAGATCCTTTAGAGTACCTAGGACAAGATCATTCTCACTTCGTACAATAATATATATATAATATGACATTCTCCTCCCAAAGATTATCAAAAGACTTACTTAAGTAATTCAATAAGAGAACACCCATACACCCTCTCCAAGATTACCTAAATAATCCTTAAGACTTCCTAAGTTTAGATCATGTCTAATTTACCAATTTACTTTCCCTATCTAGAGTCATTCTTAAGACATACCTAGGTAAGACATGAAGAGACCATCCTTTATGCCCCCTTCACACCTTAACTAGGCAACCCTTAAACTACTCAAGATAAGTACTTATTCATTAACATGCTTTCTAACTTAAGTCATTACCTTTATTAGTTCATTTAAGAGACATTCATCACATATAAGGACATGCAAGTAATGGTCTTGGAGAAGACCTAGGGACTCACTCACTAACATCTTCAAAGCCTAATCGTGCAATGTCTAGATAGCGTCTCATACCACCACCTAAACTTCATAGAACTTCTCCAATACTAGTAGGTATCCCTTATGATGAGAATATGCAATAACCGACATAGATCATACTAGCTATGCATGAAATCTGGAGTCATGAACCTACTCCGATGGAGGTTTGTTCTACGGGCCAATGGTAGAACTAGGACACATCCCATGTACGCACATGGTTAAGGAATATGAAGGGTTTCTTTGTTCTCTAATGTCATCTTATATATAGAAACTTCCCAAACCATACTCACTCGGTGCTAGCCTTTGTTCTCATAGAATAATTCACATAAAGGATCACATGAAGAGGTTCCATATCTAGTTCATAACCCAATCACATTTCACCTTACCAAAGAGGGTCCACTAGGGCTACCTACAATTGCTAAGAGGATATCTCAATGAATTTCCTAAGAATGATCTAATGCCATTCCAGCCAACCAACTTAAGTCCACTATTCACACAAGAAGGATACCATTACAGCTATCGACTTCAAGGATATCATAACATTACATCTAGGATGAATGTTCTACATAAAGGACCTTCTTAGCAATGTTCAAGGTCACATGTCAATCACACATAAAAAACTAAAACTCTTTAGCATACTAAGTCTAGAAATCATATTCACATTATACATGTATCAAGTAAGGGACACAAGTCTTCCAAAACAAGACACACACACTTCACCATACCATACACATAACATACTATTCTAGAGCACCTAGATCCAACCAAGTCAACTATAGGTCACCTTATACACTACTCTAAAACCATCAATATAACCATCATAAGACTTATATAACCAAATAGGAAGAATCATACATCAACCCTAAGAATACACACGTAAGGACATAGTCATAGTCTAACATCATCACCTGATGTCAATAGAAGAAACACATACTTTCACATTACTCACATATAGATAGATATGATCATACTTCACATAATCGACTACACAAACCATCATAATATATCAAGTAATGCTGACAAGGCTATGTTCATTATAATGCATAAAGTAACACCGACGAGGACACATAATTCACAAGTAAAGCACATAATACCGCCACCATAAGTGGACCTTACCAATCACAACATAATTCAAGACCTAAATTACATAATATAAAAAAAATTAGGGCAGAGTACCACCAATCTACTCTCACCACTTCAATCCATAGCTAAATCATCTATCACAATACCCAAAGGCCCTTACCCATGGCCATGATCACCAATTCAATTTAACACTTAGAATAGACAATTAATCAAAGGTAATTGAACATAAATTTATTAATTTAGGGCAGCATACTAACAATCCTAACATGATTCTATCATAATTCAATAGCCCTACTCAAACTACATAAGAATTCAATAGTACAGAGACATGATCACTTCACCCATAAAATAGTCAAAACTAGGATTGCATGGTTTGCATGGGTTCATAGAGTTTTTAGGTTAAATTTCTTAAATTAATATCAATTCAATCATAATACTATGATTCAAAACGTTTTATGCAAGAACCCATGGCTAGATCACAAAATAGGAGAATTCATGTTTTTGATGATCTTTGAAAAATCATTGGAATTGACTCCTTGAAGAAACGGTATTCAATGATGAAAACCATACCTTAATATAGAATTTAAACACACGAAATTGATGGAGGAAAAGATTGGAAAATTAGTCTTCTTCCTTGGAGCTTCAAAGCTTCAACAATGGAGGTTTTGGAGAGAAGAATGGAGAGGTTTTATTTTGAGTTGAGGGTTTTGCTTTGATTGGTGAGTTTAGGGGTTTAAAAAGGTCCAATAACCATCAATAAGTCATCCCCAAATCACTCAAAAGACCTTGACACTTATTAGATATTTTAACAAACTCAAATTTGACTTAAAAATGATGCGACCAAATCTGGGAGTTTACTGCGCGTCGCGGAGGCATTTTCAAATCTTGTTTCTGGAAAATTTCGAGACAGAATGGTTTGTGTCATCCCCGTATCGCAGGGCAAGAATTTTTCCTATTCAGTGTCAGCTGCGTGATGCGCAACCACTACCATATTCTAGCTGGCACGACAGCTTGGCTGGCCCATGTTTGGGTCCTCTTTAGGGACCCTTTGGATGGTCCCTAGGGCGTCATTCTCAGACTTTTCGAATCTTCATATGTCAGTATATTCATAATAACCCTCGATACTTAATTTCACCGTCAAATCATCCCCCAAAACTTTACTACAAAACACCACGGCACGCTAGTTTAACTTCGACTAGTTTCCGGATGTCTTAGACGTTCTTGGACGTTTAACCTCCAAACACTTACGAACTTTATATACTTCCTATGAACACAATTATTAACCATTTTATGACTTTAAAACATCATGAAACCCATGTTAGGATCTAGTTTCACGTAGTTCATTTTGAGGGTGTAACAGGCTTGATGAGTTTTGGAGGAATGTGGTAAATAGTGAAAGTTGAAGTTGCCCTTTTGTATGAGTAATGATTCATGCTTATCCTTGTGTGTATTGGAGTTCTTGTTTAGGCTGTCTCCTAATAGGGGAAAAAGGGCTGTATTCCATGAGTTGGGATAGTGTTTTTCTCTAAGATTGACTTATAAGGTTGCATGTACCCCTTAGTTCATGGGAAGGACAAGAGTATAGATGATGACCAACTCTAAAGAGGTTAGTTGTATTTTAAGATTGATCTTAAAGTGCGGTCCTTCGAAGAGTGTGCTTAGATAATACCCTAGGCATGGGTTAGTTGGAAAATTTCACCCAAGGTGATGATAAAAGTATGATGTGATAAAGAGTTGGTTGATCTCACCACAAGTGGGAGATAAAGTTCCTAGATGGTAAAGTTTTGAGTGCCCTTAATGTTCCTACATTGAACTTCCTTGAGTTTCTCCGTGTTGGGAACCACTTTGGGTGATAGATATGAAGTTGATACCACTTTGGGTGATAGATATGAAGTTGAGTGGCATAAATACTCCCTTTTGGATTCTAAAATTCCTCACCTAATGGATTGTTGTGAATATTTAGTAAGAAATGGTTCCTACTTTAGAGTGGAATGAAGTGATGTTTAAAAAGGTTTTCATAAACTTGGTCCCATGAGGGGGATGTTGAGATTTACTAGAAGGGTTGGTAAGTTAGAGTTCTCTTGAATAAGATAAGTTGCTCCTATATGGGTTTACCCTAAGTGGGGGATGATGAGTTGAGTAGTAAGGTTGTTGATATCCCTATATTTTCCTTCTATTCTTACTTAAGCTTGAGACAAAAGTTCCTAGTAGAATGTTCATGTTTTGGAGTCTTGCATATGAGTATAAGTTGCAAGTTCTCCATATATTATGCATGTACTAGATGTCACTAATGTTATGCATTTTTTGAAAGATTCTTATTACATGTAAATGAATGTTTGGTAAATTACATGTTTCTCATGTTGTGCATCTTAATATGGTGAATGCATACTTGACTTCACAAGGTGGTTTAATGGACATGCTTAGTTATGCTTTGATGTAAGGGTATTTTGTCCCCATATTGAGGTGTGGAGCTTCTTTAAACGAGAAAAGATGAGTTTCCCTCTGTGAGTATGTGTTTTTGTGTTGTTTGGAAGTGTTAATATAGGCTTAGTTTTGAGAAGTGATGGTGTATCTAGTCAATATTATTGATGTGTGCCTATGAGTTGTAATAACTTCCCTAAATGATGCATTCTCATGGAAACTAATGTATGCAATAAATTGAAATCTTTTGAAATAACTTCCTAATGTAGATATGTGTGTGGTATAATCTGCCATTTTGACTTCATGATAAAGGAAGTATGTTTATGCTTTGGTTAGAAGTTGAGAATTTCTCCTTAAATGAATTGACCTTTGTGAATTACTTGCATATGAGCTTTATTATGACATGTGAGTATGTTAAGGAGAAGGAAATTCCTCCTTGAACATAACCAAACAGGTTAGTGTCATGTATGTCCTTGATGGTATTTGTAATACTCCGAAAGTCTAAAGCCTAATCTAGAGCCTAACATGAGAGTATAAGAGTTGTCACACTTTTTATAAGTCAATTTTAATGTATATAAGTCATTTAAGAAGTTTTAGAATCAAAATGTCAAGGAACGTCCACGACGTTCGAAAACTAGTTCAAGAGGTGCTAGTGTGCCTTAGCCTATTTGACTAAGTTTTAAGAGTCGGAAATGATGAAATTTTATGGTAGGGTGCCTAAAACGTATAAGAGTTAGTTTATAGTTGAAACTTCTGGGTACGACTCCCCAAGGACCAACCAAAGGCCCTTGAGGAGGACCATTGCAGTTTGACAAAAAGCTGCCAAAAGACAGTGTCTACCTATGAGTTGCAGGCGATAGATCGTGGTCCAATCAATGGGGAGTCGATTGCCACCATCGATGGTCACTTAGAAAAATTTGTGAAGGGTTCGTTTTGGATAATCTCTGACCAAAACTACGAACGTGCAGCACGGAGGCCACACTGCCCGTCGACTGACCTACGGCCTGTCAGTCGGGGTCTCGTAGGTCAGGTCTGTGTTGGACTATTTTATTTTACTTAATTCATTTAATTAGTTAAGTGGTTAGTTAGTTAATTAAGGGTTAAAGGGAGTTCAATTAAGTTAATTAAATACCTCTATATAAAGACTTAGCCTAATTAAACTAGACCTAACTCTCATAATTTCCCAAACACCCAATTGCTCTTCCTTCTCTCTTCTTTCTCTCTCCCAAAGAACTCCATAGACGACCAAGCAAAAGAGGGTTTTAGGGCTGCAAAGGGTCAAGTTTCATCCATCAAACTTCATCTATTAGAGGTATGTGATTTCTTTCACATTTGGGATCTCTTTCGCCAAAGGGTTCCTCCAAATTATTTCAAAAGTATGAAATTTAGTGGGTTTACTTCCAATACGAAATTGATCTTATGATTTGATTTGTTTATGATTCTTCTTGGTAATTATGAGTATCCCTAGAATGCATTCCAATGCAACAACATTTCATGTTTATGCAGGGTTGGGATGGCCACACCCATTTTGTAATGTACTTTAGATGACCTATGCTGACGCAAGTACCAATGGTTCATTTTACGATTTGAATTTGTGATCTCAACATAATAAGTACTCCCCGGACTACATCACAAGGTGATGCAATGTAGGCGACCTATCGTGATGCAAACATAAGTTATTAGTAATCAAGCAATCACATGTTGAAACCCAAAAAAATGGTTCTAGTCCAAAAAACAAGAAGTTGGACAACAAGTGTCTTGTAAAAAAGAATTATTTTCCAACATTACTCAAGAATATTATGAAGCAATACCAACAACTCTCTACTTCCATTTAGTGGGGAGAAAAATATACTAAGCAATTGAAGTAGTAAAGGTAGCCAGGCATACCTTCATTAATCTCATTCATTGAACTTTTCACTTGATCATCTGGTTCAACATGTACAATAAGAGTCTGAACTATATCATGTATTATGTTGCTATTACACTACTTCTTGATGCATTGACCTAGTTTGTGAAAAAATGGCCTTTTCCCCTTAACCCTAGGTTGTGATCTTGAATTGAATTGTGTAGTATTGATACAATTGACTTGGTTAATGTGTGAATTACTATTCCATGTTGTTATTATGCTAAGTTATGGGACTCTACCTATACATTGCACTAGTTAGCCTTGAGGAAAGTCTTAGAAGGATGTTCTTATGTATGTATATGCTTATAAATGTAAATGATACGAATATGATGAAATTACATGTTATGATACTAGATGATGTTGGTTTTCACTTATACAACATGTGTTTGGTCTCTATTTCTAAAGTATGATGTTATGTACTCTTAATGCTATGATTTGTGAAGTTGGACATTGTTTATGGTTCTTGTTAGGTTTACTTGATTTAGTGAGGTTTTGGGGCTTTGCTTAGTCATTGCACTAGTGGACTTAATGAGGGTTCATGAGTAATGATATTGTTTTGGTTATCATGTTATGAACTCTTATACATGCTTGTTGAAGTTATAACTTGATGATAGAGTTGTCTTGATTATGTGCTCAATTATGTTGATATGCATGTTGACTTTACTAGACTTAGTATTGTTGGTCTTGTGATGTACATGGTCTTGATTTAATGAATCTATACTATTGACTTGTTTTGGTTCTTGAATGTGCATAAGGCTTTTCAAAGTAAATTACATGCTTTAATGGAATGTCCCTTTTTAACATAATTTCGATGTTGTGTGTGAATATTGTCCTATACTTAGTACAAATGATGTGATAACCCCATTTTCTCCCTTTTATTTGACATTTTAGGTTCCGGTCATTGAAGGGATTGTGACGACTTTTGAAGGAAGACTTGGATTCTAATTCTCTAAGTTGGGTGGGTCCTCACTACTTTGAGGACAATACCATTTTCTAGGATTAGATTTTGATTAGTCTTAAAGACACTATGTTCATTTCCTTTCATTTGAATAATAAAGATTGTATAGCCTATATGTGGCTTTTATTGTATTGATGTATGGGCTATGCCCAATTGTTATACTCTTGTTTTGATGGTTACGAGATGAGACATCCGATTTTAAGACAATGTTATATCTTATTTATATACATATATATGTGCAATAAAAGTAGAAGAATATATAATCTTCTTATACGAAGGGTCTATGTATACTCGATATGAATATATTATGTGTATACGGGAGGTCTATATAAACCTCATGATAGATAGAAGAAAAGTTTAAAAATTTCCTCATTTTTAACCTATGAATGTAATGATGTAAGCTAAGAGGCTAGTCTTAGTCCTCTTCAAGAATGACGACACGGGTTACGTCTAGCGGGTGCTCCCTGGATGTGACAAACTTGGTATCAGATCATGAGGTTGGATATCTTTAGAGTCGATGTCTCATTTAACCACGTCTATGTTGATTCTTATTCATAATTGTGAAGCGCGCCACACTTATGAATAGGAAAGTATATGATGCTTAGGAAACTCTGCTTTTCTTGGAAATCCAATATCGTGCCTCAAGAGTCTTGACTCTATGTGGCCTTAGCATCTAATCCTTTATTGTGATTATAGGCAATGAATGCTCGAAGAACAGCCTCTCGAAGACTTGATGAAGAGATTGCCAATGCCGGAGTTCCTCCCCAAGGCAATTAAGTCCCTCCTCTTGAAGAAGTTGCTAATGATAATCAACCTCGGTCAGTCCTCCACCTTTGACGGATGGGGACATAAGGGCAACCTTTCTCCAAATGGCCCAATCCATTACTACACAAGCACAAGCCATCGCTACTCATGTACAAGCCATGAAGGCCCAAGCTAACCGGGAGGTTGTACCCCGAGTAACCAACATGTTGGCACCATGGACTCCCGTTTGAGAGATTTCACGAGAATGAATCCCCCTACTTTCTATAGGTCCAAAATTGAGGAAGACCCCTAAGAGTTCATTGATGAAACCTACAAGATCCTCTATGCTATGGGGTTGACTACTAGTGAGAAGGCCGAGTTAGCCACTTACCAAATCAAGGATGTGGCCCAAACTTGGTACGTCCAATGGAGGGACAATAGGCCTCTAAGGGGTGGACCGATGACATGGGAGGTTTCTAAGAAGGCTTTTCTTGATAGGTTCTTTCCTAGGGAGAAGAGGGAAGCCAAAGTGGAAGAATTCATCAACCTTCGTCAAAGAGGTATGAGTGTACTTGACTACTCTTTGAAATTTACTAAATTGTCAAAGTATACTCCTTCTTTGGTTTCCGACCCTAGATATAAAAGGAGCCGCTTTGTGATGGGAGTGTTGGATGACTTGAAAGAAGAATGTCGTTCGACTATGCTACATGATAATATGACCATTTCTCGTCTCATGGTTCATGCTCAACAAGTGGAAGAGACAAGGATTAAGAGGAAGAGTAGGATGCCAAGAGGTCAAGGTCTTATGATGGTAGTTCTTCAAAGGGTAGGCTTGACATTTAAGACAAGCCTATGTTAAAGAAGAGGTTTTCTAATCAAGTTCCTACAAAATTTCCCAAGGCTCGTGATGAGTAGGGTGTCTAACCCTAAGTCTCAAAAGGGAAGAGGTACTAGCTCACTAAACAAGAAGCCAACTTGTGCGAAATGTGGCAACAAGCATTATGGTGATTGCCTTGTTGGGAAGGACAATTTCTTTGCGTGTGGCAAGAGTGGCCACAAGGTTAGGGATTGCCCAAATTTGAAGGGGCAGAAAAGGTAGTGGGCAAGCTCAAGCTAGTGGTTCTAACGTGTATCCTTCAAAGAATAATCGCTTTTATGCACTTCGCTCTAGGGGTGAACAAGAGAGTTCTCCTATGTGGTGACCGGCATGTTACAAGTCTTCTCTATTGATTTATATGCTTTACTTGATCCGAGTGCTACATTATCTTTTGTTACTCCCTTGATAGCTAGGATGTTTGATATTTTGCCTGACATTCTAAATGAACCCGTTTTAGAGTGGAAGGGGGGAAATTCTTTTCCTGGAGGTCGTATTATCTCTTGTCTTAAGGCTTGTAAAATGATCTCAAAAGGGTGTGTATATCACATTGTAAGAGTCAAAGATTTAGACTCCGAAAATCCTCCCATTGAGTTAGTCCCCGTAGTAAGGGAATTTCCGAAGTTATTTCCTAATGATCTTCCTGGAATCCCTCCCAAATGGGAAATTGATTTCGGTATTGACTTGCTATCGGATACCAATCCCATTTCAATTCCTCCTTATCGGATGGCTCCGACCGAATTGAAAGAGTTGAAGGCTCAACTCAAAGATTTACTATACAAAGTCTTCATTAGACCTAGTATTTCTCCATGGGGTGCTCCGGTTTTGTTTGTGAAGAAGAAGGATGAGTCCCTTAGAATGTGCCTTAATTATCACCAACTCAATAAAGTCACTATTAAGAACAAGTATTCTCTCCCTCGGATTGACAACTCGTTTGATCAACTCCAAGGGGCAAGCTACTTTTCTAAGATTGACTTGAGATCAGGGTATCACCAACTTAGGGTGAGAGGTGAGTATATACCAAAAATGGCATTTCGGACAAGATATGGTCACTATGAGTTCTTAGTATTGTATTTTGGTCTCACTAATGCCCCGACGACATTTATGGATCTCATGAATAGGGTGTATCAAAGTTACCTAGATTCATTTGTCATTGTCTTCATTGACGATATCTTGGTATATTCAAAAAATAAGGGTGAACACATGGACCATTTGAGGGTGGTGTTACAAGTACTTAAGGAAAACCAACTATTTGCCAAGTATAACAGATCTAAGTTTTGGTTGAGATAGGTTGCGTTTCTTGGTCATATCATCTCGAGTGAGGGAGTTGAGGTTGATCCAAGGAAAACCGAGGCGGTGAAAAATTGGCCTAGACCATTGACTCTAACCGACATTAGGAGTTTCTTGGGTCTAGAGGGTTATTATAGGAGGTTTGTGAACAGTTTCGCGTTCATTGCATCTCCCTTGACTAATTTTACCCAAAAGAGTGTAAAATTTGAGTGGTCAGATGCATGTGAAAGAATCTTCCAAATCTTGAAAGATAGACTTACTTCCGCTCCAGTGTTGACCTTACCGGAGGGTACCAAGGGTTTCTTTGTATATTGTGATGCATCCCGAGTGGGATTGGGGTGTGTGCTTATACAACATGGGAAAGTAGTAATCTATGCCTCTAGGAAACTTTAGGTACATGAGAATAATTATCCAACTCATGATCTTGAGTTAGCGGCCATGGTATTTGCCTTGAAAATATGGAGGTATTACTTGTATGGGGTCCATGTTGATGTGTATACAGACCACAAGAGTCTTCAATATGTGTTTACTGAAAAGGAGTTGAATCTCCGACAAATAAGGTGGTTAGATTTGTTGAAAGATTACAACATGAGTGTTCTCTAACACCCCGTCAAGTCCAATGTGGTTGCAGATGCTCTAAGTCGTATGACCATGGGCAGTGTGTCTCATGTAAAAGGAGCCAAGAAAGACCTAGTGAAAGATTTTCATAGGTTAGCTCATTTGTGTGTAAGATTGGAAGATGATCCGAATGGTGGTTTTATGGTCCATCATAACTCTGAATTGTCTTTGGTGGTTGAGGTGAAGTCCAAACAACACCTTGATTAACCAGTGATGGAGTTGAAGGAGTCGGTTATTGGTAAGCTTAATGAGCCATTCTCCTTAGGGGGGGATGGTGTCTTGAGGTATCAAAGAAGGTTGTGTGTTCCCAATGTAGATGGCTTGGGGAACCGGATTCTTGAGAAAGCTCATGGGTCTCGTTACTCCATTCATCCAGGCTCTACAAAGATGTATCATGACCTTAGAGAAGTTTTTTGGTGGGAAAGCTTAAAAAAGGACAGAGAGGAATTTGTTGCAAAGTGTCCAAATTGCCAACAAGTGAAAGCCGAAGACCAAAAGTCGGGCGGTTTACTACAAGAAATCCAAGTTCCTACTTGGAAGTGGGAAGAAATTAATATGGATTTTACCGTAGGTCTGCCTTGGACACAAAAGCAATATGACTCCATATGGGTGGTTGTGGATAGGTTGACCAAATCCGCTTATTTTATTCCCATCAAGTACACTTACTCGCGGAGGATTATGCAAGGATCTTCATAAATGAGATTGTGTGTTGCCATGGTATTTCGTTATCCATCATATTGAATAGGGGTGCACAGTTCACATCTAGGTTTTGGAGGTCATTCCAAAAAGGGTTGGGTACCAAGGTGAAGTTAAGCACCGCTTTTCATCCTCAAACGGATGGTCAAGCGGAGCATACTATTCAAACCCTTGAGAATATGCTTAGAGCTTATATAATTGATTTCAAGGGAAATTGGGATAAGTACTTGCCTTTGGTTGAATTTTCTTACAACAATAGTTACCATTCATCTATATCTATGGCTCCTTATGAAGCCTTGTATGGTAGGAGATGTAGATCTCCAATTGGATGGTTTGAAGTGTGTGAGTCTTCACTTTTGGGTCCTGAGTTGATTTATAAGACTTTGGAGAAGGTTCATATTATAAGGAATCGCTTGAAAACAACCTATAGCCGGCAAAAGTCTTATGCTGAACATAGAAGAAGTGAGTTTGAGTTTGAAGAAGGTCATAAAGTGTATCTAAAAATTTCACCTATGAAAGGGCTGGTGAGATTTGGCAAGAAAGGGAAGTTGAGTCCTCGTTATATGGGTCCCTATGAAATTTAGCAAAAGATTGGTAAGGTTGATATGAGTTGAGGTTACCTAGTGAATTGGCTTTGGTTCATCCGGTGTTCCATGTTCCATGCTTAAGAAGTGTATCGGTGATCCTGAGTCCATTCTTTCTATTCAAGGTCTAGGTGTTCAAGAGAGCCTCTCTTATGAGGAGGTTCCGGTTGAAATCCTTGATAGACAAGTAGTGAAGTTAAGGAACAAAGAGGTGGCTTCCGTAAAGGTGTTATGGAAGAATCACCTAGTTGAGGGTGCAACATGGGAGGACGAGGCCAACATGAAGTCCCATTACCCTCATCTATTTGATAACTAAGGTTAGTTGTTTTTACTTGTAGTGAAAATAACGAGTTTATTTGAAATTGCCTTGATTTTTGGTGAAGTGGTGCAAAAGGTGCATGTTACAGTGAATTACAGTGAAATTTATGCCTAAAAAATGAAAATGTTGCTTTTTACTTGATTTGAGTTTATATTGTGCATTTTGATACATTGGGCCATCATGAATTGTATTGAGCATGTTGACATGTGTGGATGAAAACCTTCGCATAATAAATAAGAATGAGATGAATGTTGAACTCTTATGAGTTGAAAATGATGTTTTGAGTTGCATTGTGTAAAATGTCATGTGGTTATGTTGATTTTGATTGTGACTCATGTTTTGATATGTTGTTGTTGGTTGGGCTGCTAGTCTTGAGTCTATTCCTCCCTTTAAAAGAATTTAGTGTCATTCGGGGACGAATGTTTCAAAGGGGGGATAATGTAATACTCCGAAAGTCTAAAGCCTAATAGAGAGCCTACCATGAGAGTCTAAGAGTTGTAACACTGTTTATAAGTCAATTTTAATGTATATATGTCATTTAGGAAGTTTTAGAATCAAAACATCAAGGAACGTCCATGACGTCCGGAAACTAGTTCAAGAGGTGCTAGTGTGTCTTAGCCTATTTGACTAAGTTTTAAGAATCCGAAAATGATAAAAAATTGGTGGAAGGGTGTCTAACACGTATTAGAGTTAGTTTATAGTCGAAACATCCGGGTACGACTCCCCAAGGACCAACCAAGGGCCTTGAGGAGTACCCTTGCAATCTGGCAAAAAGCTGCCAAAAAGGCGGTGTCTACCTAAGAGTTGCAGGCGACGGATCGTTGTCCAATCGACGGGGTGTCGATTTCCACCGTTGATTGTAACTTAGCCAAATTCTTGATGGGGTCGTTTAGGAAGATCTCTGACCAAAACTAAGAACGGGCAATACGGAGGCCACACTGCCCGTCGACTGACCTACGGCCCGTCAGTCGGAGTCTCGTAGGTCAGGACTGTGTTGGACTGTTTTATTTTACTTAATTCATTTAATTAGTTAAGTGGTTAGTAAGTTAACTAAGGGTTAAATGGGGTTCAATTAAGTTAATTAAGCACCTCTATATAAAGATTTAGCCTAATTAAACTAGACCTAACTCTCATAATTTCCCAAACATCCAATTGCTCTTCCTTCTTTTTTTTTTCTCTCTCCCAAAGAAACTCCACAGAATACAAAGCAAATGAGGGTTTTAGGTCTGTAAAGGGTCAAGTTTTCTCCATAAAATTTCATCAATTAGTGAGGTATGGGATTTCTTTGACCTTTGGGATCTCTTTCCTCAAAGGGTTCCTCAAAATTGATTTCAAAAGTATGAAATTCAAGTGGGTTTACTTACAATATGAAATTAATCTTGTGAATTGATTTGTTTATGATTCTTCTTGATTATTATGAGTATATTAACATGTATTATGATGCAATTAGACTACATCTTGATGCATTAGTGGAAATATGACATTTTCGTTTTAACCCTAGGTTGTGATCTTGAATTGAATTGTGTAGTATTGATACAATTGACTTGGTTAATATGTGAATTACTATTCCATGTTGTTTATATGCTAAGTTATGAGTATATTGTGATATATTGTAATCCAAGTATGCTAGTTCTTGAGTAATAAACCTAGATTGTGAAGTAGATCATGAATTTGACCTAAGTCTCTAACTCTAGGCTATGAACTAGTGATGAATTATTGTGTAGTGATTCAATTGACTTTATTATTATGTTGGTTACTATGGTGTGATGATATTACACCCATTTTTGGGTTGAACTGGATGGTTTATGGTAAGACCTTGATGGTGGCTTATGAAGGAGATTGTGGTAAGTCTTGTGATCTCAATTATTTACGTCAATTATGATTAATCGTGATTAAGTGATGATGTTGTATTGAAGTATACCTTATGTTAAGATTTATAGGGTGTGTATGATGTTGAATTGGAATGTCTTGAACTATAGATTGTGAGTTGTTGACTAAGATGTAAATGTTATAAGGATGGTGATAACTTACCAATGTGTCTTATCATGATGTGATAATGTAAATGTGCTAACCTCACATGTATGAATTGTAATCAAAGGAAAATACTCATGCAATTCTTATTGAGCTATGATGATGATTATATAAGGGATAGACCCTATGACCTACATTAAGCTATATGATTAATAAAGGCATTAAAGGCATTTCAAAAAGGGACTATAGCTTAGCACGAGCAAACTAGAGTGAGGAGTGTCCCTCCCCACATAGGGCAGGTAGGATCACTAATGTACTCATGAGATTGGAGACTATAATGCATGTATTATAAAGAGGGTCCCAACTACATCTCCTAGTTCTTGAACTATATTGCCCCCATACGAATACGAATACTAGCAAGCGGATCCACATGGAAGCTATATTCATGTTTTGGTGCTACCTTGGCAAGTAGTGTGCTTTCTTTCGGTGTAGGGTTCCATGGCACCGGATTCCACATTAGCTCATGTGCTCTATGTCGGTTAAGGCAAGATGTTCCCAAAAAGAAAAAAATGAATAATGAATGAACTCTAACTAGAGCCTAACATGAGAGTATAAGAGTTGCCACACTTTTTATAAGTCAATTTTAATGTATATAAGTCATTTAAGAAGTTTTAGAATCAAAATGTCAAGGAACGTCCACGACGTTGGAAAACTAGTTCAAGAGGTGCTAGTGTGCCTTAGCCTATTTGACTAAGTTTTAAGAGTCGGAAAATGATAAAATTTTGTGGTAGGGTGCCTAAAACGTATAAGAGTTAGTTTATAGTCAAAACTTCCGGGTACGACTCCCCAAGGACCAACCAAAGGCCCTTGAGGAGGACCATTGCAGTTTGACAAAAAGCTGCCAAAAGACAGTGTCTACCTATGAGTTGCAGGCGATAGATCGTGGTCCAATCAATGGGGAGTCGATTGCCACCGTCGATGGTCACTTAGAAAAATTTGTGAAGGGTTCGTTTTGGATAATCTCTGACCAAAACTACGAACGTGCAGCACGGAGGCCACACTGCCCGTCGACTAACCTACGGCCCGTCAGTCGGGGTCTCGTAGGTCAGGTCTGTGTTAGACTATTTTATTTTACTTAATTCATTTAATTAGTTAAGTGGTTAGTTAGTTAATTAAGGGTTAAAGGGGGTTCAATTAAGTTAATTAAATACCTCTATATAAAGACTTAGCCTAATTAAACTAGACCTAACTCTCATAATTTCCCAAACACCCAATTGCTCTTCCTTCTCTCTTCTTTCTCTCTCCCAAAGAACTCCATAGACGACCAAGCAAAAGAGGGTTTTAGGGCTGCAAAGGGTCAAGTTTTATCCATCAAACTTCATCTATTAGAGGTATGTGATTTCTTTCACCTTTGGGATCTCTTTCGCCAAAGGGTTCCTCCAAATTATTTCAGAAGTATGAAATTTAGTGGGTTTACTTCCAATACGAAATTGATCTTGTGATTTGATTTATTTATGATTCTTCTTGGTAATTATGAGTATCCCTAGACTACATTCCAATGTAACAACATTTCATGTTTATGCAGGGTTGGGATGGCCACACCCATTTTGTAATGTACTTTAGATGACCTATGCTGACGCAAGTACCAATGGTTTATTTTACTATTTGAATTTGTGATCTCTACAGAATAAGGAATCCCCCGACTACATCACAAGGAGATGCAATGTAGTCGACCTGTTGTGATGCAAACATAAGTTGTTAGTAATCAAGCAATCACATGTTGAAACCCAAAAAAATGGTTCTAGTCCAAAAAACAAGAAGTTGGACAACAAGTGTCTTGTAAAACAAAATTCTTTTCCAACATTCCTCAAGAATATTATGAAGCAATACCAACAACTCTCTACTTCCATTTAGTGGGGAGAAAAATAAACTAAGCAATTGAAGTAGTAAAGGTAGCCAGGCATACCTTCATTAATCTCATTCATTGAACTTATCACTTGATCATCTGGTTCAACATCTACAATAAGAGTCTGAACTTTCTCATGTATTATGTTGCTATTACACTACTTCTTGATGCATTGACCTAGTTTGTGAAAAATGGCCTTTTCCCCTTAACCCTAGGTTGTGATTTTGAATTGAATTGTGTAGTATTGATACAATTGACTTGGTTAATGTGTGAATTACTATTCCATATTGTTATTATGCTAAGTTATGGGACTCTACCTATACATTGCACTAGTTAGCCTTGAGGAAAGTCTTAGAAGGATATTCTTATGTATGTATATGCTTATAAATGTAAATGATATGAATATGATAAAATTACATGCTATGATACTAGATGATGTTGGTTTTCACTTATACAACATGTGTTTGGTCTTTATTTCTAAAGTATGATGTTATGTACTCTTAATGCTATGATTTGTGAAGTTGGACATTGTTTATGGTTCTTGTTAGGTTTACTTGATTTAGTGAGGTTTTGGGGCTTTGCTTAGTCATTGCACTAGTGGACTTAATGAGGGTTCATGAGTAATGGTCTTGTTTTGGTTATCATGTTATGAACTCTTATACATGCTTGTTGAAGTTATAACTTGATGATAAAGTTGTCTTGATTATGTTCTCAACTATGTTGATATGCATGTTGACTTTACTAGACTTAGTATTGTTGGTCTTGTGATGTACATGGTCTTGATTTAATGAATATGTACTATTGACTTGTATTGGTTCTTGAATGTGCATAAGACTTTTCAAAGTAAATTGCATGCTTTAATGGAATGTTTCTTTTTAGCATAATTTTGATGTTGTGTGTGCATGTTGTTCTATACTTAGTACAAGTGATGTGCTAACCCCATTTTGTCCCTTTTTCCCAACATTTTAGGTTCCTGTCGTTGAAGGGTTGTGACGACTTTTGATGGAAGACTTGAATTATCATTTTCCAAGTTGGGTAGGTCCTCACTACTTCAAGGTCAATACCATTTTATAGCATTGGATGTTGATTAGTCTTAAAGACACTATGTTCATTTCCTTTTATTTGAGTACCAAAGATTGTATAGCCAATATGTGGCTTTTATTGTATTGATGTGTGGGCTATGCCTAATGGTTATACTTTTGTTTAGATGGAGAAGAGACATCTGATTTTAAGACTTGTTACATCTTATATATATGTGTGTGTGTGTGTGCGCACAATAAAAGTAGAAGACTATGTAATCTTCTTATACAAAAGGTCTATGTATACTCGATATGAATATATTATGTGTATGCGAGAGGTCTATGTAAACCTCATGATAGATAGAAGAAAAGTTTTAAATTTTCTGCATTTTTAAACCATGAATGTAATGATGTAAGCTAATAGGCTAGTCTTAGTCCTCTTCGAGGATGACGACGCTGGTTACGTCTAGGGGGTGCTCCCCGGATTTGACAGTATGATGTCTAAATTATAAAATGTAGTCGATCTACATTCCTCATGATTTATGTGCATTTAGCATGAGTTACTTATTGCCTCATGAGTTATAATGTTGATCATGCCTATGTGTGAATTAAAGGTTATTACATATTGGGCCTTGTTGATGAGATGAAGTACAAAGGTCATGTCATGGTTAGGAGAAGGTAGTTCCTCCTATGAACATGCGAAATGTTTGTGTGTTTGATGCATTATGAGTTCGTGAATGAAATTTTTACTTGATTGTGTCGCATTTGGTGCATTATGATATGAAGTTGGTGTTCCTTGTAAGTTTGATGCATTGACTATTATGTTGTAGTGGTGAGCTTCTAGTCTTGAGTCTCTAAGTTTGAAAGCGTTCTAAGTGTGTTAGTGTCATTCGAGGCCGAATGTTCCCAAGTGGGGGATATTGTAACGACCCTCAAAATGAAATAGGATGAAATAGAGCTTAACATGAGTTTTACGAGCTAATAACTTGTTAAAATAATGAAGTACAACCTTTGAAGTCAGTTTTAAAGAGTTTGAAAGTCAAACGTCAAGGGATGACCAAGACGTTCGAAAACTAGTCTTTTGTGTGCTTGTGATGTACATGGTCCTGATTTAATGAATATTTACTATTAACTTGTATTGGTTCTTGAATGTGCATAAGGCTTTTCAAAGTAAATTGCATTATTTAATGGAATGTCCCTTTTTAGTATAATTTCGATGTTGTGTGTGCATATTGTCCTATACTTAGTACAAAGTGATGTGATAACCCCATTTTCTCTCTTTTACCCGACATTTTAGGTTCCGATCGTTGAAGGGCATGTGACGACTTTTGAAGTAAGACTTGGATTCTAATTCTCCAAGTTGGGTAGGTCCTCACTACTTCGAGGACAATGCCATTTTCTAGGATTGGATGTTGATTAGTCTTAAAAACACTATGTTCATTTCCTTTCATTTGAGTACTAAAGATCGTATAGCCTATATGTGGCTTTTATTGCATTGATGTATGGGCTATGTCCAATGGTTATACTCTTATTTAGATAGTTATGAGATGAGACATCCGATTGTAAGACTATATTATATCTTTTATATATATATATATATATATATATATATATATATATATATATATATATATATATATATATATATATATGTGCAATAAAAGTAGAAGACTATATAATCTTCTTATACGAAGGGTCAATGTATACTCGATATGAATATATTATGTGTATGCGAGAGGTCTATGTAAACCTCATGATAGATAGAAGAAAAGTTCTAAATTTTGCGCATTTTAACCTATGAATGTAATGATATAAGCTAAGGGGCTAGTCTTAGTCCTCTTCGGGGATAACGACGCCGGTTACGTCTAGGGAGTGCTCCCCAGATGTGACAGTATTATGTCTAAATGATAAGATGTAGTCGATCCACATTCCTCATGATTTATGTACATTTAGCATGAGTTACTTACATGCCTCATGAGTTATAATGTTGATCATTCCTATGTGTGAATTGAAGGTTATTACATATTCGGCCTTGTTGATGAGATGAAGTATAAAGATCATGTCATGATTAGGAGAAGGTAGTTCCTCCTATGAACATGCAAAATATTTGTGTGTTTGATGCATTATGAGTTGGTGAATGAAATTTTTACTTGCTTGTGTCCCATTTAGTGCATAAAGATATGAAGTTGGTGTTCCTTGTATGTTTCATGCATTGACTATTATGTTATGGTGGTGAGCTTCTAGTCTTGAGTCTCTAAGCGTAGAAAACGTTCTAAGTGTGTTAGTGTCATTCGAGGCCATATGTTCCCAAGTGAGGGATATTGTAAAGACCCTCAAAATGAAATAGGATGAACTAGAGCTTCACATGAGTTTTAGGAGTTAATAACTTGTTAAAATAATGAATTACAACCTTTGAAGTCAGTTTTAAAGAGTTTGGAAGTGAACCAAGACGTCCAGAAACTAGTCTTTTATGTTCTTGTGTGTTCTAGTATGTTTTCCTTGTTTTAAAGTGTCATTTGGATTCAAAAATCAGTGGATATGACCCTAGTGTCTTAATAGTAGTGTTTAGGGTCAAAACGTATGGGTACGACTCCCCAAATACCTAATGGTCCTTGAGGAGGACCCATACATTGGCCAAGAAAGTTGCTAGGGCAGCAGCTTTTGGGGATTACCTGCGTGTCGTGCCCAGCACTTAAAGGCAAAAGAATTGTCTCACATCGCGGGCTCAGCACAAACCTCTCTGCCTCAAAATTCTTTCGAGAAACAAACCTGTAAGGTGCCTGCGCTTCGCAGTGGCTGCCCAAATTTGGTCGCGTTTTCTAAAAGTCAAGTTGGATGTTTTTAAAAATCCAAATAAGTGTGGGGTGTTCTGGGTATGGGGATTTTTTTATAAACGGTTATTCTACCTATTTTAGGATATTTTAAGCGGGTTAAAACAGTGAAACCCCAAATTAGAATTCATTCTTCAAAACAAAACCATTCCCTCCCAAATAGATTCTCTCAAAACTCCATTTGAGGCAAAGCTCAAGCTCAAGCAACAAAATGGGTTTTCAACTGAGTTCTTCCCTAATTTTCATGTGTCTTCAATCAATAAGGTGTGGTAACCGTAAGACCTCAAAAATTAGTTAAGGTGTCTAGATCCTCACATGAGTCTAAGAAGGATTAAAATATGTTAAAGAAGTGTTTTACAGTATGCATGATTGATTTGAAGTCAATTGGAAGTCAAACGTCCAAGAACGTCCAAGACGTTCGAAAGTTAGCCCTTCATATGTGCATGTGTGTCTTGACATTTTTTACGTGTTTGTTTTGGTTGAAACTGATATGGAAGGTCCCTAACATGTTAATGAAGGTATTTACGTTGGAAAAGTCTAGGTACGACTCCCCAAGGGCCCCGTAAAAGGCCCTCAAGGAGGACCCAAAGTCTGCCTAGACACTGCCTTGGCAGTGTCTACCTACGCCTGGAAAACAACGTCCTGTAGGTATGGTGACGCCCCATTGATGGGTGGGAGTCATTCTATAATTAGGCTGGGAGACAAATCAAACAATGCCAATCCTCAGACCCAAACGACGGCCAACAGAACGACTCGTTGATAGGTCTACGGGGCGTAGGTTGCTCCGTCGATGCAGCCCGCAACAAGCTTCGAGGCGCACTATTTCAATAAGGGGTGAATGGGAAATTCACCCCACCTCCTAAACTGACCCTAGGCGGTTGATTTAGCTATTTTTGGGTATACTAAGTTAGTTAGACTTTTCCCTCTAAAAAACAAACCTCTATAGAAACCTCCATTGGACATGAAGCTCAAGATTAGCTTGTAGATGGGATTGTGATGGTTTCTTCATCAAGTTTTCATGGTTTTCTTCAATAATGAGGTGTGGTGTTCCTTTATCCTTAGTTAACCTTTCTTCTAAGGAGTTCCTTCCAATGTTTTCAATGAACGTCATGATCAAACCTCCAATCTTCCAATCTAGCCATGGATTCTTTCTCAAAACGTTTTCAAAAACTTTCTTGTGATGAATTGATGTTAATGAACTGATTGTAAAGGGAAGTACAATACAATTTCATGATGAACCCATGTTCCCTCCAATTCTCAAATTAGCCTATATTATGGGCATTGTGATCTTGACTTTGTGTTGATTAAATTATGGTTCTGGCATGTCGAATTGCTTATATCTACTACCTATCATGTAAATTGATTATGAGTTATATGTAATTTATCCAATGTGGATCAAGGCTTGAAGATTTGGTAGTAATGACTTACGTTCTTCTATCTTCTATTGATTGTTAATACAAAACACTTGTATGATCTCGATTCTAGGGCAATTGATGTATGAATTAGTTAGGTTATGATCTCTTTATCTATGGCCCTATAATTGAATTGTTGATTAAAAAGGAGTATTGATCAATGATGATCAAAGGATGAGAAATTGGTAAGATTGCCTTATTCCTCTATTTTCTTATAGAATTGCTAGATGATTGGCCTTGTATGGAATTGTGTGGTATGGTCCACTTAAGGTGGCGGTGTTTACCTTATTGCCAATATATATGTGATGTGATCATGACCTTGAAGTATTTTGTGTTATGAATATGTAGTTATGATGATCACACTAGGTAAAGCTTATGCCTAGTTTCTATCCTAGTCTATGATATAGGTTGTGTTGCTAATGTTGTGAGTATGTGGTTGTCTATGTTAGGTGTGGTCTATATGATGCCAATGATGAAGTATAAATGGTGAATGTCCCCTTACCTATTTACTCCTATGTGAAGGTGTGATTAGCTAAAGTTATGAGTCTTGAATGTAATGTAAAGTTATCTTGTCTCCTATGCTAAATTGTGTTGTGTGGTCTATGCTTGCATGTGCATTGTGGTCCTAAGAGGGTGGATGCCTCACCGTGAAGTTGATAGCCATAATGTGATCATGTTGACCAATGTACACACACTTACACCTCATTCATGCTTACAAGTAGTATAGGTTCATGGTGTCTAATGAAAGGGTATTCTCATATGAACTTGTGTCTACTACTATGCATGTAAAGTATGTGCACATGAAGTATGTTATGTATCTCTTAACTAGGATGACTTGATAGGTGTACTAGTATGGACAAGGGTATGGTACCTTGTCTATGCATTGCACATGTGTACCTTGATAGGATAGTTCCTAGATTTGTGATCTATGTACATGATTATGAATGCATGATTAAGCTATGAATATGTCTTATATGATATGATGAAATACGAATATGCATAGTGTCTAAATGTGTTTGTATGAAAGGATTGTTCATATAGTTACACCTATACTCTTATGCATGAATGAAGTACAATTATAAACATGTGTGGTCTAAGGGTGTTTATCTGAAAGGTTTGCTCACATATATGTATACACACACACGTGAAAACATGTCTATGTTGCTTCTATGATGATCTAGTCAATAGAGGGGATCTCGAAAGGTGTTCTCAAGGGTATCCTAAACTACATGGTGCTCGAATATGCTATGTCCATGTGAAAGGGTTTCTCACATGATTCAGGTTAATGAACTCTCATCTATGACCTATGAGCTAGCCATATGAGGAGTCAATCTCCCAAAGCCTAATTTTATAAAGTAATGTTAATAACGGCTTTCACTAAAGGGAACTTAGCTTAGCACCGAGTGAACTTAGATGAGGGGTGCCTCTTCCCAATGTGTGAAGGCTTGTTCACCATAGTTCTCATGAGGTGGAAAACTACAATGCCTCAATAGGCATAAAGAGGGTTTCCATATATACCTCAAAGTTCCATAAACTATGCTTGCCACATAGGATCTAGCAAGTGATATAACCTAATATGCTAGCATGATGTTAATGTTCTACTTTGGCTAAGTAGAGCACCTTCCCTTGGTTTAAGGCTCTACAACACCAAATTCCATATTTAGCACCCATGGTCTTTGTGTCGGTTAAATCTATAGTTTCCCTAAATTAAAATGGACAATTGAAGTAAAGTAAGGACCCTTACAAGGATAACCTAAGGGAAGTTGCTTAGTGTAGGTGGGGGTATGGGACTTCACCTATGCATTGCACAAGTTGCTTTGAAGGGAGTTCTAGGAAGGTGTTCTAAAGTATATGATTATGTTTATGTCCTTATGCATGACATTTTAGTATTGTCTACTTGTTGTGATGATGTGCATGGTATGAGTCTATATGATGTGGTCTTACCTTATATGCACTACGTAGGTCTTATTGACTATATGATGAAGTTCTTGCTTGGTTTTTATAAAGAGTCTATACTTGCGATGTTGATGTATGAAGTTGATGATATGCTTGTGGTCTCTTGATAGGTTTACTTAGTATGTGTGAGGTTATGGGGCTTCACATGTACATTGCACTAGTAGACTTAGATTGGGGTCATGAGTAAGGTCTTATAATGGTCTATGTGAAGTGAAGTTAGCATATGTGAATATTGACTGTAATGGCATTGAGAGTCTTGACTTGAAAGTGTCTTATGAGATGTTATAATTCTATGAATACATGTATTGAGTTAGTAAGGTTGTATGTATGAATACCTTGTGGCCTTAAGGTGATGCATTATACTAAGTATCACTAGAGGGTTACTTGGGAAGTTAAGAAGTCAAAGAGAAAGAAAGCTTACTGTAAAATGAATGTGCTTACTGTGATTGTGTTAAGCTTACTCTAAAGTGGTGACTAATATGACTTAAATGTAATGTGTGGTTTTATATGATGTATGACCATTGAATATGCCTAAATGAAGTATGTGAATTGTATGATGATTATTGTATCAAGTTTTATGAAGTTTTTACAAAAAGGCATAATGCATGGTTTCCAAGGAAAATGTCCCCTTTAAATGCATGTTTTTGCATGGTTGTCATACTTAGTGCATTCTTGTACCAACACTATTCTTCTTTAACTTTTTACAAAAAGTGTTGGTTATGGATGCTTAAAGGATGTCTCTATGGTGAAGGGCTTGATATGTATTTCCCAGGCTCAAAGAAAGGAATCCTTAAGATTCAAGGATGTCTATGTCAAGTTTATTTAAAGTCATGTAATAGTTTAGTTATGTATTATGTTATAAGGGTCGTGTCCCTAATGTACTCTAATGATGTTGAGTCTAAGATGACAAAGAATTAGAGTCTAACTATGTACTTATGATATTTTATATATAATGGAAGTAATGTTTCTAGCATATAATGTGTTATGAAAGTTTTAACCTTTCCGCTAAATTTACCTATGATAATACGATGAATCATAACTATGGGCTCGTATAAAACCTCCGAGAGATCAAGTACACCATGTTACTTCTAGGGGGTGATCCCCGATCGTGACAGTAACTCTTGATCATTCGATAACCTTTCATTCAAGGAGTTCTACCTAAGATTTTCAAAAGTGATTCAAAGACCAAAATCCCAATGTTCAATCTAAGCATGGTTCCTTGTCAAACGATTTTCTAAGTCATTCTAATGATGATTAAATGTTAAATTGGTGTTTTTATGATGATTTCTTATGGATTTTTTTAAGGAACCCATGATTCTCCTAATTCTCAAAATTGGCCTATAATGTGGGTCGTTGTGAATATGATTTTATGGTAATGAATTGTACTTGAATTGGATTGTATTGTTAGATTTGATTTCTATCTATATCCATTGATTATGAACTGTGGAGGATTGATCTATGTTGATCATGGCTTGGAGAATTGGTAAGTGACCTAACCTCTAGTCTATAGTATGAGAATTGATGTTGTGTGATATGGTCCACCTATGGTGGAGGTGCTTAATTGTTGTATATGTTATGATCGTGGCCTTGTCGGCACACTACAATACAATGGATTTATAGCTACAGAATTTAAGCTATGAATTTAAAAATCGTAGCTATTATCTAGTAATTGCCAAAACAATTTGAATTTTGTAGCTATATAAGAATTTGTCAAATTTCTTAGCCACGAATATCAAATTGACAAAGCTAAATCCTTTTTTTTGTTATAATTGCTAACAACTGTAGCAATAAGTACCTAAATAGCTATAATTTTTCTTCTACGGTGAAACTTTGTAGCTAATTATAAGTTTTTGCCACGTGATAAAATTAACTCTAGCAATAGTAATCATTTAGCTACAATATATAATTTAAAACAAATATTGTAGCTAAATAAACAATCTTATTTTAAGTAATAAAAGATTGTGGCAAAGGTTTAATGAAATAGCCATAAATTATTTTGCTTTCATAATATTACGAATTTTTTTTTTCCACAAGCTAAAATTTATCGAAGTAATAATAACTTTTAGCCACAATAAATTATTGTTGAAGCAAATATCTGGCTAAACAATAGCTTTTCTAGAAGTTATGAAAATTGTGGCAATATTAGATAATATAGTCATGATTTTTTTGCTATATCAAAATTGCATAGATAATTATTCAATTTTGCACGATCTGGTTAATTTTGTTGAACAATAACGTTTTAGCCACAAGAAATGATTTAAAATAAAATATTATAGCCAAATAACTAAATTTTTTTGAGTACTAAATAATCGTGGCAACAGTTGACATAAAAATTATAATTACTTGTCATGATAAAATAATATAGCCATAAAACTATTATTTTGAAAAATATTTCATAGTTAATAATTCTTTTCAAGCACAAGTTAAAGTATGTAGTACATACTAATCTTTTATCTATATTAAATATTTTTTTAGGATTGAAATTAGCAAGTAATAGTACTTATATGGTCATAATAAATTGACAATAATATTTTTGGTATTTAATGAGAGACACAAAATATGAAGAGTGTCACTATCAAAAGAGAATAATTTTTTTCATAGAAAAATAATAAAGGCTGACAATTTGTTTCAAAAAAATCATTCTACAAGCTAATAGTATTTAGGGTGTGTTTGGTATGAAGGAAAATGTTTTCCATGGAAAATGTTTTCCTAGAAAATGTTTTCCTGGAAAACAAGTAGATTTTGGACTTATTTTCTCATGTTTGGTTGGTGAGTAGAAAATATTTTCCGAAAATAATTTTTAGTGTTTGATTTATGAATGAAAAATGATTTGAGAGACATCTTTTATTTCACTAGATTAAAAGTAATTTATGAAATTGAAAATATTTTTTAAAATCAAAATTATTATTTTTTTGAGGTGACAGTAGGGGTGGGGTGGGGGGTAGTGGGTGGGGCGGGGGGAGGTAGGAGGGGGTAGGAGTGAAAAAATAAAAATTTAAAATTGATAATATTTTTAAAAAGCAAAATTAATTTTTTGGGGGGTTGGGGGTGGGTGGGGGGTTGGCTGGGGGGGAGGGGTTAGGAGTTTAAAAATAAAAATTTGAAGTTAAAAATATTTTTTAAAAAGCAAAATTAATTTTTTGGGGGAGGAGGTAGGGTTGAGAGGGGGGGGGGCGGTGGTGTCAGGGATCGGGTGGAAAACTAAAATTTTGAAATTGAAAATATTTTTTTTAAATTGATATCTTTCCCAAAAAAAAATGTAATTTAAAATTGGAGGAGAGTTTTGGAAAATGTTTTCCTTAATTTTTGAAGGGAAGTCATTTTCCTTAATTTTGAGGAAAATGAGTTGATTTGGAAAACATTTTCCAAAACTTTTGTCCCAACCAAACATGGGAAAATTGGAAAATATTTTCCAGAAATATTTTCCTTCATACCAAACACACTCTTAGTGTATTATTTAACCAAAATAAACAAATCACATTGCAACTGAAGGCTTTCTCAACAAACACCCAGTAGATAATAATAATAATAGTCAAACTCAATACAATTGATATTATCAACTCAACACCACTGAATATTGGTTTGTATCCAATAAAAGTAACTCAATAAAATAAAGATCATCTCTAAAAAATAAGTAAATAAAATTGTTAACCTTAATTGAATATAATCAATATGAAAATAAGAGTAATATCTATAATAAAAAATCTTCATCATCAGTTTCTTCATCAGTTTCTGGTTCTGATTCATTGACTTCAATAATATCATCAACCAAGGTAACATCAGTACGGATATCATCAAGATCATTTCTTTTCCAATTCATAATGTCTTCATCATTCTCACATATATGCAATAACTCATTACAAGCATCTTGTTGAAAAGTATCTTCATCAATAGCACCTCCGATAAAATAGGTAGAATGACCATTCAATACAATTGACCAACTGGGATGAAGATGGTCCTTGACATAAAAAACTTGTTTTGCTTGAGATGCAAGCACAAATGGTTCATCTGTTACTAATTTTCGCTTAGTGTTAACACTAACAAAATCATGTTTATCTACTTTCCTCCTATTCCAATGTGATCAACATCCCACCAATCACATTTAAACAAAACAACCCGTTTACCTTCAAAATATTGAAGTTCTACTATTTCAGTCAAAACACCATAGTAGTTAACTTACGATTCGCTTCTCGTCTTACTAAAACACCACTATTTTGGGTCTTCCTCGTTTTCTCAAGTAGTTTAGTATGAAATCTGAACCCATTTATTTCATACCCCTTGAATCTTTGAACACCAACCAAAGGGCCTCTAACCAAAGAATACAATTCACAGGTTGCAAGTTCATTTTTTTTCTTGCGCATTTGTACAATCTATACAAAAAAATAAATATAAATTTAATAATAATAAATAAGTATCACAAATTTAATAAGAAAGACAATAAAAACTTACCCGATGAAAAAAACAATTATCAAAGTTCATGCTTTTATTACTCTGCTCATACTCACTTTAATACAAATAAATATCCATTAGTTAAAAATAAAATAAAAGACAAAGATGGTGTTCAGAAAGGTAACTTCTTTGGGAATATTTTGATGGGTAAATGGGTACACATGTATTCTTTGAGGATGATATATATATATATGTACACATTGGTGGAAATAGTCTTGATTAATATGTATGCTAAATGTGGCAGCCTTGAATCTGATGCATTGAAAGAATATAATTTCATGAAGTACCATGCTAAGTTAATTGAAAATGCAGGGGAAGGGAGATATGGTATTGAATTTGTGTGGTCAGATGATTAGAGAGGTCAATCCGGATGAGAGTTTTGAGATAAAATCATCCCTCAAGTATAACCAAAATTTAGGGTACATCCTTATGGTATAATAATAAGCAAAAAGACATTCTTTAACTATCCTTACTTGTTACATAAATCTCAATATTTGATAGAATTCTTGTGGTTAAGGAGAAACCGGTATATCTAGAACCATGTTTATGATATTTGAGAATCTACTGAGGACGTAGCTACGTAGACAAAGTATTGACTAAATCCTATTCTCGATGATTTGTCTTTCAGGTGAAATACGTAGTTGATGCTAGTGGGAGTATGACATTGAATAGAATGCAGACTGCTAAAGGAACAATACTTGAGCTACTTGCAGAGAGTTATACAACAAGAGATCAGATCACCTTTCAATCCTAATAGTACTGTATGTTGTATGCTGTTAGCAATGAATGTGATATCTTCCCCAAATTTAAATACTGTCATATTCCTTTATAAAATTGTCTCTCTGTCCATCGACAACAAAAAATATTTTGCTTCATAATATATTAAATTATTAACTTAGACTCGGGATCTAATATAGTACATTAGCGAATGCAATAAAAAACATACCGTAAAAACGGTTGAACTTCTTCGCAATTTCTCAAGACATAAAGATGAACTTGTTTTCTCTCTAACTCTTCAAGATTTCTGGATGCATCTCTTAATAAAGGAGAACCTTTTCTTTCAAATGCGGATAATCCACTATATGTCGTAATATGATCATCTTCATAATTCTTTTCCATTTGATCATATCCTTTCACAATTCCAGGTAAATACATTAAACAAAATATTATACTTTCTTCAACAATATACCCTTCTGTAATAGATCCTTCAGGTTGATTTCTATTACGAACATAACATTTCAATGTGCATAAAAATCTGCAAGATACAACAAGATACCACTCCAATTAGAATGATAAATTAACAGACAACATAAAATTAAATCAAAATTATAAATTTAAAACATACCGCTCAATTGGATACATCCACCTATATTGTACAGGTCCACCAAGCTTTACCTCTCTTGTAAGATGAATGACTAAGTGTACCATAACATCAAAAAATGCCGGTAGAAATATTTTTTCTAATTTGCTCAATGTTATTGGAATCTGAGTTGCAAGTTGGTCCAACACATCAACCCTTAATGTTTTCGAACAGAATTCTATGAAGAAAATACTTAAATTAGTTATAGCATCATATACATTATTTGGCAAGACTCCGCGAATTGCAAGAGAAAGCAATTGTTCCAACAGAATATGAGAATCATGACTCTTCTGTCCATAAATTTTACGATCTTCTGATTTCACCCACCGTGAATATTAGAATAACCATTTGGAACCTTCATCATTTTCAAGAACTTGCATACTTTAGACTTCTCATCTACTGATAAAGAATAACATGCTGACGGATAACACCATCTTCCATCCCTTTGAGTTGGATGTAACTCACTTCTTATACACATTTCCTTCAAATCATGGCGAGCATTCAAATTATCTTTTGTTTTTCCTTCAATATCTAATAATGTCCCAATGATATTATCGCACACATTTTTCTCAATATGCATCACATTTAAGTTATGACGTATTAAATTATTTTTCCAATAAGGAAGCTTGAAAAAGATGCTTTTCTTCCTCCAGTTATGAATGTCTTTACTTTTTTTGTACTTCTATTTTTTTTAGTCTTAATTACCAAATTTCATGTCCTCTAGAGTAAGCAATTGATTTAAAACATCCTTTCCAGAAAGAACTTTTGGAGAAGATCTTCTTTCTACTTTTCCATCAAAATCACGTTTATTACTCCGCCACTTATGATTAGATGATAAAAATCTACGAGCACCCATATAAGACTTACGACCATACCTTAATCGAGTAGATGGTGTGTCTTTGTTGA
This sequence comes from Solanum sitiens, assembly GCA_016801875.1. NCBI lineage: Eukaryota > Viridiplantae > Streptophyta > Magnoliopsida > Solanales > Solanaceae > Solanum > Solanum sitiens. The sequence goes on along the minus strand of JABWTJ010000092.1, from coordinate 425,289 downwards.
ATAAAGGACAAGCCAAAGCTCCTTTTGTGCTCCATCCAGATAAATTGGCATAAGCGGGAAAATCATTTATAGTCCATAAGAGTGCTGCCCGCATACAAAAATTCTCTTTTCTCGAAGCATCATATGTATCGACTCCATAAAACCATAGTTCTCTTAACTCATCTATCAATGGTTCTAAATATACATCAATATCATTTCCAGGATCTTTAGGACCAGGTATCAACAAAGATAAGAAACAATGTGGTTTATTCATGCACATCCAAGGGGGTAAGTTGTAGACAGTAGTGATCACTGGCCAAGTGCAGTGAGAAACACTTCAATTACCAAAAGGATTTATCCCATCAGATGCTAAACCAAGTCTAACATTATGAGGATCTCTAGCAAAGCCCGAATTCAATGTATCAAAATGCTTCCATGCTTCATAGTCTGCTGGATGTCTAAGAAACCCATCTTTTGAACGTTGATCATGATGCCATGTCATGTCTGAAGCTATTTCTGGTGATATAAATAACCTTTGCAATCTTTGTTTCAAGGGAAAGTAACGTAACACTTTTCGAGAAACTTTTTACCAGCTTTCCCTTGAGTATCCCCGTTAGTATTTTGACCTTCAACTGATTTCCACCTAGGCTCCCCACAAACCAAGCAGGATTCATCTTTTGCATTTTGTTTCCAAAATAACATACAATCATTCTCGCAAGCATGTATCTTTTCATAATGAAGACCTAACTTTTGGATCACTTTTTTTGCTCCATAAAATGAATCTGGTAAAGTTTCACATGAAGGAAGTGCTCGTTTAAATAACTTTAGTATGTTATCAACAGCTTTACCACTCAACCCATAAAGACACTTGATTTGGAACAGTTCCAAATTTAGTGATAACTTGGAGAATGTCTCGCAACCAGGATAAAGTTGTTGTGCAACATCCTCCAATAATTTGGAAAACGTGGAAGTTGATTCTGAAGTATCACCGTGTTTATACTTAACCCCACTAGAATCATTGGTGATTTCAGGACCAACATCATCATATATCACATCAAACATATCATCACCTCGCTCTTTTCTTTTCTTTTGAGAAGGAACATCTGGTTCCTTTCCTTTCTCCTCTTGATTAACATTTTGCTTTTTAGGTGTAAATTCTCCATGATAAAGCCAACGTGTGTATCCTTGAACTATCCCAAAAGTTATTAGATGTTCCTTGACTTCATCTCTAGACTTGTGGAATACATTATTGCATTTCTTACCAGGACAAGGAATTTCATCTTCTGATTGCTTAAATGCAAATTGAAGAAAACTCTCAACTCCTTTTAAGTAAACGCCGCTCGATCTGTCAGTACAACGCATCCAAGACTTTTCCATTGTCAAATTTCCTACAAAGAAAAATAAATACAGAAATATATTGTTAGCATGGGTTAGGAATGTCATCCCTGGTACAAAGGAAGAAGCACATTGTCTGATTGAATGGATGGATGTTGAAAATTCATGAAGTCTTAGTTCTTGACTAGCATCTATTGGCAGATATGTGAGGGAAAGAAAGTCAAGGACTGAGGATACCTGATTTTGAGTTCCAAACTTGAAGCAAAGAAAATATATGTCACAATTATTTTAAGTAGATATTGGCTTCTTTGCAAAACTAAAATCTTAGACAAATATTAAAGTTGTCTAGAGTTTTTTATGCTTTTTGTATTAACAGGGTTCCTCTTCAAAGTGATTCATGTTGAACTCAACAAGTTGTTGTTTGAAATCATTTCTCACGTCAATTACGATTTGTGACGTTGCTTGCTATTATATTTATGGCCTACTATTATTTAAAAAATGCAATGCAGGATGCTATCTTGAACTACAAATCAAAAGCAAATCCCGATACACTAACAAACTACTTGTCTTATGATCCAATATCATGAATGGTATTCCCTAATATACTTGTACTTTCTTATATTACAACCATTAAAAGAGTGGGTTACCAATAAAATTATAATAAGATAGATTTAGGATGCAACTACACAAAAGGTATAAATACAGATGATAAAAGGAAGACTGGTATCTACTACACTTCGGATGTCACAAAGACCACTGCATAAGATCTAACAAACTATACAACGGAAATAAGCCAACCTATTATGACGAAGGAAGTCATCTGATAACACTATGTCATGACGTAAAGGGGTTTGTTTCATCCTCAAAGGGGCTATCATGTTGCCTTATGTTGTATCCAGGAAAAAATTAGGGAAGCCCTGCATTGACTTTCAAGGGAAACTATCTACCTGAGCCTGATTATGGTTTGGTCAATTATTCTCCAGATTTATTTGAACACCTTATCGAGGATTGAGAGGAAGTCCCTTACTACCATGAATATCCTAAGTGGCCAAACTTCTTCCTTGACCCAGTCTATACCAGACAATGATTGCAGCATATGAGAGAGTTGGTTTGGTTACAGGTGCTAAACATTTGTTGCATGAGTTGAAGACAATATACCTAATTCGAAAAGAGTTGCTTCTTGTTGTTGCTGGAGTATGTTTTTTTGTCCTACTACACCAAATAAATAACTTCCTCCCCTATTGCATCAAACAAATAAAGAAACTCAGAGGTGAAATAACCTCCTACCTTGTTTCGTTGTACACTAGCTGGATAGCATATATAAGGATCTTGATGTATTCATCATCAACCGTTTATTATTTACATTGCACAAGATATCAAGATAAATTTTCAATTTACATATATGATAAATTAATCAAAGAGAATCAGAATATATGACTTTTTTTAAAAATAATATTATCTCATCTTATGTTTTAGTGAGTATAATCTTATGCACGATTTTTCTCTCCATAAAATGCAATACAAAAAAAGTAGAAGTAGTTACAGAGCTCAACGATACGAGCGAACAAGAAGCTGATTTACTTCATCGGAGCACAAAAAAACAGAAGGAAGAAGTAGAGCAAACCTCTGTCAATCGCAATGTAAGTTTCCTCGAATCTCTTATTTTCAAAACTGAAGAATATTATATAACATACTTTACCCAAGGTCTAGACAACATAAGCTTCCACGGTAAACAAGAAAATCCTCAAAACCACCCAAACTTCATCCCTATTAAATCTAGCGATAAACAAAAGACTGTACACACACTGGAAACAATCCCTGATTTTTAAACTAGTTGGAAAAAGAATGGGATATCTACACCTTCCGTCTTTTAAGCAAAAAAATAATAATCAAAGAAAATCAAGAACAAAAGTTTTCCCCCCTTTTATTATAATTTTCCACCCATACAGATAGTACAGTAAACTTGTTCAAATACAAAAGTTTACACACTACAATAGTTTGTCCAAATACAAAAGCTTACACAATATCTGTTTGATGGCTTAAAGACAGTTGAATTGAATTAAGTTGGATAACATAATTAGTGTAATCTCATAGGTGAAATTTGAAGATGCTAGAGTGTATGAAGACCTTACCTCTACTTACTACTTACTACAGACTATTTTCGATAGACGCTGGCTCCCAAACATACGAAATAAGGAAACTGAAAGCTAGAGTAGTTATCATAGTATATAAGCTCTGAACATAGTAATAAAAGAATAACTTACTCTTGATGTCGATGATGTAGGAGCAAACGAGAATGAGGCTGATCCTTGAACAAGTTTGGGAGATTCTTTAGGGATTTAGAGATTTAGGGATTCGCTGATTTAGGGCTTTAGGAACTGTACATATATTTTTCTTTTTGTATTGATATGCATATGCCAAATTTGCATATTATAGTATTTGGCATTCAATATTTTAGAATTGTTCCATTTTAATTTATTAGACTTGATTTACTTGATGCTAAAAAAAATTAAATAAATATTTGAATTTTGTGAATTTGAGTTATATTAACAATATATCGAATGTATTTATTTTTAATAGACCGTAAAAAAATAGGTCAAAAAAACTAAAACAAAAAGAGTATGTGTTTCAGTTGTTACATATACTAATATATGTGATTTTTTTGTTCATGAAAATAAAAAATTATTTAATTTTATTTGAAAATTTTAAAATCTAAAGTAGGAATTGGAGTTGTGTTTGATTATAGTATTTGGATTTGGATTTAAATTTTTTATAAATGTAATTATACCCTGAATTTGCAAAAATAAAATAAAAGTAAAAAAGTGAAAACACCTCTTGAGATATTTTTCAAAACTTCAAATATAACTTCAGTTTAATATTTGATAACTGTATAGTTAAAAAAGAAATTATAAAGTGAATTAATTATTTGAAATAAAAAATATTCATGGCCAAACGCTAAATTAATTAAATAAAATTTAACCATGTATCTAACCTATGCTTTTTAAGAAACGGAGCTCAGCTCACCTCAATTGTATTTACCTTTGCTAGGTTAAAAGTCAATCAAAGAATAGACTTGATTGAACGGCTCAACTCCGCTTGTGTGACTAGCTTTGATAATATATATATATATATATATATATATATATATAACTTGAGTAGTTGAGTTCTAATATGGACTAATATAGTATCTAATTTGGACTCGCTCAATTCGATACCCAGATATATTCTAGATCAGTTATTTCAAAAATTAATATTTGATACAAACCTATTATATCAAAATGATACATTTTAGCGTAATTATAAATGTTCTTCAATTAGATTCAGTTTTACAAACATATATACTTGTATTTTCAATATGGTATCTCTACAATATTTTCTTTTTAAATATGCTTTGTATTGGGATAAGGTACAAGTATCCGAAAAAAACTTATCTGCATTGGGTGTTCAAACAAACTAATGCAATTTTCATTATTACGTGATTAAGGAAGTAAAATACATTTTAATTTATTAAGATTAATTAAAATGAATTGTAAACACATGTCGTGCATGCATGTATTGGATTGGTGTAAACACCCTGTGGGTAAGTTTTACCCCAAGTACCCCCTAAACTATGACCGAAATCTCAGCGACACACCTTAACTAATCTAAAGTCTCTTATTACCCCCCCTAAAATTCATTTTTTGTGTAATTTTATACACCTTTTGGCTTACGTGACACATTCCGTGAATCCATTTAAGTGAGATGCCGAGGAGATGTATGGAGGTCACGTAGGCCAGAAAGATGTACAAAATAAAAAAAATAAGCTTATAATTTCTATTAAGTCATTTACTTAATGATTATTGGATTATTTAAATTGTATTAAGAATTAATAATTTTCTATTGCTAATATATAAACTAAAGTATCAACTTTAAATTATGTACACTAATTAATGAGTCATAAACTAAAATAGATAAATAATAATAATAATAATGTATTGTTACCTCACAAACTTCCGTATATGTATGAATTAGAAAAACAAAGAAATTGTATTGAAATTAAAAATTATAACCACAAATATCCGACCAAAAAAATGGAACAAAAACAAAAAACATTCCCTCCAAATTATTTCCCTCTAATTTTTTCCTAAATTAAAGATCATTTTTCCTATATTAGAAGTCCCTAAACCCTAAAAGACTCAAGCAATCAAAAAAAAAAAGAAAAAGAAAAATCTCAATCGTCTTCTTCTTCTTCTCTATCTCAAATATTCATAGTTTTTCAACTTTTGTTTTCAAGTCAAAGCTAAGGTAAATGAGCTACTAATTTCTCTGTTGTACTTTAATATTCTTTTTCTTTGTTACTTGGTTACTTTTTATAATGATTTAACCAACAACACAAAAAAATTTTGGGTCTTATCACATATAATAAGTAGCCAATTTTTAAAAAAATGTTCTTTTATTATAATTTTATTTATATTATTTTTCTAATCAATGATATAAATCCATCAAAACTCAATTCTAGCTATAATATTTTTTAAAAAAAATGAAAAGGTAATATTATTCTACTTTTTAGATCAGGTTATCACGTGACGAGAGATTGAATACTCCCCAATATTTAAAAAAAGCATGATTATTGTTCTTTATTTGTATGTAATTTTTTATTATATAATTTGTATGTATCTAATAATTATTTATTCTTATAAATAATTGTGGCTTGATAATTTTTTTTTTCGTTATTCTCTAGTGTTTGTTTTATCCCATTAGAACAATATGTGATAAGATTTTAATGTCATTCTTTTAGAATGACAGTTCCGTGTTAGGTTATAATTCTCTATTTGTTTTGACATTCGTAGTTCAATATAGTTCCTTTTCATGTCCGATTTTTATTTTTTGTGAAATATTTTACTTGTTCCTCTTGAGGTTCTATTCAATTATAAAAGTTGGGTATTTAGTTTTATAATCACAATCAATTATATTTATTAAGAAATGTCATATTTTTGTATTTTATAAATACATTTTTATAAATCAGATATGGGTAGGAAAGCTCTTCGAAAAAAAGTTAATTGCTTGATAGATAATGAAGATATGGTGCCTCCTGAGAATTCTAAAATCACGCCGGTGAAAGAAAATCTTTCCACACAACATATGGAAGAACTTATTTTTCGAGGTAATATAACTTTGTTCAATATTGAATTTATTATGATTTTTTTTCAATTAAGATAAATTCATATATTTATTTAATCATATATAACTAACTCAAGTTCAATAATTTCGTACGAAATGTGGACACGTTAAGTGAGGTTGAAATTAACTACTATTATGGTTATTATTTTATATTTTCACCTTCTAGAAAATATGTGAATGGACATTTGAAGAAAACAAATATGGACATTGATTTTGTTAGTTACTTTGATTTGTTAGACGATTTTAAAAAGCATTGTAAATTTGATATTTTTGCGGGAGATAAATTTTTTTATTTGAGAGGTGATAGGGTTATCAATGATTATGATGGATTAGTTGAATGTGGTGATGATTCAGACGTTAGAAACATGATGATTAGTTATAAAATGCATAAAAAGAAGCTCATCAAAATTTATACGCTATCAAAAAATTATAATATTGTCATGAGTACCTCTCTTGGAGAACATGATCCTAGAGATAACACATCTGAAGAAGTCAAGGAAGTAATCATGGAAGAACATCAATTGGCGAATTCAGCAGGTAATTTTTTTTTATAAACATTTTAACTTGACATTATCTATTTAATCCTCAAATTAGGTTCTAATGTTCTGAAAAGAATATTTAGAGGACCCACACGCTGCACAAAAATATTCAACTTACATGAAGGAGAAAAACTATATGTAGAATTTGATAAGAATTTTTAAGCTGTTGGTAAGAATGCAACCCAATTTATTTGTTTTTTGGGTCAAACAGTTAGAAGTCGAAGTTGTTGTCCTTAAAGGTAAATAGTTGGAAAGAGATTTAGCAAGACAAAATAGATCATATGTGGGATATTATTTTGGTAAGAAAATCATTTGTTTTAAATTTATATGTATTAACAGTTATTGAAACATATGATCATAAATATATGAATGTATCTTCGTTAGAAAAAAATTCAATTTTGATGTGTCTGACGGTAAAAGAGATACAATTTTTGGTCATATGAGTGATCTCTACAGAGACTATAGACACAAACTGAAAAGAAAGTATTTCGATTCAAAATCAACTTATCAACTTAGCTTGCGGAATAAACCCAAAAATTTTGGTGCGGATGAATGGAGATATTTGGTCAACCTTTGGAGTGATGCTGATTTTCAGTTAATTAAATTGGAATTAATTTATAATTTTAAAATTATTATTTGTTGTAGTAATTTTTTGATCTATTATTTAAACTAATGTTAATTATTGTTTTTATATATATTTTTCTCAGAAGAGAAGTTTGCAAAACAAGACGAATAGATCGAAACGTTCCTTACCTCCATATATTGGAACGAAAAGTTATGCAAGACTTAGACATGAAATGGTAAATATTATAATATTTAGATTAAACTTTGAAGAATTATTCAAGATTATCTAAATTTTGTGAATGATAATAATTATTTTTATAGGATAAAGATGGAAAAACTCCTTCTCGTGTTGACGTTTTTATGGAATCTCACAAGAAAAAAAAGGAAAACAAGTTGATGTTTTTCAACAAGATGTCATTGTAAGTTCAATATTGTTTTAGCCTTCTTTATATATATATATATATATATATATATATATATATATATATATATATATATATATATATATATATATATATATGCATATATCTTTATTTGTCTTTTTAATTGTAGGATCAATTTGATCAATTTAAAAAACAACAAGAAAAAGGAGAAATTTCTTTAAATGATGATGATATCTTCGAAAAAGTACTTGGGACAGAAAAAATGGATATCTTCGTGCATATGGTCCGGGAAAAAGTATTAGCGAATACTTTGGTAGTAGACCAACAAAGGTACAACTCATAAAACAACTAGAATCAACCACAAAAGAATCAAATGAGCATGTGGAAGAAGTTAAAAGGGAAGAAAATGAACAAATTGAAGAAATGAAGAAAGAAACAGACAATAAGTTAAAAGATTTGACGAAAAGATGGGAAGAAAAATTTCAAATGATGATGGCAGCTCAAAGTCAATAATCAAATGATCTAAATCTAACTGTAATTACTTTATATTATCTTTTTATATTAGTGTTTTGATACTATATGATTTATTTTAAGAAAATATTTATATTGACTTTTAAATTTTATTTTTTATTTTTTAAAGTAAATACTTTGTTGTACTTTTTTTTAATTCAATTTTTCATTGTTATTGCAGCTTTTGGAGAAGTGATGAAAGCACCTAAGTGATGGAGAGATGAACAATTATTTTTTTCTCTTTTAAAAGTACATTTCATATGTTTGAGTAGAATAGTGTTCCACTATTTTGAATGACATTGTTGATCTTTTAGTATTTTTTTCCGAATATATTATATTTATATTTATTACCCCATTTAAGATATTATGGTATCATGATTTATAATTTTCATGTTAAAATAAATGTGCACATACATAAATAATGAATTACTAGTGTGTCAAAATTTTCAATTAGTTGCTATAAAATATATAAAGTTGTAGCTAAACATACAAAATTGCTACGCAAGTGATAACATGTTTTCATATTTTTATTTTCGTGGCAAATGAAGAATCTTTTTTGCTACAATTTATAATCTGTAACAAAAAATTGTGAATTTCAGTTATAAGATTTTGAATTTGTAGCTCTACATATTTATTATAATTGCCACGTTCCAAGAGCATAGTTAAAAAAATTACTTTTCATAGGAAATGAATATTTATTTTGCTTCAATGCTATATATTTCATGTCTAATTTTATCAATTCTCAGTTACAAGATGAAATATTTGTGGCAAGTACTTAAATTTATAGCTATAATTATTTTATTTCATAGCTAAATATGAGCATTATTGCCACGAGACTAGGCTATATCACTAGCCATAAGATCTAAGTATATGTGACAAATAAATTAACTTTTTTGCTACAATACAACATTGTGTGGCAACAAAATATGAAGATAGCTACAAATTTTGTTTATCATGGCACAACAATAAAATTACTTACCATAAGTATGTATTTTGTGACAACTTTTTATTCCAATGCAGCTACAACACATATTTTTTTATGGAAATAGATATAAATTCTCAGCCACGCAACATGTAAAGTCTGTAGCTAACTATTAGCCACACTACATCTTGCTACGAATGCTACGAAAGAAAAATATTGTAGCTAAAATGTTTAGCCACGAAAAAATTCATATTTAGCTACAATGAATTTGGTAGCAATAGATGTCTTTTCTTGTAGTGGCAGTATTATGTGAGCTGTAGAAATATCATGTTGTGGATATGTGTGAAAGGGTGCCATGAAGGCTATGTATGAGATCCTCTATGCTAGTGTGATGTTTAAAGTGTATTGATAATGGGGAGTATAATGTGTATGAGAATGTTAGGGATAATGTGTGGTCTACATGATTGATTATGTTAAGCACTATTGTGGAATGATCCTTACGCATATGACCCATATATGAATGTGTGATATTATACATGTTAGGAGTTGTCTATTCAAATGTTGAATGCGATCTTTTATCTTATGATGTAGTGTGGGTGTGTGGTCTAGAATCCCTAAATGCATTATATGAGGACTGTTCATGATTTGACAATATTATAAATGTGTTGTGATCATTTGAAGGGAAGTTCCATAAAAAACAATGTTTTTGCTATTATCTCATTATGAGACCACTATGTACACACACACCCCATGCATAACTATGAGTATGATATGTTTATGGTGTCAATTTAAAGGATAATTGTTACACCCTCAAAATGAATTAGGTGAAACTAGAGCCTAACACGTGTTTCATGAGGTTTTAAGGTCCTAAAATGATCAAATATGGTGTTAATTGTCAGTATGTAGAGTTTAAGAGAGTTTGGAGGTGAAACGTACAAGAACGTCCGGTGACGTTTGAAAGTTAGCCTTAAGACGTGCTAGCGTGCCTTAGTGTGTTTCATGAGGTTTTATGTAGTGTTTGGAGATAAAATTGATAGGGAGGGTTCCTAACATCTAGATAGATGTATTTGGGGTGGAAACGTCGGAGCAAGACTCCCCAAGGACCACCCAAAGAGTCCTTGAGGAGGACCCAAAAGAAGGCACCTCACTTCCTTAGGCAGTATCAATTGACACCTGCCAATTGACGGCTCGTGTGTTGGTCGACGCCCCATCAATGAGGGGTGTATATCAGGACTTAGTTTCTTAAGCTTAAGACCCAAATTAGGAGTCACTCACTAAGACGGCGGTTGCCAGTACGACCCGTTGTCTGGTTGACGCCCCGTAGGTGCGTCCGTCGATGAGCCTGCAACTTTTCGCGTAGTTCACTGTTAAGTAAAGAGGTGAACTGGGAAATTCATGTAACACTCGGAAAGTCCAAGACCTAATCTAGAGCCTCACATGAGTTTCCAAGACTTTCAACACTATTATAAGGCATAAAATAATGAATATTAAACATTTAGGAGTTGTTGGATGAAAACGTCAAGGAACGTCCATGACGTTCGGTGAACTTGTAACTTGGACTAGTGTGTTGCCTTGATGGTTTTAAATAGGGGCATAAAGGGTTAATAATGGTGACGTGATTGGTATGGACATAGGTGCATAAAAGGGGGTATAAGGAAGCAAGACCAAGTGAGGAGTGCCAACCTTCAAGGGCAAGCCAAATCCAAGAGGCCAAGGCTGCCCAAGAAAGGAGGCTACTGCCTCACTCTTCACAAGCATGACCACGACCAAGGTGGGGAGCTCGTGAAGATTACTTGGCCATGGGGGAGAAGATGTCTTGAGACCTAGCTACTATTCAAGACACCACGAGTCAGTTCACTACTCGTGGTGAACTTGACGGAAGGAGAGGGGAAACCGACAAAATGCCTTAGCCCATTGAGGTGAGTTTAGTGAGGCTTGGTGAGCTACTGTCTAAGATCACCATGAGCCACTTCACGGGAGGTGGTGCATCTTCACGGAAGGGAGCAAGGGGGCTCGTGGAGTTGCCTTGGTGGAAAAAATAGAGGGGGCTCATTTGGAGGAGCTACTGCCTCACCACTCCACGACCACCACCATGGTCCATCATGCAATCAATGGACCGTGAAGTGGGGCGTGAAGATGGATGGGGGCTCACAGTGAAGTTTAATTGGACTTCACTTTTGGAAGTACAACTTAATGGGGGGTAGTTTGGGTATTTTGGGGGTGGACTATATATTAACTTTAGGTCAATTTTCATTCATTTCCCACTCCAAAACTCAAACGTAAATTGAAACCCAAATTGCTCCCACTTCTCTCTACTTTCTCTCTCTCTCCATTCATCCTCCATTAAAGAACAAGAAGCTTGAGGAAGAAGACAAAGTCTCCAAAGTTTTCACTCAATTTTTGTAGACAAAGCTTCTTTAAGGTATGGGTTGTTCACTCTTGGGATTCCTTTCCCCAAGAGGTCCTCTCAAAGTTGATTTTCAAATTACCCAATTCTTAGCGTTTTTCTCTACAAATGGGTTTCCTTCTAAAGTCGAAATTGAGGATTGATTATGTTGAATTATAATTGCCTATGACTACTCAAGTGTAGATTGTTGATTAATTGATGTTAATTGTGGGAATTTTGTATACATCAGGTCCTTTCCCAAATTTTCCAAAAATCTTGGTTCTTGCTTATGAATTAAGGGGGGGGGGGGGGTTATTAATGTGTTAATTGTTGCACTTATTCTATTCCATTTGTGGACTGCCTAGGGACATGTATTATTGGATTAGACCTAATTGATGAAGAATTCATGATGAACTCTTCTCCCCTAAACCCTAGGTTATGAATTAAAGTTAATTGGGATAGTGATGATACAATTGGCTTAGTTATTGTATAGATTACTATTGTATGATGTTGTCACGCCTATTGTTGGATGAAATTAATTTGTTGATGGTAAAACCATGGATGATGGCTTGTGAAGGAGATTGGGTAAGTGTTTGTGATCTCAAACCTTTACTTCAATTATGATGGCCTGTACTTGGTGATGAAGTTCAATTGAAGTATATCTTGTGATTGGATTGAGTAGGTGTTGGTATAATGATGTAATTGAAATGTCTTGCTTATGTCGATTTTATGATTAAGATGTAATGATATAAGGTTGGTTCTGAAGTACCTATGTGCCTTACTATGATATGATGATGTTAATGTGTTAATATCACATATGAGGGTTGTAATGAAAGGACATTCTCATGCAATTCCTATTGATCTAATGACTATGACTATACAAGGAGTTAGTCTCCTATGACCTAAAGTAAGTTATGATTGTTAAATAAAGACATGTCAAAAGGGACTCTAGATTAGCACCGAGTAAACTAGTAGTGAGAAGAGTTCCTTTTCAAGTAGGGAAGGTAGGTTCACTATTGTACTAATGATATAGAGATTAAAATGCCAAAGGAATAAAGAGGGTCTCAAACATGTCTCCTAGTTCTTGAACTATGTTTCCCCCATAGGAATCCTAGCTAGCCGATCCACCTAGATTCTATGTTCATGTTTCGATACTACCTTGGCAAGTAGTCCACCCTCTTTCGGTGTAGAGTGTCATGACACCAGATTCCATATTAGCTCATGTGGTATATGTTGGTTAAGTGTTCCCGAAAGTAAAATGAAGTAATAAAGTGAACTATAACTAGGAGGACTTAAGGGGATTGACTTAGTCTAGGTAGGGGTATGGGACTGTACCTATACATTGCACTAGTTGGCCTTAAGGGAAGTCCTAGAAGGATGTTCTTATGTTCTTGTACTCTTATAAAGTGAATGATATGAAAATGATGACTTTATATGTTGATGATACTATATGATGTTTGTTTCACTTTTTAACGTGTTATTGGTTGATGATGAATACTCATGATGCCATGTTATGTGAAGTTAGACATTATTTATGATCCTTGGTTGGTTTACTTGGTTGAGTGGGGTTAGGGGGCTTCACTTGGCTATTGCACTAGTAAGCTTGGTAAGGGTTTATGAGTAAAAGTTTGGCTTGTTTGTAATGATATAAAATTTTGAGGATGCTTTGTTGTTATAACACGATGTTGGAGTTGCTTTGGCTACGGTTCTAATATTCTATACACATGATGACTTGACTTATCTTGATGATGTTGGTCTTGTGTTGGATATGTTATTGTCTTAAGGAATATATGAATATTGTCTTATATGTGTTGTTGATTGTGCATAAGGCTTTTCAAAGTAACTTGGCATGGTTTTGAACAAATGTCCCTTTAGCATGATTTCTATGTTCTATGTGCTTATGTTTCCATACTTAGTACAAGTGATGTACTAACCCCTATTTCTCCCTTTTCCCCAAACATTTAAGGTTCTGGTCGTTGAAGGGTTCATGGAAAATTTGCAAGAAGGCTTGTATCATTTCTCCAAGTGTGGGTATGTCCTCAAGATCCAAGGATGATGTATTTTCTCATTCTACCTATGGTACTTGCTATAGTCTAATGACATTCGTTTCACTCTTATTGTGCAAGACGTTGTTGTAAGCCCTAAGTGGGATTTATACATTTGTGCAAGGTCTATGCCCGAATCGTTCTATTCCGACTTAGATGGTTTTATATGAGACATTTCTATTAGACTCTATATTATGTATATTGTATACGTGACATAGAAGTAGAAGCCTATGTAAGCTTCCTATGCGAGGAGCCTATGTAAACTTCCTATGCATATATTATGTGTAAGCGAGAGGTCTATGTAAACCTCATGATGTATATGTTGATGAAAAGTTTAAATTTCCCGCACTTTTTAACCTATGATATGTAATGACGAATGCGAAGAGGCTAGTCTTAGTCCTCTCCGAGGACGCCGACGCCGGTTACGTCTAGTTTAGGGGGTGCTCCACGGATGTGACAAACTTGGTATCAGAGCATGAGGTTGAATATCTTTAGGATCGATGTCTCATTAAACCACGTCTATGTAGATTCTTATTCATAATTGTAAAGCGCGTCACATTTTTGAATGAGAAACTATGTGATGCTTAGGAAATTCACATCTTCTTGTATTCCTATGTCGTGCCTCTAGAGTCTTACTTTATTTGCTTTCACCTAAACCTTGTATCGTGGTTATAGGTATGACTACTAGAAGGGAAGCTACAAGAAGGTCCGAGGAAGGGATTGCTAATGCGGGAGCACATGACAACCAAGCTCCTCCACAAGACAACCAAGTTCCTCCACTTGAGCAAGTTCCTATGGGTGGTCAAGTCCCGATTGTTCCTCCACCTATGAAGTATGGGGAAATAAGGTCGGCTTTTCTCAACTTGGACCAAGCCATAACCTCTCAAGATAATTCCGTCACTTCTCAAGTCCAAGCTATGACGACTCAAGAGAATCGGGAGGTTCGACCTCGAGTGCCTCAACAGTCTAGCACCATGTCTTCTCGTTTGAGAGACTTTACTAGGATGAACCCACCTATTTTCTTTGGCTAAAAAATGGATGAAGACCCTCAAGATTTTCTTGATGAGGTCTATAAGATACTCTATGCTATGGGTGTGACCTCAATTGAGAAGGTCGAGTTGGAGGCCTATCAACTCAAAGATGTGGCCCAAACTTGGTACATACAATGGAGTGATAATAGGGCGCTAAGAGTTGTTCCGGTGACTTGGGAGATCTTCAAGAAGGTCTTCCTTGATAGGTTATTTCCTAGAGAGTTGAGGGAAGCTAAGGTGGAAAAATTAATCAACCTTCGTCAAGGAGGTATGAGTGTACTCGATTACTCTTGAATTTTACTAAATTTTCCAAGTATGCTCCATCCTTGGTGTCTAACCCAAGGGATGAGATGAGACGTTTCCTTATAGGAGTGTCCGAAGACTTGGTTGAAGAATGTCGTTTGGCTATGCTTCATGATAATATGAATATCTCTCGTCTAAAGGTTCATGCCCAAAAAGTTGAAGAAAGTAGACTAAGGAGGAAGAATAGGGAGGCCAAGAAGGCCAAGTCTTATGAAGGTGGTTCTTCAAAGGGAAGGTTGGAAATTCAAGACAAATCTATATTCAAGAAGAGGTTATCCAATAAAGTTCCTTCCAAATTTACCAAGGCTCGTGATAATATTATGTCTAAACCTAAGTCTAAAAAGGGAAGAGGTACTAGTTCACCAAGTAAGAAGCCAACTTGCTAAAAGTGTGGTAAGAAGCATTTTTGTGTGTGCCTTGTTGGGACAGACAATTGTTTTGGATGTGGCAAGAGTGAACACAAGGTAAGAGATTTCCCTAATGTGAAGGAGAAAGACAAAGGAAGTGGGTAAGCTCAAGCTAGTGGTTCTAATGTTGATGCTCCAAGAAAGAATCGCTTTTATGCTCTTTCCTCTAGGGGTGAACAAGAGAATGTTCCCGATGTGGTGACCAGTATGTTATAAGTCTTCTCTATTTATGTTTATGCTTTACTTGATTCGGGTGCTACATTATCTTTTGTTACCCCTTTGGTAGCTAGAAAGTTTGATATTTTGCCCGATGTCCTAAATGAATCTTTTATGGTAACAACCCAGGTAGGTGATTCGGTGGTTGCAAAGAGGATAACAATAATTCACTCTATCTGAATAGTTTCTACACGAATTAACATTTGAAAATTAATTGACCATATAAGCATGATTTCTACTACACATAAATTATGATGAAGTAACATTTAGCACGTATATCCCCTCCTCCTTAGCCAATTTCCCCAAGTTATATCATATATGTTGTCACGACTCGAATTCTGGAATCCGGATCGCAACCGGCGTCGTTGACCTCTCAGAGGTCGCAGACAAGCCTCATCTTGCATTCATCACATTCATCTAGTTAAATTTGCGAAAAATTTAAAACTTTTTATATGTATGAAGTATACATAGACTTCATTTAATTATTAACTAGATACATCATATACTAAGCTCAACATAAGAAAACAACCATCTAATATAAAGAATCAATTCGAAACTGAAGATGAATATATCATAAATAGTTTGCCAAACACGGCCTTATTACAAAGCTTCAAAATAAAGGTACGAAAGAAACGCTAGGGACAACATCAACTAGCTATGTCTAAAACTAAGGCTAGACTAAATCTGTAGCATCCTCGAAATCATGAGGACCTATCAATTGGTTTGGAGAAACGATGAAGTCCAAATCGCTGCAAGTGTCGTCAATCTGTCCTCAGACCTGCACCTTTAAAAATAGTAAATAGTAGGGGTTAGTACACCACTTGTACTAAGTATGGGTGTATGCACACAAACACATAAAGCTATGCATGATCAAGGAAAGCTCTTTCTAAGCAACATGCCATTTCTGGAAAGTCTAGTCATTAGATTTTCCTAATTCGTTAGTTGTGAATTGTGGTATGAATATGATGTATTTTAATGCATTCAAAGCACACAATTTATTTTCTATATGATTACAAGACATTAGTATCATCAACATAATTTTAGAACAACTCAAGCGAAGATTTGAGATTTTGATCCTCTTAGGCCGAGAGCTCCTCTTTGTACACTTAGATTATTTTTCAGCCTTTTTCTTCTTCTTGTTATGTAGTTCTATAACTCCTTTAGTCCTATGTTTTACTTACAAGTGCAATGATTCATTGTAGTCCCATACCCACAATGAATCAAGTAAGTAATTCAAGAGATTAAGAAATTTGACTTAACTACAATTTTGGGCATGAATATATTTATAAGTCAATAGTTATTGACTATACTCATTCTTTAGTTGATTGCATAATGTGCATAGTTCTTGGGTCATATCATTAAAACTTATGTTCTTGCTTACTTCGGGCATGAATTCTTTATAAGCCAATTTTTATTGGCTAAATACATTAGTTGATCAATTTGGATAAGTATATTTGAACTCATTATTGGCTATGATCATTTTCATAATAAAAGAAGTCATTTTAAGCCAATTTTATTTGGCTAACATCTTTTGTCAATTATATAAAGTCATCATAACCCAATTCATTTGGCTTTATCATTTTCATAATATGAGGATTCATTATTGGCTATGCCCTTTACTTATTGTAAACTTTATTGGACACGATTTGACTATCCTTACAACAAGTTATTCATTACATCAAGTATTCATTACATTTCATAAGCCATTCTCTATTGATTATGCCATTGATTTCATTACTTTCATGTTTTATAAGTATACATTTCATATACACGAGACCTTGGAATCGTTGATATAGCATTAAGACATCTCAAGTGAGGGCCCAACATATGGGACCTCAACTCGAGAGCCTTCTTTAGTAAACACAGAGTCTACTTCATTCGTTCATTCGTACTTCACATTATTCATTTCATTCATTCGTATGCTGATGTAAAACATGCCATACCTAGGATGAACTTTAAGACTCTCATCGGGATCATGAAGTGCAATGACCAAGAATGACCTAATGCCATTACTTGAATCTGATTTCACCTCCTGATTGTCTTGCACAAACACCTTTGGTATTGTTCATTTCTTTATCTTTCATACTTTGAGGAACTTCAACTGTAACCGACATAGATCATGTGAGCTCATGAAATCCGGTGTCTTCCCCACACCGAAAAGAGGTGGAGTCACTGGCCAAGGTGAAACCAAAACATGCTAGCGTATATAGGGAATTGAACCCTACTAGGTCCCTATATTGGCAGTATAGGTTCAAAGACTAGGAGATATAAGGAGACCCATACCCGGCATGCCGGACAGTCTCATCTCATGAGAGTTACGTGAACCTCCGCCCTTCCCGAAGGAAGGCATCACCGCTCATAGCTAGCCTATCGGTGCTCAGTATAAAGTTCCATTACATTCAACTCATACATCATGAAAGCTGGCTTTTAGCATGAGGACATCATAGCTCATTAGATGATTTCTCATCTCATCATTAGTATTAAGTGTGAACTGTCCTTACACTTACATATAGAGTATGATTGAGACTTATTTACTCTTTTGATGACTTGTCATCCTTACTTTACATTGATGAAATGTGAATTGTCCTTACATATCATCCTTACTTTACATTGATGAATGTTAATTGTCCTTACATATCATCCTTACTTTACATTGATGAATGTGAATTGTCCTTACATATCATCCTTACTTTACATTGATGAATGTGAATTGTCCTTACATATCATCCTTAGGTGTTAATGAGACTAGTCTCACACATTCTAACACCTTCATTCGTGAGTATTCTTTTAACAAATTAGCTTTGGTGTAAGTAAGACTTGTCTCACTTTCTTTAACACCCCATTCTGGTCACTTACTTAATTTAGACCCCTTTAATTATGTTATAACTCACGTTACTTCTTTACTTTAGTGTAGTAGATTCATATCATTGTTTATGGACGATGAGCACTTCATTCAATGAGTTTCATGAGTTCATATGTTATTCCTTTAGAGCATGTTGGGAGTTGTCCCAATGAGTGGCATGCCCTTGGTTATGGGTTCATTGAATTAGCTTAGAAGTGCTTATAATATCATTTGATATTCTAACTACATAAGATTGGCATATGATTAGTATTGGCCTCAACCTTTCAATATTAAACTACATAACCATTTTTGTTGGCATGTGCCAATTTTAAGTGTGTTCATATTTAATTTAATATGTATGAACCATTAGCCAATCTTTTAATTATTTAACATAATATTATAGCAATTTACATGCATCACTTTTAGACAATGTATCGTTGGCCATTTTATTGGCATAAACAATTGGGCATAGATTTCATAACCATATTTGTTGTCATAAGCCAATTTTCATGTTCAACATGCTTAAGTTTTTATACATTATACATTAGCCAATCATTTAGCTATTTAATAAAATATTATAGCAATTTACATGCATCCCTTTTTGGACAATGTATTGTTAGCCATTTTATTGGCATAAGCCAACAATCACTCAAATTATGATTTCATGGAGATCTTTTTAGCCAACCTTATAACATAACTTTAGGCATAACGTTTTTAAACATCTTGGACAACATCATATTATCATTTGATGAATATATCATCTTCATAACGTCATATTAACAGCAAGCGTGCACAACAGACCGTAACATCTTCATACATAACATTTTCGGACATATCGTTAACATAGCATCATTCTTTTAATTCACGTAATAACACTTAGCATCAAACAAGTCCAATTAATAGGTTCATTCAATCATTATTAATAAAAAATCATACACATTAAGATCTGCCAGCACCACATAGCAACAACATGATTTCTAACCTATTCAACATTGAAATCGTAACAAGGATACTAGGGAAAGGAGTTCAACGAGAACGGGAACAACCCTAGTTTTCAAGATCTTGTGAATCATTCGATGGAAAATACTCTTGGAGAAAGAATTCCAGGAGACAAAACCATACCTTATTTAGAACTTAATCTACGAAGACCACCTTGAACGAAACCTTGAAGAAACCTTGAAATCGCCCTAGAGAAATCGATAAATGTTCTATTTTTCTTTCGTTCGTTGCTTACTGTTTTTGCGTCGCCTTTTATACGAGTTTGAACGTGATTGTTATGTTTAACAACTGATCTTGAATTATAAAACTTAGGTTTAATAAGTTAATTTAATAAACTAATTAACCAATTACCAAAAATCCCCTCCTAAGTTGACTAAATATAGGAGAACATAACACCTAGTCAAATCTGGAAATTGGTATTGACTATGGTTTTGGTCAACATTTTGACTTTATATTAATTAATTAAATACTTAATTTAATTAATTTAGGGACCTAGGGTAAGTACTAAAGTACCCCTAAGTCATTGGAACCAAAATTAACCCTTTTGGACCATCCTAGGTTAAGTACTAGGATGTTTCTTGAGTTGTACTAGGTTAGTGTAAGAATTTCGTTTTGATCATTTAAACTAATTAATTAAATTGCTAATTTAATTAATTAGGTGACCTAAGGTAATTACTAAAGTACCCTTAAGTCGTTAGGACCATAACCAATCCTTTGAACCATCCTAGGTTAGGTACTAGGTTGTCTTTTTCTTGTTTTAACCGAAATCTGGAAATTGCTTTGTGATTTCGGTTTTGCCCCTTTAAATTAATTAATTAAGTTGCTAAATTAATTAGTTAAGTAGCCTAGGATAATTAATAAAGTACCCTTAAGTCGTTAGGATCTTAACTAACTCTTTGGATCATCCTAGGTTAGGTACTAGGTTGTCCCTTTCTTGTCTTAACCGAAATCTGAAAATTTCCTTTTTAGTTTCGGTTTTAGCCCTTTTAAATTAATTAATTAATTTGCCAAATTAATTAATTAGGTAACCTAGGCGAATTACTAAAGTACCCCTAAGTTGTTAGGACCATAACTAACCTTTTGGACCATCCTAGGTCAGGTACTAGGTTGTCTCTTTAACTAGTACTAGGTTAGTATCAACCCGATTTTGGTCCTAGGTTGTCGGGTGCACTAATTAGTTTATTTCGTTTGGTCCTAGGTTAGTTAGCTATTTATGGCAGTAGGTTATAGTCTAGAATTAGTTAGGAAGTTAGTCCCCACATGGAGGGGTCCCTTGTGCACGTTTCCCCCCTAACTACCCTAACCGAATTCGGTTAGGGTGGTCCCCTCCTTGGCCACTTCTTCACATGTCTTGCACATGTGCTTGCACATGGGTTGGTTGTACTTTTCTAACTAACTATTATTTATGGTTCATTTGGGAATGTTTACTTATTGTTCCAAGGACCCTCACCATGTCCTTGGACACTGCTTAATTTACATGATTATTTTAAATGGTCATGTGCTATGGTGCTAGGCTTGACACTTGGATGCCTAGTACTTCATATGTTTTGTTGAGATGTCATTTAATTTAGCTTAGGGTCTTCATTGCAGGTACATTTATTGAACATCAATCTTGGATTGGGGTATGACAACCCAAAAAGTATATTTCTTATTCGTATATAGAAAATTGGCTAATATCCCTTAGCCAATTTTTCTAAACTATGCCCAATATTTCTCAATATTGGGCATTGGGGTGCCTATGTACCCCTAATAGGCTATCCTAAGGGCATACTGGGCTCTTCATTAGACATATGATTTTTCAAAACGTTACATATGTAAAGTGTTAGAGTTATCCACAATATTATTACAAGTCAAAATAAACAACAAATGAACAAAATATACAATATTAAACTAAATAATAACTCCGTCCACAATTCTCTTCTAGGCGACTTTTCAACATTTTGAACTCTATGTTCAAAACTTTCTAGAAGGCATAATGTAACACACATATATAATGGCAAATAATCGTAACATCATATATTCATAGTAACAAATTACTTTCATATATCTAAGAAACACATATAAGAGATCAACATAAATAAAGAATAACCATAGGCATTATCACACATAGAGAGAGGGTAGAACGAAAGATAAATTGGGTGCTTCCCCCACTTTTTTTTTTATCGATATCACGAGCTTGTACGATATGAAAAGAAATTAAATGCATAAGAGACTAACCGGTTAAGCAATCAGCTAACAACTTGAGTAACAAACTTGAACAAGAACTTTGAAGGCTGAATTTTTTTTATTACTTTTCTTTTAGAGTCTTAGAGTATCTTCTTTAATTGAGAGCATGTAAACGTGAGTGAGTGTGTAAGGGAGTTGGATGAGTGGTAAAAATGTGTGTAGACCGTCAGTGAGAGTGATAAGAGTGTTCAATTATGAATCAGAGTGAGTGAGTGAGTAAGAGTTCTCTTGATGGTTAAAGCATGTAAATCTTCTCCAGAATAATAGATTGAGGGCACTTTATATAGTGAACAAAGAGCACGATTTAGAAGGAAAGGGTATATTTTAGGAATTAATTATATCACATATTCCTTATTTCAAAGGAAAGCCAAAATTAAAATTATTTTAAATTAGTTTTACCAAATATAAGATCACTAAACAAGACAATGAAATATTAATTAAGAATTAAAATAATAGTAATGTAAGAACCGGCCAGTACATATAAGGAAACTAATAATCAATTAATCAAACAATCACCGAATATTAGATTACCATAAATAAACAAATAAAATCATTCGAGACAAATATTAGTGGAAGGAGAGATCAATTTTCAGCATTATAAAAAATATAAAATAAAAGTCAGCAATAAAATTATAAAGAAAGAAATAATATACTACTTTAGACTTACCATGGGGAACAGAGATTTCCATGAATTAAGTAAGACATGAAGCTAATTAACAATCTACGAAAATCTTAGATCAGCGTGATGACAGAAAATTATGAACAAGAAAGTAGTTAAAATGTCAGATTTAAAGAATCAATTAAGCTGCCAAATTAACTAGAATATGAGAAAAATTACGAGAACAAATTCACACAACTTCTCACACATGTTTTTTTACATATACAAACAAGTAACAATCCTAATACAACAATTAATGGTAAGTCAAAATTAGGAAATCCCATTTTAAGAGTTGAAGCAAAACCGCATTAAGCAAAACGATTCTGTTTAGCTAAGGAAAGAATCATTTAAGGGCATAATCTATTCTCTAGCTTATAAACTTAAATCGAGAACCACTAATTCCATTAGTATAAAAAATCAAATAAATACTACTAGTTATAGAGAAACATATAACAAGAGATATATGACATTCCAAGTCAAAGCATCTTATTTTAACAATGCACAGAATTAGAGAATTATGAGGACATGATTTAGATTATAAAAATAACTAAATTTGAGACAAAAATGGAGCATGCAGAGACATTTTAACCTCAGAAAATCAAACCCAACTTGTATAATGAAAAGAGAAACAAAGTTTCTAAAATAATGATACAATAATTAAAGATAAATATACCTTGACGGATCTGTAGAGATCTTTCATCTCATGATTTGAACGTGACCTTCACCGGAGTTGTAGGAGGAGAAGGAAGTTTTTGCCGGAGCTTCGTTTGGTTGGAGACGTTGCTGGTTTCTGCCGGCGTCAGTGGCCTCACACGGCTTCTTCCTTCGCCGGAGATGATGTTGACTATCGCTGGCTGGTGAGGATGGTAGCTAGCCTTACTGATACTCCTCGCTATATTTTTGTTAGGCTGATGCCTCACCACTGCCGCGGGCCATGGTCTCACGTAAGTGCTGCTGCTGTTGCTCGCCGGCGTCCATTGCTGCTTGACCGAGCAGCTGTTGTTGTTGGTGGCTTGTAACACTCTAAAATTCCATGACTTAGTCAAGAGCCTCAGATGATGAACAATACATAAAAAGCTCTTTCTAAGCATAATTTAATGTACTAAAACAAATTTGGAAGTATAAGAGTCAAAGTATCAAAGGAAGACCTAGACGTCTGGAAACTAGCGAAATCGAACTAGCAGACGTCTTCATGTTTTTTGAAGGGTTGAGAGTGTCATAGGAAGTCTAAAACTTGTAAAAACACTTTAAGCAGGTGAAATAATGTATATAGGATCGAAATGTCCAAGTCTGAACCCCCAAGGATCGCCCTAGGGGTACCCCACCTTTGGCCAAGCAAGCTGCCAAAAGGCAGCAACTGATTGCACTGGCAGGGAACCAGTCCGCGTTGTGGAATTGATTCACACTTGGACAAAAATCTTGTTCTGAGACGCAAACACATTGCAGACTCCCCTCTATCAAAAAATAATTTCAGAAATCATGCGGGAACAGTTCCGCGACGCGGACTTGTTTCCCGACGATAAATCTGAAATTAGTATTCAAGTTTGACTTCACTAAAGGGTCAACTTATGTGAGGGGTACTTTGGATATTTTAGGGGAGGGTTATATATTGATTTTAAATCAGTTTTACCTCACCTTCACTCATTCAAATCAAATCCCCAAATCAAAACCCAAAATCTCTCATCTCTCTCTATTCATCCTCCATTGAAGGAACAAAGAGGCTTGAAGAAGAAGGCAAAGTCTCTAAGGTTCTTACTCTAATTTCGTGGGTAAAGTATAACGCCCCAAAATGAACTAAGGTGAACTAGAGCCTCATGGTTGTTTCTTGAGTTAATTTTAAGTTAAACGGAGTTAGTTTGGTGTCCTTAGGCAGTGTGCAAGGTTTGGTTAAGTTTGGAGTTCAATCGACCAAAAACGTCCAAGACGTTCGGATGGTATGCCTTAGAATGTACTTGTATGTCTTGGCAGTTTGGATGAGTTTTATGTGTTCGTTTTACTTGAAACATGCGTCAGATGTTCCTTAGACCTAGACGACTTAGTTTAGGGGTTTGACGTCCGGGTACGACCCAACCTAGGACCCACAAGGGGCCCTAGATGAAGGGCCCAAGACTTGGACAAAGTCTGCCCATCAGTGGCTCACGACGACCATGGCGACGGTCCGTCGCACTCAGGACGGTGCATCGATCCAGGGCGTCGCGAGTGACAAAGAGGGGAACTTGGACAGGCTCTAGTTGGAGCCAAGTGTTCCTCGACGGGACCCCATGACGGTCCGTGGTGAACGTGACAGTCCGTCGAGGAGGTCTCGTCGACGAGGCCTGCCAGTACACGACTTAAGGCTGCCAACTTGGGGTGTTTTATGTAAATACACCCCAAGTCTTATAAGACACTAGGTGTATAATTTTGGTGTTTTAGGTTATATTAAACTAGTTTTAAACCCTAGACCTAGACAAATCCCCTCACTTCTAAATTCATCTCTCTCTCTAAAGAAACTCTCTCCAAGACTCCATTGAAGGCTAGAGGTTAAGGAAGGAAAGGAGGGCTGCTTTGGACGTGTTTCTTCATCAAAATTCATGGATTTCTTTCTCTTAAAGGTATGGTATCCATTCTTGAATACCTTTCCATTCAAGAAGCCAACTTCCAAAATGGTTTTCAAAAGGGGTTTTAAACTCAACTTCTTCTAAACTTTGATTTCTATTATGGGTCTTCTTGTAACTAAGTTCTAATGGTTTAAATGTATTTATCTTGGTTTGAATAGATGGTTTTGATGTTAAAACTCCATGAAACTCTTGTATATGCATACTTCAACTTTTGGCATGAAAATGGGTTATGGGAGCATGATTTGAGTAAGGTATGAACTTGGGTCTTCTTGTGTATGTCATGTTGGTGTAGCTACTGCCCTAAGGGCCTTCAAATGGTGAAATATTAATAAATTGCTTATGGGTAATGATGGTTTGATTTGTTTATGAGTTGCTCTCATTGTATAGTTCTTATTATGAATTGCTATTTGAGTGGTATGGTCCACCTTATGGGTGGCGGTGCAAATTGATGAACTTGATGTTACTTAGTATGGTTTGAGTATGTGACCTTGAAGGTCTAATATGTGAAATGAAGATATATTGGAAATGGGTCTTATGTTGTGTTTGATGTAGCTTGAATTGCATGTTTGACCTAGTTTATGTCTAAATGGAAGTATATGATTATGAGAAGTATGTAGAGTGTGTAGCTTGATGAATCAAGGTTAAAGTATGAGTAGAACTTGATGAAAATTAAATGATGCTTATATGCAAGGTGTGCACATGTAAACACACACTCTTCTAAGATTTGTATTATGTCAAGTTGAGCAAAAAGGGGAAATCTTGAGGTGGACACACTTCGTGAGTTGAGATGTAGTGTCTAGTAACAACCTCTCCATTTCCTAGTGAGCTTCCTATGATAGACTTTTATGTTGAGAAATCCATGTGGAGTTATGCCTAGCACCGAGAGGATATGAAGGGGAGGTGGATTGCACTTCGTTAGTTGAGATGTTGTAATCCAAAGTACCTCTTGAGATGAGTACTCCTCGTTAGTAGAGAGTGAGTTACTTAGTAGCAATCTCCTTATCCCTTAACTATGTGCCCGCATAGGTGTAGCTATTGGAAAAAAAAGCCATGTAAACGCTAAGAAGCATGACCTTACTCTAGGCAAGTAAGGATCCCTCATCCGATAGGGGTAAATATCGGGATTCCATGTCTAGCTCTCATGGTCTTTGTCGGTTAAGCTAACTCCCACAAAAGAATTGATTTGAAACTAATTATCTTGTGTATTGTTGAAATTGTGTATGTATGTCGTGAAGTGCTCAATCCACATTAGTTACCAAGTAGGAGCATTGAGTGGGAGTAGTAGTATGGGATGCTATTCTCACATTGCACTCGGTGTGACCTATACCTACTATGGGAGAAGAGTACCTTCATGAAATCCGTGTGAATGAGTACTATGGTGTAGTGTTATGGAGGATTATTGTGGAGTACTTGAGTAAATGGAATCCATTAGGAGTACTAAGTGGGAGTGGTAGTATGGGATGCTACTCTCACATTGCACTTGGTATGACCTATATTTCCATGAGTGTTTTGCATATGTTAGCCAAGGGCGTGGATTTGATTTCTAACGAAGTAAGCCTAAGATTAGGTAGTTTTAAGGGTCGCTTTGGTGTGCTTTGAAGGGAGGTGTAATGAGAGTCCCTTCTTGGCTCACCTTAGGGAGTCTTAGAATAACCTTGGGTTAGGGCAACTTCAAAGAAAAAGGGTTCATATGACTTGGACCGTGCCTTTCACTGTAAGGTCTTCATGGTAAGAATTCAAAATGTTCACTATGATGCTTTATTCAATTTTATTGCAAGTTTAGCAAAGTTAATTGAAATGTTCCTTTTGTTTACTTTAAGTTTGGTAAGATAGCCATAAAGTGTTAAATTGTTGATTCTTATGTGGGTTTGCTTCTAGATTCATGAAGGTTATATTTGAATTGCATAAAAAGCTATCTTTACTAAAATGTCCCTTTTTGCATGTTTTTGCATATGCCATACTTAGTACATTGTTGTACTAACCCCATACTTTTTATACCTTATGAGTATAGGTTGGAAGCCTTTGGAGGATCGAAGTTGAAGCTTGGGAATTCTATCTCTCAAGACTTGGGTATGTCCTCATATATTCGAGGACATAGTTTTTATGTTTCTTAGTTTCCTTATTAAGACTTAAAAATGTATTTACTCTATTGTAAAGGGCCGTGTCCCTAAGATTCTAAGTCGTGTCTTTAAGTTGGCTTGTGACGATAAGATTTCCTAGTATTTATGAAAAGACTCCTTTATTTATTATTATCGTGAAAAGTTTTAATTCCGCACTACTTTTCATGCTTTATGTTATGAATGCTAGTTAGAGGGCTTGTACGAGACCCCAAAGGGGTCAAGTACGCCCGGTCACGATTCGAAGGTTTTCCCTAACTTCTAGGGGGTGCTTTCGGGTCGTGACAAGACTTGGTATCAGAGCATAAGGTTTTGGGAAATAGTTTAAGGTCTGAAAGTCTCACAAGCCACATCTAGTAGTATCTTGGTCATTGGTGTGAGTCGCGACACATCCATGGACAAGAGGCTATAGGATGCTAGAAGTTTCACTTTCTTCTCTATTCTAGTATCGTGCCTTAGAGTTAAGTATATAAGGTGTCTATTCTCAACCTCTTCTTTTGTGTTTTTAGGACATGAATACGAGGAGATCGACCGCTAGAAGGGAGGAGGGAGGTGTACAAAATGAGAGAGTCCTTCCCCATGTTGACCAAGTTCCTATTGTTGGCTTAGGGGAGGAAAATGAGGAGGTTCCTCTTCAAGAACCTCAAGTGCCTCCGGAACCTCAAGGACCTCAAGTGCCTCCTATGCCTCAAGCTCCTTTTGTTGAGGGTGATATGACTAATGCGGAGTTGATGGCTGCCCTAATGAACTTGACCCAACTCATGACGGCTCAAGCTCAAGTTGTCAACAATCACTTTGTGGGCCAAGCTAACCTAGGAGATAGGCCCCAACCAAATGCTAGTACTCCCGCTTCTAGGATTTGGGATTTCATGAGGATGAACCCTCCTACTTTTCATGGCACTAAGGTGGATGAAGATCCACAAGGCTTCATAGATGAGGTTTTCAAGGTGGTAGATGCTATGGGTGTGACCCCTAGGGAGAAAGCGGAATTGGCCGCTTACCAACTTAAGGATGTTGCTCAAGTGTGGTATGAGCAATGGAGGGGTGAGAGACCCTTAGAAAGAGGACCGGTTGATTGGGAGGAATTCAAAGAGGCTTTCCTAGATAGATTCTTTCCTTTAGAGTGGAGGGAGAAGAAGATGGTTGAATTCATGAACCTCCGTCAAGGGGGAATGAGTGTGCAAGAGTACTCTCTCAAATTCACCCAAATCTCTAAGTATGCCCCAAACATGGTAGCCAACCCTAGGGCTAGGATGAACAAGTTTGTGATGGGCGTGTCTAGCTTGGTGGAAAAAGAGTGTCGTACGGCTATGCTTCTTAATGACATGGATATCTCTAGGCTCATGGTTTATGCGCAACAAATTGAGGAGTCTAAAATTAGGGAGATAAGGCAAGAGGGTAAGAGACCTAGGTCGGATGATTCTAGTCACCAAAGGCCTAAGAAGAGGTTTTATCCCCAAGATTCTTCTACGGGAAACAAGGATAGGGCTCCAAATCAATCTTCTCAAGGTGGTGGTCATTCCTATGAAAGGGCTAGGTGCCCTACTTGTGGCAAGCAACATGGGGGTAAGTGTCTCGCCGGAACGGATGGTTGTTTTGCATGTGGTAATAGAGGCCACAAGATGAGGGACTGCCCAAACCTTAAATCAAGGGGGAGAGATGTCAATCAAGCTTCCCTAGATCCTAATGCTCCCAAGAAGAACCCTTCCTATGGGATGGGGGCTAGAAAGGATAATTAATCCGGATTGATGGTTTTGGTAAGTCTCAACTCTTGGTTATTGTTGCTTTTGTGTTATGAAATGAGTATATATGGTTTTATAGTTCATATGAACATGTCATCTTGATAAATTGCTCAAAGAGTGGAATTTTGAAAGTTTTCTATATTTGACAATGTTACAGTGAATATTCACTATGAAAAATTTGCAATTTGAGAAAAATTTGCCTTGCCTTAATTTAAGCTTAATTATGTGCAAAATTGTTGTATATGAGCATGTTTAATGTTGGAGAAGGTAGTTCCTCCATAAAAGAAGTTTAAGGTTGAGTTTTGACTTTGTGAAGTTTGGCAAAAGTAGTATGTGTTGATAAGTGTTGAAAGTGTGAAATGATGCTCCTTGCTAATGGATGCTTTGATTGTTGATGTTTTGATCATGATCTAAGTGTATTATATGATGCTAAGTGAAGTCCTTGCTGTTCTTAAAATTTAAGTGTCATTCGAGGGCGAATGTTATTCCAAGTGGGGGAGAATATAACGCCCCAAAATGAACTAAGGTGAACTAGAGCCTCATGATTGTTTCTTGAGTTAATTTTAAGTTAAACGGAGTTAGTTTGGTGTCCTTAGGCAGTGTGCAAGGTTTGGTTAAGTTTGGAGTTCAATCGACCAAAAACGTCCAAGACATTCGGATGGTATGCCTTAGAATGTACTTGTATGTCTTGGCGAGTTTGGATGAGTTTTATGTGTTCGTTTTACTTGAAACATGCGTCGGATGTTCCTTAGACCTAGACGACTTAGTTTAGGGGTTTGACGTCCGGGCACGACCCAACCTAGGACCCACAAGGGGCCCTAGATGAAGGGCCCAAGACTTGGGCAAAGTCTGCCCATCAGTGGCTCACGACGACCATGGCGACGGTCCGTCGCACTCAGGACGGTCCGTCGATCCAGGGCGTCGCGAGTGACAGAGAGGGGAACTTGGACATGCTCTAGTTGGAGCCAAGTGTTCCTCGACGGGACCCCATGACGGTCCGTGGTGAACGTGACGGTCCGTCGAGGAGGTCTCGTCGACGAGGCCTGCTAGTACACGACTTAAGGCTGCCAACTTGGGGTGTTTTATGTAAATACACCCCAAGTATTATAAGACCCTAGGTGTATAATTTTGGTGTTTTAGGTTATATTAAACTAGTTTTAAACCCTAGACCTAGACAAATCCCCTCACTTCTAAATTCATCTCTCTCTCTCTAAAGAAACTCTCTCCAAGACTCCATTGAAGGCTAGAGGTTAAGGAAGGAAAGGAGGGCTGCTTTGGACGTGTTTCTTCATCAAAATTCGTGGATTTCTTTCTCTTAAAGGTATGGTATCCATTCTTGAATACCTTTCCATTCAAGAAGCCAACTTCCAAAATGGTTTTCAAAAGGGGTTTTAAACTCAACTTCTTCTAAACTTTGATTTCTATTATGGGTCTTCTTGTAACTAAGTTCTAATGGTTTAAATGTATTTATCTTGGTTTGAATAGATGGTTTTGATGTTAAAACTCCATGAAACTCTTGTATATGCATACTTCAACTTTTGGCATGAAAATGGGTTATGTGAGCATGATTTGAGTAAGGTATGAACTTGGGTCTTCTTGTGTATGTCATGTTGGTGTAGCTACTGCCCTAAGGGCCTTCATATAGTGAAATATTGATAAATTGCTTATGGGTAATGATGGTTTGATTTGTTGATGAGTTGCTCTCATTGTATAGTTCTTATTATGAATTGCTATTTAAGTGGTATGGTTCACCTTATGGGTGGCGGTGCTAATTGATGAACTTGATGTTACTTAGTATGGTTTGAGTATGTGACCTTGAAGGTCTAATATGTGAAATGAAGATATATTGGAAATGGGTCTTATGTTGTGTTTGATGTAACTTGAATCGCATGTTTGACCTAGTTTATGTCTAAATGAAGTATATGATCATGAGAAGTATGTAGAGTGTGTAGCTTGATGAATCAAGGTTAAAGTATGAGTAGAACTTGATGAAAATGAAATGATGCTTATATGCAAGGTGTGCACATGTACACACACACTCTTCTAAGATTTGTATTATGTCAAGTTGAGCAAAAAGGGGAAAATCTTGAGGTGGACACACTTCGTGAGTTGAGATGTAGTGTCTAGTAACAACCTCTCCATTTCCTAGTGAGCTTCCTATGATAGACTATTATGTTGAGAAATCCGTGTGGAGTTATGCCTAGCACCGAGAGGATATGAAGGGGAGGTGGATTGCACTTCGTTAGTTGAGATGTTGTAATCCAAAGTACCTCTTGAGATAAGTACTCCTCGTTAGTAGAGAGTGAGTTACTTAGTAGCAATCTCCTTATCCCTTAACTATGTGCCCGCATAGGTGTAGCTATTGGAAAAAAAAGCCATGTAAACGCTAAGAAGCATGACCTTACTCTAGGCAAGTAAGGATCCCTCATCCGATAGGGGTTAATATCGGGATTCCATGTCTAGCTCTCATGGTCTTTGTCGGTTAAGCTAACTCCCACAAAAGAGTTGATTTGAAACTAATTATCTTGTGTATTGTTGAAATTGTGTATGTATGTCGTGAAGTGCTCAATCCACATTAGTTACCAAGTAGGAGCATTGAGTGGGAGTAGTAGTATGGGATGCTATTCTCACATTGCACTCGGTGTGACCTATACCTACTATGGGAGAAGAGTACCTTCATGAAATCCGTGTGAATGAGTACTATGGTGTAGTTTTATGGAGGATTATTGTGGAGTACTTGAGTAAATGAAATCCATTAGGAGTACTAAGTGGGAGTGGTAGTATGGGATGCTACTCTCACATTGCACTTGGTATGACCTATATTTCCATGAGTGTTTTGGCATATGTTAGCCAAGGGCGTGGATTTGATTTCTAACGAAGTAAGCCTAAGATTAGGTAGTTTTAAGGATCGCTTTGGTGTGCTTTGAAGGGAGGTGTAATGAGAGTCCCTTCTTGGCTCACCTTAGGGAGTCTTAGAATAACCTTGGGTTAGGGCAACTTCAAAGAAAAAGGGTTCATATGACTTGGACCGTGCCTTTCACTGTAAGGTCTTCATGGTAAGAATTCAAAATGTTCACTATGATGCTTTATTCAATTTTATTGCAAGTTTAGTAAAGTTAATTGGAATGTTCCTTTTGTTTACTTTAAGTTTGGTAAGATAGCCATAAAGTGTTAAATCGTTGATTCTTATGTGGGTTTGCTTCTAGATTCATGAAGGTTATATTTGAATTGCATAAAAAGCTATCTTTACTAAAATGTCCCTTTTTGCATATGCCATACTTAGTACATTGTTGTACTAACCCCATACTTTTTATACCTTATGAGTATAGGTTGGAAGCCTTTGGAGGATCGAAGTTGAAGCTTGGGAATTCTATCTCTCAAGACTTGGGTATGTCCTCATATATTCGAGGACATAGTTTTTATGTTTCTTAGTTTCCTTATTAAGACTTAAAAATGTATTTACTCTATTGTAAAGGGCCGTGTCCCTAAGATTCTAAGTCGTGTCTTTAAGTTGGCTTGTGACGATAAGATTTCCTAGTATTTATGAAAAGACTCCTTTATTTATTATTATCGTGAAAAGTTTTAATTCCGCACTACTTTTCATGCTTTATGTTATGAATGCTAGTTAGAGGGCTTGTACGAGACCCCAAAGGGGTCAAGTATGCCCGGTCATGAATCGAAGGTTTTCCCTAACTTCTAGAGGGTGCTTTCGGGTCGTGACATAAAGAATCATTAAGGTATGGGTTATACATTCTTTGGATTCCATTCCCCAAGAGGTCCTTTCAAAGTTTATTTCTAAATCACCGTATTCCTAGAGTTTTTCTCTACAAATAGTTTTTTTTCTAAACTTGATATTGATGATTGATTATGATGAATTGTGATTATATGTGGCTAATTCAGTGTATATTGTTGAGTATTTGACATTGAATTGTTTGAATTTCGTTTGGTCCATGTCCTTTCCCCAATTTACCCAAATCTTGGATCTTGCTTATAAATTGATGAAAAGTGATGAATGTATTGATTGTTAGATTTGTGTTAACTATTCTATTTCATTCATGGACTGCCTATTGTCATGTATTTTTGGGATTGAATCTAATTCTTGCAGAATTCATGGATGAACCCTTTTCCCTAACAGTAGTTATAAATTAGACTGGTAGATGATTAGTTTTGATGGAATTGACTATGTTATTGTTTAATTCACCATATTATGATGATGGTAATGTGGATTATTGGATAATTATGATGAATTTATGGTAAGGTCTTGAAGAGGGCTTATGAAGGCTATGTGGTAACACTTCGTGATCTTAATCCTTTACTTCAATAATGATGGATTGTACTTGATGATGATGTGCAACTGAAGTAATATAACTGATTAAATTGGGATTAAGATGATATGATTATTATGATGCCTTGATATGAATAGGATGGTTGTGAGGTCTTGACAGGGATATTATCATGCAAGTTTGAGTGTGAATCACTTGATTGCCTTATTACGATTTGATTATGAAGTAATTTGTTCACTAATGATGGTGTTGATGAAATATAGCTCTCATCTTATACCTAATGATCTAATGACATGATTATACAAAGGGTTATTCCCTATGTCCTATACTATGCTTGTCTTAAAGGCATATAAAAAAGGGACTCTAGCTTAGCACCGTTTGAACTAGTAGTGAGATGTGTCCCTTCCGAAGTAGGGAATGAAGCTTCACTATGTTCTCATGAGATAGATATTATAATGCTAATAGCATAAATGAGGTATCTACTATGTCTCCTATTTCTTGAACTATGTTGCCCCCATAGGAATACTAGCTAGTGGATCCACCTAGAATGCTATGTACATGTTTGGTTCTACTTTGAAAAGTAGACCACCTTCTTTAGTTGTAGGGTTTCATGACACTGGATTGCACATTTCTCTCATGTGGTCTATGTTGGTTAAGGCAATTATTCCCGAAAGTAAAATGAATGACTAAATGTAAATGTAGATGGACATTGGCTAGGGTGACTTAAGGGGTCTACTAATTATAGTTAGGGGTATGGTAATCTACTTAGACATTGCAAAAGTTGGCTCTAAAAGGATTCCTACGATATGGTCTTATGTATTATGATATTATGAAAGGTATGATGTTGACTTTATATGATGATACTCTTATATGATGTTGGCTATATTGATGAACATGTTACTGGTCTAAATTTCTATATGTGGTGATGACTACCTATGATGTTAGGTATTATGAAGCAAAGCATTACTTATCATCTTATCTTTTTTACTTGATTATGTGGGGTTATGGGGATGCACATGAGCATTGCACTTGTAGGCTTGGGATGCGATTGTTGGTAAGGGTTTTGTATGATATGTTGTTATAAGCTATGTAATATGAATTGTTGATATGGTTGTATGCTGATGTTGTCTTTGGTGATGAACATGTTTTATGTTATTTTGATCTTTATCTTGTATGTGCTCTCTTGTATGTGCATTAAGGCTCTCTAAATGACTGAACATGTTTTCTAAAGAAATGTTCCCTTTAATGCATGTCTTCAAATGTTTTATGTAAATATATCCATAATTAGTACAAATAGTTGTACTAACCCATATTTCTATGTTTTCTACAAATATGTAGGTTCCGGCCATTGAGTTTCTAGGAGGCCGGTTGAAGATGACTTGGACATCTTTCTCTATGTGTTGGTAGGTCCTCAAGTTCGGCGATGTTACCTTTTCCGTATTCTAGCTTTGTATCGTATTGTCTTAAGACATTGTTCATTCCTTTATCATTTTAGACATTAATGTAAGCCTATATGGCGTATTGAATATGTAATGGCTAAGTCTAATTTTGTACTCGTTTTAGATTGTTTTATGTGAGATAATTATATTAGGCTATCTTATGTATATTGGTTATGTTGTCTAAAAGAGAAGCCTAATTAATCTTCATATGCGAGGAGTCTATGACATGCAATGACGAATGCTAAGGTCTTTTCTAAGTCCTCTTCGAGAACGACGATGCCGGTTACATCTCGGGGGTGCTCTCCGGATGTGATAAACTTGGTATCAGAGCATGAGGTTAAGTAACCCTAGGATTGATGTCTCACTAAACCACGTTTATGTAGATTTTTATTCATAATTGTGAAACATGCCACACTTATGAATGAGAGATTATGTGATGCTTAGGAAATTCTCATCTTCTCGGTATTTCTATGTCATGCATCTAGAGTCTTAACTCTATGTGTTCTTTTCACCTAAACCTCTTATTGTGGTTATAGGTATGACTACTAGAAGGGTAACCACAAGAAGGGTTGAGGAAGAAATTGCTAATGCGGGAGCTTCTCTGCAAGGCCATCAAGATCCTCTACAAGAGAAAGATCCTTTAGGTGACAAAGCTCCGGTCATTCCTCCACCCATGATGGATGGAGATGTAAGGTCATATTTTCTATGTTTGTCTCAAGCTAGGACTACTCAAGTGCAATCTATGATGGTTCAAGCAAATTGGGATGTTGGACCCCGAGTGAACCCAAATACTAGTACAATGGTTTCGTGTTTGACAAAATTCACTATAATGAATCCTCTTATGTTATTTGGGTCTAAGGTTGATGAAGACCCCAATACTTCCTTGATGAGGTCTACAAGATCTTGTATGCTATGGGGGTGAGTTCTAGTGAGAAGGCCGAGCTTGACGCCGATCAAATCAAAGATATAGCCCAAACTTGGTTCACAAAATGGAAGGATAATAGAGATTTAAGAGGTGGTCCCGTGACTTTGGAAATCTCTAGGAGGGTCTTTCTTGATAGGTTCTTTCCTAAAGAGCAAAGGGAATCTAAGGTAGAGGATTTCATTGTAACACCTCTAAAATGACTTAGGTGAAGCTAGATCCTAACATGATTGTAATGTGTGTATAAGGTACTAAAATGATTTATAATGTGGTATTGAGGAAGTGTCTAAGAATTTAGGTGCATTGGAAGTCAAACGTCAAGGGACGACTAAGACGTTCGACGACTAAGTCACCTTTGTGCCTCATGTGTGGTTATGTGCCTATATGTGTGTTTCATGAGATTATGAGGTCCTTATATGAGTTATTATAGTTTTTATAGACAGTGTCTCAAGTTTCATGAAGTTTGGAGGTCAAACGTCCATGACGTTCAAAAGGTTTTCTTTGAAATGACCTTGTGTGTCTTAGCATGTTTCGTCGAGTTTTATGTGTTCTTAGATCCTACACTCGTATATGATTATATTCAGGTTGGAAACGTCCGGGTGAAAGTCACTAAAAACCAACCAAGGGTCCTTGAGGAAGGACCCTTGCCGTAAGCCAAAGGTTGTATTAGAACAACCCAATCGACTGAGGCAATCGACGGCCAGTAGGCTGGTCGATGCCCCGTGGATTAAGGGAGTGGGACAAGAGGCGTGGGAGCCTTAGCCTCCAACGACCAGCCTCAGTCCCAAACCACGGACCAACAAGATGGTCCTTTGTTGGGAAATGGGTCGTCGTTTGGCAAGTCGTCTGTGAGCACTGTTCCTACACAGTTCACTGTAAACTCTAGCGGTGAATTGGTAAATTCACCCCACGTCCAAATAAAAGTTTGGGTGGTTATTTAAGGGTATTTGGAGATTTTAAACATCTCTTCAAGACCTAAATACCTAGATGAGTTCATTCTTCAATATCAAACACCGAAATCTCTAAGAAATTCTCTAAAACTCCATTGAAGCCAAAACTCAAGGAAGAGCTTGGATTGGAGATTTGAGTGGTGATTCTTCATCAATTTCATGGATTAACATCATTGCGGTATGGTTTTTGATTCTTGAACTCTATTCATCAAGGATCCCAAAATTCAAAGAGATTTCTAAAGTTTTCAAAGATGAACTTGTCAAATTTTAAGATCTATCTATGGGTTCTTGCATTAAAGGTTTTGAGTCATTATATATTGATTATATTGATTTTAATTAGATGATTTTAACTCAATTAACTTATGAACCCATGTAATTCATGAACCCTAGTTTTTGACTACTTTGTGGTTGACTTGATATTTACTTAATGCTTATGAGTTCCAGTGTAGTTTTCCATAGGCTATTGAATGATGTAATATTTGTGTTCAATTGATGTATGGTCTATCTTAGATTGATAAATCTATATTGATTTAACCTAGATTCATTGAGTATTGTGATTTTTGTATTGAATTGATGTTCATGGCCATGGGTAAGGGCCTTATGGTATTGAATTGGGTGACTTAGCTATGGATTGAAGTGGTGAGAATGGATTGGTGGTACTTTGCCCTAATTCTCTTTATATTTTATGTAATATATCTCTTGAATTATGTTGTGATTGGTATGGTAGACTTATGGTGGCGGTACTATGTTAATGATGTGGCCTTGTCGGCGTTACTTTATGTATTATGATAATCATGGCCTTGTCGGCAACTACTTGAAGTATTATGATGATTTGTGTAGTTGATTATGTGAAGTATGATCATATCTATGTACATGTTAAGTAATGTTAAAGTATGTGTTCTTCTATTGATATTAGGTGATCATGTTAGAGTATGACTATGTCCTTATGTGTTTAGTCTTAGAGTTGATGCATGATGATTCCTACTTGACTATATGAGTCTATGATGGTTATATTGATGATGTATAGTACTTCATAGGATGACTTATAGATGATAATGGTTATTCCTATGTGCTTCAAGAATGATATGCTATATGTAATAAAGTGAAGTATTGATGTGTCTTCTGTGGTAGACTTGTGTCCCTTACTTGATACATGCTTTAATGTGAATATGAGATGTCTTGACTTAGGATGCTAAAGCCTCTTAGTATTGTATGGATGAATGACATGAGACCTTGAAAGATGCTAAGAGGGTCCTTTATGTGAAACTTAAACCTAGTGGTAAGGTTATGAACCTTGAAGTCGAAAGCCGTAATGGTATCCTTCTTGTAATGAATGATGGACTTAAGGTTGGTTGGATGGAACGACATAATATCATCCTTAGGAAAGTCATTAAGCTATATTCGTCGCCATTGTAAGACATCCCTAGGGGAACTCTTTGGTAGGATGAATGTGAATGGGTTATGAACTAGATATAGAACCTCTTCATGTGATCCTTAATATGAGTTACTCTATGAGAACAAAGGCTAGAACCAAGTGAGTATGGTTTGGGAAGTGTCTCTAGTGAAGAACGAGAGTAGAGTACAAAGTAAGCCCTTCATATTCCTTAAAAATGTTCCTACATGGGATGTGTCCAAGTTCTACCATTGGCAAGTAGAACACCCTCCATCAGAGTAGGTTACCACTACGGATTCCATGCTTTTCTACCATGGTCTATGTCGGTTATTGCCTATTCTCATCATATGGGATACCTACTAGCATTAGAGAAGTTCTATTAAGTTTAGGTGGTGGTATAGGACGCTATCTAGACATTGCACAATAGGCTTTGAAGATGTCAGTGAGAGTCCCTAGGTCTTCTCCAAGACAATTACTTAAATGTCCTTATATGTGATGAATGTATCATAAATGAACAAATGAATGTAATGAATTAAGTTTTGAAGCATGTTAAATATTATAGGAAGCATGCAAATGAATGAATACCTAATGTAGAGTAAGTCTAAGGATTGCCTAGTTAAAGTGTGAAGGGGGCATAAAGGATGATCTATTCATGTCTTACCAAGGGAAATCTTGAGAATGACTCTAGTTAGGAATGTTGAATTATAATGTAGGCATGATCTAATCTTAGAAAGTCTTAAGAATTATTTTGGTAATCTTGAAGAGGGTGTATGGGTGTTCTCTTCTAGAAGTACTTAAGTAAGTCTTTTGATAACCTTAGTGAGGTGAATTTCATATCATATATATTACATTGTGTTGGGTGTATTGTAAGTGTGTGTGCCTCATTATAGGTAGTCTTAAGGATCATTTAGGTGTGCCTAGAGAGGGTGTATGGCTGGTCTCTCTTTGTCTTACCTAAGTGAGTCATAGGATATCTTTTAGTGGGGGAATTACATGCTAGAAAGTGTTCAAGGTGAAGTTAAGGAACTTCACTGGTAGTTCACTGTTACAGTGAACTTTGTTACTCTAATGTTACTCCAAAAATGTGATAAATTGCTTAAGTGTTATCTTATGTATTTCTAAGGTGTTAAATGTTGTTCTTATGCTTATACTATAATATTTAAATTACAAAGATCATATTTCCATTAAATGTCCATTTTCATGGTTTTATGCATTATGCCATACTTAGTACATGTGGTTGTACTAATTCCATATTTTATCTATTTCTAAAGTGATTCATAGGTGAATGTGCTTTTGGGAGCGAATCTTTGATTTAGGATCTTTCAAGTAAGTTTGAAGTTTGTCCTCATTTGACTCGAGGGCATAGATGTCTTTGATTTATTTTATTGAAGTATTTTAATAGACTTAGTAGTACTATATTGTCGATTGTATGGGCTATGTCCCAAGTGTAATTTGAGTCTAAGATTTGATGACATGAGACTTAGTATTTCCTTTCATTTTATATGAAAGATATTTTGAAAGACTATTACAATATTTTGTGAAATTTTTTAATTCCGTACTACTTTTCATATATGTATATGCGATGAATGATGTGAAAGGGCTTGTATGAGATCTCCGAGAGGTCAAGTACGCGGTTTGCACTCCGAGAGTGCCATATCTTCTAGGGTATGCTCTCGGGATGTGACAAGCTTGGTATTAGAGCATAGGTTATGAAAGTAGTCTTAGGAATCAAAAAGTCTCATGAAGTCACGTCTTCTAGAGTCTCGACCATCGGTGTGAGTCGCGACACATCTATGGGAGAGAGACTATAGGACGATAAAGTTTCCCTTCTCTTCTACTCCTATGTTGTTCCATAGAGATTTAGAAGTTATGAGTTCTCTTTTCTTATGGTTTTCCTTGTATTTCTAGGAAGATGAATACGAAGAGGACACCTGATAGGAGAGTTGAGGAGAATGACGTGAATGAGGAGATTCCTCTTCAAGTTGAGCTAGTTCCTCAAGGTGATCAAGTCCCTATTGTGGGTGGATGTAATGATGTTCCGGTGGTTCAATGGAAATAACTAATAGGGAGATTAGAGAGGCTTTAATTAATTTAGCCCGAGCTTTGACTACCCATATGAATATGGGTATTGCACCTAGAGTGAATGTTGTGGAGAGCACCATGACATCTAGATTGAGAGATTTTGTGTGGATGAATCCTCCTACTTTCTTGACTGTAAGGTGGGAGAGGATCCCCAAGAGTTCATAGATGGAGTGTATAAGGTGTTGAGTGCCATGGGGGTGACTTCTATGGAGAAGGTGGAGTTAGCTTCGTATCAATTGAGGGAAGTTGCTCAAGTGTGGTACACTCAATGGAAGGATAATAGACCGGTTGAGTCGAGTACTATTGAGTGGGATAAATTTAAAGAAGCTTTTCTAGGAAAGTACTTTCCCTGTGAGAAGAGGAAGGTAAACTTAGAGGAGTTTATCAATTTCAAGCAAGGCAATATGAGTGTTGAGGAGTACTCCTTGAATTTCTCTATGTTGTATAGATATGCACCATCCTTAGTGTCTAACCCTAGGGATGATATGAGTAGGTTTGTGACCGGGGTCGCCGACCTATTGAGAGAGGAATGTCGTACGGCCATGCTACGTGATGATATGACCCTATCTAGACTCATGGTTTATGCTCAATCCATTGAGGAGTCTAAACTTGGTAGGATTGCTAGAAACTTGAAGAGGAGTGGTTCAAGTGATCAAAGTCAACCTATGCCCATGAAGATGTTTTCAAGTCAAGATGAACCTAGGAGTTCTAAGGTGAAATTTGAGAAAGGAGGTGGTTCTCAAAATAGCAAGCCTACTTGTGCTGCTTGTGGAAAGAGGCACTATGGGAATGCCTATTGGGTACCGGGAGTTGATTTGGATTTGGTAAAGATGGACATAAAGTGAGGGATTGTCCTACTAGAGATGGTAAGTAAGTTGCTCCTAATGTTCCAAAAGATTATGCTCTAAAGAAGAGGCGTTTCTATGCACTTCGGACAAGAGGAGAAAAGCCGGATGATGGTGATGATGATGATGGTAAGTTTTTGTATTCCTTTTTGAGTAATGAGTTCCTTCTAAGAGGGTGAGTATGGTGAGTATAAGAACTAGATGATCATTGTTGCGTTGTTGTATTGTTGCATGTTGCATGTGCATGGTGTTTAGGAGTCTTGTTGGAATTGAATTTCATTGATTCCTAGCATTGTGTATTCTATGAAGTTATAATTATGTTGAAATATGTGTTTATATGGATTTATCTTGCATATTAGCATGTTTCCATAATCAATTTCCTAAAAGTTGTATTTTTGAAAAATGTTGCATAATTCACGGTAAGGCTGCCTGCTCACTATAACATATTTGAAAAATTGACTAAATCATTCTTTGGTTGAAAATTGTTGTAATGTGGGTATAACTATTGTATATGAGCATAATAATGAATAAAAAATGAGTTTTTGCTATTTGAAATGAAGGATGTGAGTTTTATAGCATGATGAGTTATAGAATTTATTCTAGCTTCATGTGGTGTTGTAAATCTCTTAATTATGTGAAATTGATGTTTCTTCTATATGTTTGTATTGTATAATGTGTTATGTGGTATAATATTGAGCTTCTAGTTGAATCTCTATTCTTGGAAGTGTTCGGAGAGTGACTAGTGTCATTCGAGTACGAATGTTGAGCTTAACATGATTGTCATGAGTGTCTAAGGTCCTAAAATGGTTTATAATGTGGTATTGAGGAAGTGTCTATGAATTCAGGTGCATTGTAAGTGAAACATCAAGGGACAACTAAGACGTTCGAAGAGCTAAAAAACAGTTGAAAGATCTCCTTTAGAAGGTTTATATTCGGCCAAGTGTCTCACCTTGGGGCGCTCCTGTCTTGTTTGTGATTAACAAGGATGGTTACCTTAGAATGTGTATAGATTACTATTAGTTGATCAAGATCACTATAAAAAATATGTATCGGTTGTTGAGAAATGATGATATCTTTGATCAACTTTAGGGTGCCACTTGTTTCTCTAATATAGACCTTAGATCTGTCTACCATCACTTAAGAGTAAGGGAATATCATATTCCAAATATAGTTTTCCGGACATTTTATGGTCATTATGAGAATCTGGTCATGTCATTCCATTTAACTAGTGCAATTTCAGCGTTCATGGAGCTTATGAATAGAGCATTCAAGCCATATCTACATATGTTTGTTATCTTTTCATTGATGGCATTATAATCTATCCTAGGAATGAGGAAGTTCATGCAAGCCATCTCAAAATACTTCTCCGAACTGTAAAGAATAGAGAATTATATGACAAGTTCTCTAACTGTGAGTTTTGGCGTGAGTCTGTGGCATTCTAAGGACACATTGTTTCCGGTGAGGGAATTAGAGTTAATATCCACAAGATAGAGGTAGAGAAGCATTGGCCTACAGACACATGTCCAACTGATATTAGGAGTTTCTTGGGGTTGGCTGGATACCATAGAAGTTTCGTAGAGGGATTCTAATCTATTTCATACCCTTTATTAAGTTGACTAACAAAATAGTGAAGTTTCAATGGTCAAAAATTTGTGAGAAAATCTTTTGAGGAATCGAAACAACGGTTGACTACTGCCCTAGTATTGACCTTACCAGAAGGTACTGAAGGCTTGTGGTGTATTGTGATGAGTCCAGATTTGGTTTGAGTTGTGTGTTAATGTAGAATGGTAAGCTTATAGCTTATGCCTCCAGATAACTGGAAGTTCACGAGAAGAATTATCTAATCCATGATCTAGAGTTGGCTTCCATAGAATTTGCTTTGAAAATATGGTGTCACTTTCTTTATGGTGTTCATGTAGACGTGTTCACCGATCATAAGAGCCTTCAGTATGTGTTAAGTCAGAAATAGCTTAATCTCATACATAGGAGGTGGTTAGAGTGACTCAAGGGTTATGATATGAGTATTCTATATCACTCAGGTGAGGTTAATGTGGTTGTTGATGCTTTGAGCAGCTTATTTATGGGTAATACAACCCATGTTGATGGAGACAAGAGATAGTTCCCGAAATATGTTCATATACTTGCACGATTGGGAGTTTTCCTAATGGATTCCAGCGAAGGAGCAGTAGTTGTAATGAATGGGACTGAATCATCATTAGTGTCAGAAGTGAAAGAGAAACAAAACCAAGATCCTATTTTTCTTGAATTGAAGGAAAATGTTCATAAGCAAAAAGTAATGGCTTTTGAATAAAGGGAAAATGGTGTGTTAAGGTATCAAGGTAGGTTGTGTGTAACATGGGTGGATGAACTCTAAGAGAGGATCATAGAGGAAACCCACAACTCCAAATATTTTATCCATCTGGGTTCCACAAAGATGTTTTGTGACTAGAGAGAAGTTTATTGGTGGAGTAGTATGATGAAGGGCATTGTAGAATTTGTTGCTTAGTGCCTGAATTGAAAATAAGTTGAGGTAGAGCATCAAAGGCCCGATGGTATGACTCAGAATATTAAGATTCTGGAGTGGAAGTGAGAGATGATTAACCTGGACATTATTACTGGTATGCAACATGATTCCATTTGGGTAATTGTTGATCGAGTGACAAAATCAACCTACTTTTCCGGTAAAGACTACACATTGAACGGAGGATTATGCCAAATTGTATCTTTAGGTGGTATTTATACTTCATGGAGTTCTTGTTTCGATTATATCCGATAGAGGTGCATAATTTATTGCACAACTCTGAAATCTTTTCAAAAAGGCTTGGGCGCAAAGGTGAACTTCAGTACTTCTTTTCATCCTCAGATAGATGGTCAAGCCGAGCGCACTATTAAGACTTTGGAAGATATTTTGAGGGTCTGTGTGTTTGATTTCAAAGCTAATTTGGATGACCACCTACCTTTATTGAGTTTGCTTATAACATAGTTACCATTTTAGCATCCATATGGATCCTTTTATGAAGATGATTATGGGAAAATATGCAAATCTATTATTTTATGGTTTGAAGTTGGTGAAGCTGGGTTGATAAGACCAAACTTAGTTCATTAAGCTATGTAGAAAGTGAATCTTATTAAAGAAAGGTTGAAAACATCTCAGAATCGTCAGAAAACCTATGTTGATGTTAGGAGAAGGGAGTTCGAGTTTGAGGTAAATGGTTGGGTATACTTGAAAGTTCACCCATGAAGGGGTATGAGATTTGGTAAGAAGGGGAAGCATAATCCCCGATAAATTGGTCCTTATAGAATATCCAAGAGGATTGACATTGTGGCTTATGAGTTAGAGCTACCATAAAAATTAGCAGCGGTACATCAAATATTTCATATTTTCATGTTGAAGAAGTGCATGGGAGATCTATCACTCTTTATAACAATTAAAGATATTGGTATAAAGGATAGCTTGTCTTATGAGGAGATCCTTGTTCAGATTCTAGACCGCCAGGTTTGCAAGTTGAGTTCAAAAGATGTAGCATTAGTCAAACCTCTTTCGATAAATCATGTTGTTGAGGAAATTACTTAGGAATCTGAGGAGATAACGAAGAAGATATATCCAAATCTCTTTGAGCGTAGTTCAATTCTAGACAAAGGTACTAACTCTTCTTCGTACTATTTATATATATATGCTTGAAATGTTAGACTTACTTGTTCGGTGTTTGAGGTGAATGTTAGTTGTTACATACTTAGTATACTAAGACTAATCTTATTCGAGTTCGAATATTCCCAAGAGGGAGATATTGTAACACCTTGCTAAGTGAAAGAGCTGGAATTAGAAAGAGTCATTCTTGGAATGAATGAAAAATCTGGAAAAAAATTTAAGTTATGTTAAGTTTGAGTTTTGGGTCAATTTTAAAAAACCAAATCTCCTATATCAGGAATATTTAGGTTTGTTACAAGATACCA
Organism: Solanum sitiens; assembly: GCA_016801875.1. NCBI lineage: Eukaryota > Viridiplantae > Streptophyta > Magnoliopsida > Solanales > Solanaceae > Solanum > Solanum sitiens. The sequence continues at coordinate 380,460 of JABWTJ010000092.1, read as the reverse complement.
TAAGAAATATATTGGAATTATCTTTCCATCTCCGCTGAGTTTGGTCAATTTTGAGTTTGTATGAGGGAGATATGCCCATTTGAAGTTGGGTTGTCTAGATAAGGAAAGTCAAGCCGGAATTTTAAGGGTACTATGGTATTTTCACTACCCTATTAAATTATTTAATTTTTAGTAAATTATTTGGGGTCTTAACTGAGTTAGTTCATTTTATGCAATTAAGAAATATGATATGGCTGTGAGAGAAGAGAAAAGAAGAGAATAGAGAATAAAAGTTCAAGATTCGTCAAGTTCTTGTGATTTTGCTTGTGGATTTCGCAAAGGATTCAATCCTACGAGGTATGTGAGACATTCATAGCATTGGGTTTGTTTACCCATGCGCCAGTCATGTTTATTTTAATGGAATTCGTTCTAGAAAGTTGAAAGTGTGATGTTCTTGAATTATGTTCTTGAAATTGACTTAAATTCTTGAGATTTGATAGGATTATTGAGTTCTTCATGGAATCATGTCAATTTTAGAGTTTTATTTTTAGAATCGTGTGTACATATAACTGTTCGTATTTTGTTCATTCCATCAAAGAGGAATCAATAAAAAAGTATCGAATTTAGGTAAATTGGCATGAAAAAACAAAGAAGGAAAAAGTCGAGCAGGTTTTGGCACACAGATCCGCATCGAGGAGTTGCTTCCCCAGTGCACAAAAATCACCTCCGCATCATTTAGAGGACGCGGACACCTCTGTTTCAAAAATAAATTCCCCAATCAAATATTTAAATGCATCTCTGCGTCACAGACTTGTTTCCAGACATCGATTTCTTGATCGTTACATATGTTTAACAATCTAAGAACACTCCTAAAAATCAGTAGATCTTTCCTATCCAAAATCACAATCCTTGAATCCATAAACTAAAATTCAAGGAAAGTTAAGAGTGGGGTCTAGTGAGTTCTTAGAGTCCTTTCAAAATGACTTTTGCAAATGTTTTAAACTTGTTTAAAGGCTTGAGTTTTGATTTAAGTAATAGTACAAAATGAAGTTCATATATGGGAACTAAGTATTTTGAAAGAGTAAATGTTTTATGAGAGGAAACACCAATTTCGAAGAGAGACTTTGAGCTAGTTTTTTAGTAATTACCTCAAACCACAGAAAGAGTTTTTGTTTTTAAACATATGAAATGAGTATTTTGGGAGTAGTACTGAGCAACGATATGGGGACGAATTCATAATAACTCAATTCTCCATAAACCATGTAGCCACCATAGGTAGAAAGTGTCGTACTTTTTATATGCTTCCTTAGTGATTTTTAGTATAGACTAATGGATCCACTCAGTTGAGAGGTTCTATACTCTGGCAAGGTATAGTACAGTTCTGGCAGCGTAAGTGAGACATTGTATCATCAAGTAGCTTATAGTGATATTTGTTGGTTAGAGAAAATCCACGGGAATATATTACTTTATATATAAATTGATTTGTTATTGTATTTCGATAAATACATTGTTTTACAATTTATTGTTAAATGCTTTACATAAACTGTACCTTTACTGTTTATTTCTACGTTGTGTTGAGTATCCATGAGTTGAATAAAATTGAGGTATGTGCTTCTTCTAGAATTCAGTTCAAGCTTATGTCATTGTTACTTTTCCCCTCGCTTGCTCGTACATTCAAAATACTGTTGCCATTTCTATTGAATCATTTTATGATGTAGACAGAGGTAATAAAGATCAACATCCAACACCTCGTTGATCCAGTTAACCACTCAATGTCAGTTGGTTAGCCTCTTTGATTTTTGGAGGACCCCTTTTGTTATCTTTTGCTTTATTGATTTTGGTTATTTCAGTTGTTAGGATGACCGAGAATCTTATCCCACATCCCTGTTCGTATCTAGAGTCTATATAGATAGTTCTTTAGTCTGATATTTCAGGTGTTTGATGTTGAGACTTGAGTTGTCATTTTTCTTTGAAGACGTTCTAAGTTTATTCCATGAGTTTATCTTTTGAGACTGTTTAAAGTTATTTAAGTTTTCTACTAAGTGAAATATAGGCTAAGGGTTTGCTTGGGGAAAGTAATAGTTCTTGAGTTCCAATCCCGCCAAGGGTGTAGGCTCGGGGCATGACATGTCCCTTACCTTGCGGTATGCATACTTTTTTTGTCAACTCTAATCTTCTATAAGAATATCTTTGATGCTTCTTACCTTATCCTGATCATGTTTGAATAAATCAACCCCCAAAGGTTTCACATCTCCAGTCTCAAACCACCCTATGGGTGATCTACATCCCCTACCATTAAGTGCCTCGAATAGTGCCATGTCAATGTTGTAGAGGTAATGTTATTATAGGAGAACTCGCACAAAGGTAGGAACTTATCCCAATGAACTCCTAAGTTGATCACACACAACCTCTAATACTTGAATATTTCTCTCTGAATGCCCGTCTGTCTGTATGTGGAAAATTGTTCTAAAAGTGAGTTGAATGGACAACTTATGCAATTTCCCCCAAAACTTGGCTATGAATTGCGTGTCATGGTCCGAGATTATAGAAAGGGGAACCCAATGCAGTGTCACTATCTCTTTCACATAGACCATAGCCAAAAGCTGAGAATTATTGTCTACTCTAACTATAATGAAGTGTGCTGACTTGGTCACCCTGACAACAACCACCCAAATAGAGTCAAACTTTCCAATGGTTTTGGGAAGATCAAACAGCCCATAGAACCTAGTTAGACCTAGCTAGAGTCTAATGGAAGCTAATACGTAACTTTAGAGCCTCACATGTTAGTTAATAGTTGGAAACTTGTTTAAATAAAGAAAAATGGCTATTTAAGTAACTTTTGTGATTTTAGAAGTCAAATGTCAAGAAACGATCATGACGTCCGGAATCTAGTAAGTTGAACTAGAGAGATGAACTACTATGTTGAAGGGTCTTGTAGTGGACTTTTGGAATATTATATGATGGTAAAAATTGTATGAGGCAGTAACTCCACCTATGGTCCGTAAGTGGAAGGGCGTAAGGGCTTCCAGATTTTAAGTAATTTGTTTTAAGTTAGGAGTAAGGGTTGGGTTGGTTATTAATTAAGGGCTATTGTGGGTCGGTTAATAGGTTATTTAACCACCTATATCATCTTAATAAACCCTTAACTAACGATTCTAACCAATCAATCTATAGACCCTAAAACTCTCTCCAAATATGCCCTCTCTAGAATTGAAGAAGAAGAGAAGAAGGGAGGCAGAAACTAGGTCATATTCTCCTTAGATTAAAGATTTGTTTAGGACATTTATCAAAGGTATGTTAATATTATTCATACATGGTATCTTCCACCCATGGATCCCCCATAGTTTCCCCCAATTGTGAATCCAAATACCCCAATCTAGCTAGGGTTGTGATTGCATTGTCGGTAGGGCTTGATTGTGACTCCAATCTAGTGTATAGCATTCAATTATGTTTGGATCATGTTTTTTTGATGATTACAAGACGTTTTAGTGTTAATTCCTTGATGAAACCTAATCTAATTTGATGAAGGTGATCATTGTGGGTTTATGCCAATAGAGGCAATGTTCAAGGTTCTAACGTGATCTTCCTATTTCAATGGTCTTTTATACTAATTGATATTAGTTAGGATCATCTAAATATGAATTGACCTAGACTTGATTGTACAGGAAGTATCTTGGATTAAGATGTTAGAATTGAACCTTTATGATCAATTAAGACTTGAATCACCAAGTAATAAGAGATGTGATCAAATTACCTTGAAATCTAGGTATAAGGAATATATTTGGAAAGAAACCTTGTGTCACGACCCGAAAGCACCCCCTAGAAGTTAGGGAAAACCTTTGAATCGTGACCGGGCGTACTTGACCCCTTTGGGGTCTCGTACAAGCCCTCTAACTAGCATTCATAACATAAAGCATGAAAAGTAGTGCGGAATTAAAACTTTTCACGATAATAATAATAAAAGGAGTCTTTTCATAAATACTAAGAAATCTTATCGTCACAAGCCAACTTAAAGACACGACTTAGAGTCTTAGGGACACGGCCCTTTACAATAGAGTAAATACATTTTTAAGTCTTAATAAGGAAACTAAGAAACATAAAAACTATGCCCTCGAATATATGAGGACATACCCAAGTCTTGAGAGATAGAATTCTCAAGCTTCAACTTCGATCCTCCAAAGGCTTCCCACCTATACTCATAAGGTATAAAAAGTATGGGGTTAGTACAACAATGTACTAAGTATGGCATATGCAAAAACATGCAAAAAGGGACATTTTAGTAAAGATAGCTTTTTATGCAATTCAAATATAACCTTCATGAATCTAGAAGCAAACCCACATAAGAATCAACAATTAACACTTTATGGCTATCTTACAAAACTTAAAGTAAACAAAAGGAACATTTCAATTAACTTTGCTAAACTTGCAATAAAATTGAATAAAGCATTATAGTGAACATCTTGAATTCTTACAATGAAGACCTTACAGTGAATGGCACGGTCCAAGTCATATGAACTCTTTTTCTTTGAAGTTGCCCTAACCCATGGTTATCCTAAGACTCCCTAAGGTGAGCCAAGAAGGGACTCTCATTACACCTCCCTTCAAAGCACACCAAAGTGACCCTTAAAACTACCAAATCTTAGGCTTACTTCGTTAGAAATCAAATCCACGCCCTTGGCTAATCATATGCAAAACACTCATGGAAATATAGGTCATACCAAGTGCAATGTGAGAGTAGCATCCCATACTACCACTCCCACTTAGTACTCCTAATGGATTCCATTTACTCAAGTACTCCACAATAATCGTCCATAACACTACACCATAGTACTCATTCACATGGATTTCATGAAGGTACTCTTCTCCCATAGTAGGTATAGGTCACACCAAGTGCAATGTGAGAATAGCATCCCATACTACTACTCCCACTCAATGCTCCTACATTGGTAACTAATGTGGATCGAGCACTTCACGACATACATACACAATTTCAACAATACACAAGATAATTAGTTTCAAAACAATTCTTTTGTGGGAGTTAGCTTAACCGACAAAGACCATGAGAGCTAGACATGGAATCCCGATATTTACCCCTATCGGATGAGGGATCCTTACTTGCCTAGAGTAAGGTCATGCTTCTTAGCGTTTACATGGCTTTTTTCCAATAGCTACACCTATGCGGGCACATAGTTAAGGGATAAGGAGATTGCTACTAAGTAACTCACTCTCTACTAACGAGGAGTACTCATCTCAAGAGGTACTTTGGATTACAACATCTCAACTCACGAAGTGCAATCCACCTCCCCTTCATATCCTCTCGGTGCTAGGCATAACTCCCCACGGATTTCTCAACATAATATTCTATCTTAGAAAGCTCACTAGGAATAGAGAGGTTGCTACTAGACACTACATCTCAACTCACGAAGTGTGTCCACCTCAAGATTCCCCTTTTTGCTCAACTTGGCATAATACAATCTTTAAAGAGTGTGTGTGTACATGTGCACACCTTGCATATAAGCATCATTTCATTATCATCAAGTTCTACTCATACTTTAACCTTGATTCATCAAGCTACACACTCTACATACTTCTCATAATCATATACTTCATTTAGACATAAACTAGGTCAAACATGCAATTCAAGCTACATCAAACACAACACAAGACCCATTTCAAATATATATCTTCATTCCACATATTAGACCTTCAAGATCACATACTCAAACCATACTAAGTAACATCAAGTTCATCAATTAGCACCGCCACCCATAAGGTGGACCATACCACTCAAATAGCAATTCATAATAAGAATTATACAATGAGAGCAACTCATCAACAAATCAAACCATCATTACCCATAAGCAATTTATCAATATTTCACCATATTAAGGCCCTTAGGGCAGTAGCTACACCACACGACAAATACAAGAAGACCCAAGTTCATACCCTACTCAAATCATGCTCACATAACCCATTTTCAAGTCAAAAATTGAAGTATGCATAAACAAGAGTTTCATGGAGTTTTAACATCAAAACCATCTATTCAAACCAAGATAAATACATTTAAACCATTAGAACTTAGTTACAAGAAAACTCATAATAGAAATCAAAGTTTAGAAGAAGTTGAGTTTAAAACCCCTTTTTGAAAACCATTTTGGAAGTTGGCTTCTTGAATGGAAAGGTATTCAAGAATGGATACCATACCTTTATGAGAAAGAAACCCACGAATTTGATGAAGAAACAAGTTCCAATCCGTCCTCCTATCCTACCTTGACTTCTAGCTTCCAAGAGAGTTGAGAGAGTTTTCTTGAGAGAAAAGAGAGTTGGATCTTGAAGTGAGAGGGTCTTGTCTAGGTCTAGGGTTTAAAACTAGTTTATTATAACCTAAAAACACCAAAATTATACACCTAGGGTCTTATAAGACTTGGGGTGTATTTACATAAAACACCCCAAGTTGGCAGCCTTAAGTCGTGCACTGGCTGGCCTCGTCGACGAGACCTCCTCGACGGACCGTCACGTTCACCACGGACCATCATGGAGTCCCGTCGAGGAACACTTGGCTCCAACTGGAGCCTGTCCAAGTTTCCACTCTCTGTCACTCGCGACGCCCTGGATCGACGGACCGTCCTGAGTGCGACGGACCGTCGCCATGGTCGTCGTGAGCCACTGATGGGAAGACTTTGCCCAAGTCTTGGGCCCTTCATCTAGGGCCCCTTGTGGGTCCTAGGTGGGGTCGTGCCCGGACGTCAAAACCCTAAACTAAGTCGTCTAGGTCTAAGGAACATCCGACGCATGTTTCAAGTAAAACGAACACATATAACTCATCCAAACTTGCCAAGACATACAAGTACATTCTAAGGCATACCATCCGAACGTCATGGACGTTTTTGGTCGATTGAACTCCAAACTTTGCACACTGCCTAAGGACACCAAACTCAAGAAACAACCATGAGGCTCTAGTTCACCTTAGTTCATTTTGGGGCGTTATACCTTGAGTGTAGGGTTTGTGATGAAATAGCTAGGGCTTTAAGGTGAGGCTAGTGTTATTAACTAGTGATGCTAAGGCTTTAAAAATAAAGTCTAAAAGAGATTAGAACTCTAATAGGTTAGATTTTGGTGAGAGACCTATATTTACCTAATACAACTAAGAATGCTTGCTAGATGAACATGGATTTATTGTCAAGGATATTCTTCCATGAGAGAAGAGTGTTAAGCAAGGATTAACAAGTAAACCTTGGGGCGTGTGATTTGCTCCAAAGGGATATTATCAATGTGATGGAGTGTCACACAAGATAGGGTCCGGACTCCAAGACCGAAGGATAGCCACACCTAGTTTATGTGAGAACTATCCAAGTTAAAACGGAAATTCTTAAATAGTTGAGTGTAGGTATTCCCAAAGTTAGGTCTCATGAGATCGATCAATCACATAGTTGAGTGAAGGTTCCTAGTAGAGATCTATATATCCTATGAACTAATACAAACTTGAGAAGAATATCATAGTGTTCAAAGTATAATGAACTAAGACTTACTCAATGAAGTAACTCATAGTGTTCATGACGATAGATGAACTTAGACATACAAAAGTGGTATCTCATAGTATTCAAAAGTATATATAGACTTAGATATGCTTACGATAGTATCTCATAGGGTCCATGTAAAGAAGAAATTTAGACATACTTAAAGAAGTATCTCCTAGGGTTCAACTTAGCAATGAACTAAGATGTTCTTGAAAGAGAGTACCTCATAGGGTTCTAAAGTTAAAGAGAGGAACTAGGTTCCAAACTAAAAAGTGCTAGTAATAGTACCTAAAAGTAATACTTAGCATGATTAGTATTATGGGATTGTATGAGTGCATTGAACAAAGTATGACTTAGGGTTTGTAAAGAGAAGCCTTGAGATAAGATGCAACTCGAGTTGCCTTTCCTAGTTATAGTTGACTAAAGGCGAGAGATTCCTTTGTTAAGAGAGTGAAGTTAGTAATGAGGACAATGTAGGGTGAATATGAGTAATATGACTTTGAGGCTACACTTAGTGTGATGACGTTATGGGATGGCTTTCATGCATTGCACAAGTGTGACTTGGGGTTACTTAAAAGTATGGTACCCTTATGCATAGAGAAGCTTCAGAGTAGACCATGTATATAGACTATGTTAAGATGACCAAAGAGAGTTACTTAGCTTAGATGGTAGTATGGGATGATATCCTTACATTGCACAAGTATACTTAGAGGTGGCCTGTGAAGTAGTTCTCTTTTAATATGAAGGACTTAGGGTTGAGGTGTGCAACCTTTTAGGTATAATTAGAGACCTTAAAATGAATGTGATGTTTCTCCTATGCTCATTAACTATGTCTTATGTTGACCTATGTTCATATGAAACTTATCTTCGAGACTATGATATGATTATGATGATTATGGTATGACTATGTTATCGTCTCTTATGATTATATCTTATGTTGACTAGCCATTTTATATGCTCTAATGATGTTGTCCTAGATTTCATACTTAATACCTTTTTATTAAGGCATATAGCCTACATTCTTACCAAATGTAGGGTTGTATCTTTGAGTTGCTATTGGAGGCTAGAGTTTCAAGGATTTAGAAGATTGAAGACCTTGGTGAGTCCAATAGCTTCGAGGACAATATCCACTTGCTTTACGTCATTTACTCTTATGTTTAAGACTTTTTATAGGCTGCGTCATAAAGACTATTATTCATGTCAAGTTATATGCTTTGAGATAAACGAGTTAGAAAAGACTTCTATTTACGATTTATGAAAATGACTTTGATTATATATCTTATTATTTTTAAATCTTGCATATTTTCAAATGTCTTATGTTACAAATATGACGTGTTATAACTTTGGTATGCTCTCGGGTCATGACAAACTTAGTATCAGAGCATAAGGTTTTGGGAAAATTTTAGGATGTCTCAAACCAAGTCTAAGTAGAGTCTTATTCATGGGTTTGATTCGCAACATATTTCATGAATTAGATGCTTAGGATATAACTTTTTCATTCTCTTAGTCATGCCACAGAGGTTTAGCTCCAGTAGGTTATTCTTCTAATGTTTGCCTATGATTTTTCAGGTTATGGCAAATACTCGAGCTAATGGTAAGAGAGTTGAGGAAGGGAATGGGGAGAAAGAGATTCCTCCCTAAGTTCCAAACAAAGATCCTCCTCAATATCAACATCAAATACATCCTCAAGCTCCAAATGACTCTCCAATTGGGAATGCCACTCTTTAAGAGTTTAGAACTTTTATGCAACTATACTCAAGCCTTAACGGTGCAAGCTAATAGAGTGGTGGTGGCTCCGACAGATCATATATGAGGAATGGGTGCTTCTAGGGTAAGAGAGTTCTTGAGGATGAACCCACTAGAGTTCTATGGCTCCAAGGTGGAAGAAGATCCAAATGGGTTTCATAGAGGAGGTTTATAAGGTGCTTGCGATCATGGGAGTGTCTTACATTGAGAAGGTAGAGCTAGTTGCCTTTTAATTGAAAGATGTTGCCCAAATTTGGTATGAGCAATGGAAAGATAGTACGTCGAAAAGAGCGGCTCCTATAGAGGGGGAAGATTTTAAGTTAGAATTTCTAGATAGTTTTTTCCCCTTGGAGTTGAGGGAAGAAAAATTGGAAGAATTCATCAACCTCAAGCAAGGTAGTATGAGTGTTAAGGAGTACTCTTTGAAATTTTCTTTTTTGTTAAGTATGATCTAGGCTTGGTACCGAACCCTAGATAAAGGGAATGTCTTAGTTGGTTGAAGAAGAATGTCGTGTGGGAATGCTACATGATAACATGGATATCTCACATCTTATGGTGTTTTCCAACAAATAGAGGAGTTAAAAATCAGGAAAGAGGGGGCTAGAGAAAAGAAGAGGTCAATGTTGGAAAGTGATAAGTCCTTTTGTGTTTAGCCTAAGGGTGAAGATAGGCCTAGAACTAAACCAAGATATTTCGGCAAAGATTCTTCCAACACCTCTAAGTTTGACAAAGAGAAGGGTAGTGTTCCTCCATTTCCCAAGTCTAGTTGCCTCATGTGTGGGAGGAGTCATTATGGTAAGTGCCTAGTAAGCATGGATGGTTTCTATGGGTGTGGGAATGATGTGCACAAAATGAGAGATTGTCCGATTCTTATGGCTAAGGGTAGAGAAGAAAGAATGTTGTCTCTATTGATTCGGATGATAATCCTCAAAAGAAGAATAGGTTTTATTCTCTCCAATCTAGAGAAGATCAAGAGTGATATCCTCATGTCCCTTCAAGTATGTGTTTCATGTTTTTGTGAAATTTCAAGATTTCTTGCCTTTATGACCTGTTATGTTGGATGTTGAAGTTATTTTATCCAATATGATGTTTAGAGAAGTTTGTGTAGGCTTTGCGCTAAGTTGGTGATAGTGGGCCTATCTACTCGGTTATTGTGTGCCTTATGTGTTGTCATGATTTCCTTGTATATATGATCATGAAATTACTTAGGTCTTGTTAGAAATGATTTATATGCATGGTTTATCTTATGTTTTATTAAATTTGTATACTTGCATATTGACTTTATGAGTTGGACTATGAGCATGCCCTAGTTTTGCGTTGAAAGATTCCCTCAATGAATAAATACCTTATAAGAAGTAATTTGCATTTTAGGCTCCAAGTTTATGTGTTGAGCATATTTTATCTAGGATATGTTTTTTCCTCCTTGAGAATGATTAGAGATAGAATTTGATACATTTTGGGTTGGTAGAAGTAATTCCTACTCCCTTGTATTGGATTGCATGTGTCTAGCTTGTAATTTAAGTTCATCCTTGACTATGTGCATTATATGTATTTCATGCATAATGGGATGCTAAGTTATATTTTAGACTTCAAAATATTCTGTAGTGTCATTCGAGGGCGAATGTTCCCAATTGGGGGACATTGAAGCACCCCATAGAACCTAGTTAGACCTAGATAAAGTCTAATGGAAGCTAATAGGTGAATTTTGAGCCTCACATGTAAATTTATAGTTGGAAAATTGTCCAAATGATGAAAAATGTTTATTGATGACAGTTTGGTTATTTAAGAAGTCAAACGTCAAGAAACGACCATGACATCCGGAAACTAGTAAGTTGAACTAGAGAGATGAACTAGTGTATTGAAGGGTCTTGTAGTGGACTTTTGGAGTCCTGTGTGAGGGTTAAAATATAAATCAATGGTTCATATTCTTAGATGGATATAATAATGTGTTAAAAGTCCGGATACGACCCCCAAAGCACCACCCAAAGGTTCCTCGAAGGGGACCCTAAAAGAAGTCCCACAAAGCTGCCTTTGCAGCATGGTATGCTGTTTTTAAGGTGACATATGGAGGCCACCAACTAGCAGTAAGTGGAGAGTAGCCCAGTAGGTCAAGGGCATAAGTAAACACATAATTGTTTTTATGAGCCTTCAACTTTTAGAGTTGCATACCCAAACTACGGAGGGACAACTATAGTCAGTAACTCCACCAAAGGTCCATAGGTGGAGGGGCGTAAGTGCTGCCAGATATTAGGTATTTTGGTTAAAGTTAAGAGTAAAAGGTTGGGTTAGTTATTAATTAGAGTCTAATTTGGGTCTGTTAATAGGTTATTGAACCACCTATATAAGCTTAAATAAACCCTAAACTAACCATTCTAACTAACCCATCTAAAGACCCCAAAACTCTCTCCAAATATTCCCTCTCTAGAATTGAAGAAGAAGAAGAGAAGAAGGGAGGCAACAACTAGGTCGAATTCTCCTTGAATTCAAGCTTGTTTTAGGGACTTGATAAAATGTATATGAAGTTTATTCATTCATGGGTTCATCCACTCATGGATTCCCCAGAGTTTCCTCCAATTGGGAATCCAAATACCCCAACCAGTCTTGTGATTGTATTGCGGGTAGGGCTTGATTGTGACTCCAATCTTGTGGATAACATTAAATTATGTTTTATAATGTTTTTTTGATGATTTTATGATATTTTCAAATGAATTATGTGATGAACCCTAATATAAGTTGATGAAGGTGATCATTGCGGGTTTATGCCAATAGCGACAATGTTGAAGGTTCTAATGTTATCTTCCTATTTCAATTGTCTTGAATATTAATTGATCTTAGTTAGGATCATAATAATATTATTTGACCTAGAATTGATTGGATAGGAATTATATTGGCTTAAGATGTTAGAATTTAACCTTTATGATCAATTAAGACTTGAATCACCTAGTAATGAGAGTTGTGATCAAATTACCTTGAAATCTAGGTATAAAGAAGAGATTTAAAATGAAACCTTGAGAGCTGGGTTTGTGATCGTATAGATAGGGCTTTAAGGTGAGACTAGTGTGATTGACAAGTGATGCCAAGTCTTTGAGAGTAAAGCATAAGGAGATTAGAAGTCTAATAGGTTGGATTGTGGTGAGAGACTTATATATATATATTCACCTAATCTGACAAAGAATGCTTTCTAGATGAAAGTGATAGAATCACTTGAACATGGATTAATTTTCGAGGACATCCTTTCATGAGAGATGAGTATTAAGCAAGGATTAAAAAGTAAACCTTGGGGTGTATGCTTGCCTCCAAGTGTATATTGTTAATGATATGGGGTATCTCACAAGATAGGGTCTGGACTCCAAGAAGGAAGGAGAGCCACACCTAGTTGATGTGAGGACTATCCAAGTTAAATGGGGAACTCTTACATAGTAGAGTGTTGGTATTCCCAAATTTAAGTCTAATGAGATGGGATCCTTCACATAGTTGAGTTAAGGTTACTAGTAGAGATGTCCATATCCTATGAACTAAGACATGCTTGAGAAGCATCTCATAATGTTCAAACAATAATGAACTAAGACTTACTGAATGCAGTAACTCATAGTTGTCATGCGTTTAGATGAACTTAGATACACCAAAAGTTGTATCTTATGGTGTTAAAAAGTATACATGGAGTTAGACATGCTTAAGATAGTTTCTCATAGGGTCCATGTGAAAAAGGAACTTAAACATACGTAAAGAAGTATCTCCTAGGGTTAAACTTAGCAATGAACTAAGATGTGCTGGAGAGAGAGTACCTCATAGGGTTCTAAAGTTAAAAAGAGGAACTATGTTACCAACAAAGAAGTACTAGTAAAGTGACCTAAAAGTAATACTTAGCATGATTAGTAGTATGGGATACTATGAGTGCATTGCACAAAGTATGACTTGCGGTCACTAAAGAGAAGCCTTGAGATAGGGTGGGACTGGATATGCCTTTCCTATAGTTCACTAAAGGTGAGAGATTCCTTAGTTAAGAAAGTCAAGTTAGTGAAGAGGCCACAGTAAGGTGAATATGACTAGGATGACTTCAACGCTATGCTTAGTGTGAAGAGTAGTATAGTTAGTCTTTCATGCATTGCACAAGTGTGTCTTGGAGTTACTTAGAAGTATTGTACCCTTATGGTATAAAGAATCTTTAGAGTAGAATTATATTCTTTCACCATCATCATCATCATCATCACCTTCATCATCATCATCATCATCACCATCATCATCACCATCATCACTATCACCACCATCACCACCACCACCATCACTACTCAGCATCACCATCACCATCACCATCACCATCACCACCACCACCACCACCATCACCACCATCACCACCATCACCACCACCATTACCATCACCTTCACCTCACCATCACCATCAGCATCAGCATCACCATCATCACCATCACCATCACCATCATCATCACTATCACCATCATCGTCATCATTACCATCATCATCATCATCATCATAATCATCATAATACTACTACTAATGATAATAATAATGATAATAATAATAATAATAATAATGATACTCATAATCATAATGATAATCATAATAATAATGATAATGATAATGATAATGGTCCTCTCATGGAACCCAATCTCATTATTATTATTATCATTATTATTATTATTATTATTATTATTATTATTATCATAATTATCATTATCTTTATCATTATCATTATTATTATAATTATCATTATTATTACTATTATCATTATTATTATCATTAGTAGTAGTATGAGAAATGGTGATTTCATGTTAAGCCATAATGGAGTGGATTAATACCAAAATGACAAGTTTATGGATAAAGAATGTCCATTGAGAATACTTGGGTAAAGTCAATGAAATTCTATTGAAAATGAATACAAAAATTATGTTAGTCCTTTGAATTTGACGAGTATACCTGAGTTTGAGGTTATGTCGACAAAAATGATGACTTGTAGGGATAGTCAAGGATGACTGAACATAATGGTAATAAGAGTTCGTAGTAGATGGTGACGAGATGAAACTATATAATAAGATTATGCCTAAATGAATTTTGTGTAGTAACTTATGACTAGCAAGTATCTAAGGTTGTAGTTTTCCAATAATTTGGTGAATAACGTGGTTGTATGGAAAGTTTTAAGAGATGGTGTGACACCACTCCAATCGAGTTTAAATGAGCTAGAGTCAAAATGAAGAAAAATAGTGGGATGAGTGCAACCATAAGAGTGATGTGAGATCAATAATAGTGTATCGATCGCAAAGGCTAAAGATATATATTTAGAGGCATAAACAATGAGTTTAGAGACACATGTTTTATTTCGTGATGATATAGATATGGTGATAGGGTCATAAGTCTGTTAGATTGGTTAAAAGCTATTGAAAAGGACTTGAGAAAGAAGTGTACAGACATTCGGTCGAGTGTGATGATAAGTATTGTATTTTTGTTTTAAGTTAGTAATGAGTACGATTGAAACTTAGCAAAGTATATTGTAAGACTGATGGAGATGCGACCAATGATAAGAAAATATCCATGTATTTATAAAAAAAATCTTCTAGGTATAAGCTAATGTTGATAGATAAGGAGATTGTATTATACAGCTGAATTTACAATTAAGATTTTTCATTGTAAATCTACATTCATGGTGATATATTTTGTTAAGGTATGAATTTGCAAAGCTGTGGAATGGTCACTTGTATCAAGTATTGAGCATTTAAAAAGATTTACATTTGCTTTGAGTTGTAAAGTTTATTACTTTTGATTGCTACAGTACCTAAGAAAGGTTTTCATTTTAAAAGTGTTGGCTTAAAGTAAGGTAAATGGTCGGAGTGTCCATGATGGTGGTTAGTATTGAGAGTGTGAGATTCAATGGAAAGATAAGAAGTATATGTGGAGTAAAGTGAATTAAAATGTCTGTTATTCACATTTCAAGGAAAAACTTTCATGTTAATCGATAAATTCTTATGTGACCATCTATTTCGTTTTGTACATGGTTGTGAGTGTGATGAACTAGCTAGGCTCACGTTTTTTCCCTCTTGGGGATGGGTCCCTAGTGGTGAATGAGTTGTATTGATCCTGCGATGTTCTATTTGTTGAGTGGGATGATTTGGGAAGGCGTGGTTAATTCAGATAACTTTTGTGGTATGGTGTTGGAGTTGTTAAATGTATTTTAATGGTTCTACTTGTACCACCTTGCTTATGAGAAATTATAGAAGACCTACCTTGCGTATTGATGGTTATCCGACAATCTTGATTTTTTACTTGTCGTCAAGGTCATTTATCGATTATGTGTGGTTAAATGTGGCGATTTGAACCAAATTTTGCAGTTCTTAAGAGGAAATCTACAATTACTAAATCTCGCATTTCGATAATGTTGTTGGATGATTTGTATGGTTCGACATATCTGATGTCTAAAGATTGAAATTTGTGTAACTTAAGCTTACGGAAATTTATGTTGTGAGATGGAGATGCTGATAAGAACTATGATTGTTTGGATATTATGAGCGTGTGTTTGAGGGTTTAGTTCACATCTAATTGTGGAGAGTTTTGATTTAGGAGCTTATCATGGTTATGTGAGAAAGTATTCGTCTTGATGTTTGTGTCACGCCCTTGATAACATGTGCATACATGTGTACGAACAACTTTGGTGGTTATTGAGATTTGTTTTGTTGATTAGTTAAGTTACATACAACAATAATTATCTCCTGATTGTGAGATGACTTCATTGATTCATGGTAAGGGAGGATGTGTAGGCATTGAATTGGTTGGTTTGAGGTTGGAGATGTGAAACCCTTAGGGGTGATGAGATTCGGTAAGAAGGGCATGCAAGAAAAGTATCTCTAGTAATTCGATGTTTCAGATACTACTCTACCTTTATTGTCACGACTGGAATCTAGACCCCAGACGAGACCGGCATCGTTGACCTCTCAGAGGTCGCAGACAAGCCTACATACGTCATCGTTACATTATATAGGTTAATTTTAGCGGAAAATTTGAAACTTTTAGTTACTTGAAGTATACATAGACTTCATAGTAGGATACATTATACTCATATAAGATTTATCTACATCAGTTCATAATCGTTCACAACAACCATGTAATACCAAGATACTCAACTGAATGAAAGAGTCATATCTGCATAAAATATAAAGTTGCCAGAATGGCACCAATACAATGTCTGATAATTGAGAAAGAAACTCTAGTGGAACATACTCCCCTAGCTCAAGCCTACATCTAAGCTAGAATAAAATTGTAAGCATCCTCAAAAGCATGAGGGTCTGCCAAATCCGGATGAAAGCTCCACGTCCGGATAACTTCAGCGTCGATTTGTAAGTTCTAGCGTCCAGTTGCACCTGCACCTAAAAGTAGAGAGTTGTATGGGATTAGTACACACTTGTACTAAGTATGGGTATATGCAAGCACACACCAAGGACATGCATGATTAAGAAGAGATCTCTCCTAGCGATATGAATTATGGAAAGTCAAGTCAGTGGACTTGCCAAAATCGGATTAGGAAAGTCATGTTATGAGAGTAACATGCATCATTATACGGAACATATTGCACACAACACATAACATATTGCTTATTAACACATAACATATTTCATATCGTTCGTCCATATGCCATGAGACCTTGGAATCATGGACTTGACATTAGGACTTCCTTAAATGAGGGCTCAACATATGGGACCTCAACTAGGGAGCCTTCTTTAGCAAACACAGAGTCTGCTTCATTCGTTCATACGTACTTTTTTTCATTCGTTCGTAAGCTAGTGTAAACACCAACCATACCTAGGATATAGTTTAAGACTTTCATCGGGTTCGCTGTGCAATGACCAAGAATGACCTAGTGTCATTACTTAAGTCTAGCTCACCTCTTGATTATCCTATCCTAACACCTTTGGTATCGTTCATTTCATTATGTGCATTACTTTAGGCTGGCCTCATTCTTTCTTTGGGAACTTTAACCTTAACCGACATAGATCATGTGAGCATCATAAAATCCAGTGTTTAACCCCACACCGAAAAGAGGTGGAATCATCGGTCAAAGTGAACCAAAACATGCTAGCGTATATAGGGAATCGAACCAAGCTAGAACCCTATATTGGCAGTATAGGTTCAAAGACTAGGAGATATAAGGAGACCCATACCCGTCTGGACGGACAGTCTCATCTCATGAGAAGTACACGAACCTCTGCCTTCTCGAAAGAAGGAATCGCAACTCATAGCTAGCCTATCGGTGCTCAGTATAAAGTTCCATTACATTCATCTCATACATCATAGAAGCTGGCTTCTAGCATGAGGGCATCATAGCTCATTAGATGATTTCTCATCTCATCATTAGTATTAAGTATGCATTAACTTCAATACTTTTATTAGAGTGTTCATAGAGACTGGTCTCTTCATTAACTTTACTCTCATAGGTGAGTACGTCTTGGTAACATTTACTTAGGCTCATTTGAGATTTCTCTCACCTTTCGCATTAGCCTCTTATCCTGTTGTCACTACATTCTTTAACTTTAGCACATTTACTCTTCATAATTACTCACCACTTTACGTGAATGTTTATTTCATCGTATGCCAATGCACTTGGCCCTTTAGGGTGTGTCACACTCTTACTTTACCCCTCTTTCATTATCTCATCACATAACATCTTAGGTTCACTTACTTTTAAATGTATGTGTCACGACCGGAATTTAGACCCCAGACGAGACCGGCGTCGTTGACCTCTCAGAGGTCGCAGACAAGCCTACTTACGTCATTATTAGTTTATCTAGGTTAATTTTAGCAAAAATATTTGAAACTTTTTGTTTCTTAACATACTTGTTAAACATTCTTATCATTTCATAATTGTTCACCATCAACCATCTAACATTATGAGATAAGCAACTAATAGAAATAGTTCAATAAGTATTAGGTGTATAATTGCCAAAATGGCACCAATACAAAGTCTGAATAAAAATAGGAAAGAAACGCTAGTGGAACATGCTCCACTAGCTCAACTCTAAAAGTAAGCTAGAATATAAAACGGTAGCATCCTCGAAAGCATGAGGACCTACCAACTCCGGATGAATGCTGGACGTCCGGATAACTGCAACAATGATCCTGTAGCTCTATCGTCCACCTGTGCCTGCACCTAAAATAGTATAGTTTTATAGGGTTAGTACACACTTGTACTAAGTATGGGTATATGCAAGCACACACCAAGGACATGCATGAGAAATAATAGCTCTTCCCTAACAACATGATTATGGGAAGTCAAGTCAGTGAACTTCCAAATTTGGATTAGGAAAGTCAGTGAGCTTTCCAAATTTGGATTAGGAAAGTCAATGAGCTTTCCAAATTTGGATTAGGAAAGTCATGCCATGAGAGTAACATGTATCATCATAAATATCATATTGCACACAGCACATAACATCTTACATATAGCACATATCATAGCACATAACATAGAACACATAGCTTCTTTCATATCATTCATTCATATGCCATGAGACCTTAGAATCATGGACTTGACATTAAGACTTTCCAAAATGAGGGCTCAACATATGGGACCTCAACTAGGGAGTCTTCATTAGCAAACACAGAGTCTGCTTCATTCATTCATACGTACTTCATTTCATTTTGTTCATAGGCTAGTGTGAACACCAGCTATACCTAGGGTGTAGTTTAAGACTTTCATCGGGTTTACTGTGCAATGATCAAGAATAACCTAATGTCATTACCTGAGTCTAGCTCACCTCTTGATTATCCTATCCTAACACCTTTGGTATCATTCATTTCATTATGTGCTTCATTTGAGGCTGGCCTCATTCATTCATTGGGAACTTTAACTTTAACCGACATAGATCATGTGAGCATCATGAAATCCAGTGTCTCCCCCACACCGAAAAGAGGTGGAATCACCGGCCAAGGTGACCCAAAACATGCTAGCGTACATGGGAATTTAACCCCGCCAGATCCCTATATTGGCAGTATAGGTTCAAAGACTAGGAGATATAAGGAGACCCATACCCGGCAAGCCGGACAGTCTCATCTCATGAGAGTTACGTGAACCTCCGCCCTTCCCGAAAGAAGGCATCACCACACATAGCTAGTCTATCAGTGCTCAGTATAAAGTTTCATTACATTCAACTCATACGTCATGGAATCTGGCTTCTAGTATGAGGACATCATAGCTCAATAGATGATTTGTCATCTCATCATTAGTATTAAGTATGTTAATCTCAATACTTTCATTAGAGTGTTCATATAGACTGGTCTCTTCAATAACTTTACACTCTCATAGGTGAGTACATTTTGGTAACATTTACTTAGGCTCGTTTGAGATTGCTCTCATCATTTGCATTAGCCTCATATCATGTTGTCACCACATTCATTGTCATTAGCACATTTACTCTTCATAATTACTCACCTCATTTTACGTGAATGTTCATTTCATTATATGCCAATATATTTGGCCATTGGTGTGTTTCATACCCTTACTTAACCCTTCTAGGGTTTCATCATTTCATTGTTCATTTCATCATTCAGTACATACATCTTAGGTTCACTTACTTTTAAACGTATACTAGACTTATGAGTCTATATACACAAGCCATGAGGCTTCATTCATAATTCGTTAAGTGATTCATACATTCCTAAGATTATGTAGTACAAGACTTATGTATCTTGTATATATGCCAAGATATTGATTTCGATCTAAGTAGGTGGCATTATTCTTGGATATTTTGTTCACGTATGACTTATGTATCAATACGGAAGGTTGGGCAAGGAAACCCAAGTTTGAATCACATGGTTATCATTTACATTTTTCATTGATTTTATTTTTAATATTCATAACATTAGAACTCTAGATTAAATTCCACCATTAACATTGTATCATTAATTTTCTACTTAATTTTCCCCTTAAGATGGCCGAAGGGTTGTGCGTTCGAACCCCCACAACCCCTTTTATTTTTAATTAACATCTCATTGCCCTTTTCTCCCAAACCAAGAGGTTGTTGGATCAAACCCCCACAGCCTCTTCTATTTTTGTTATTTATTCGCTGGAATAGGGAGGTTGTGGGTTCGAACCCCCACAGCCTCCTTATTTAAACTTTAATTTCGCTGAGGCTGTGAGGTGGTGGGTTCGAAACCCCACAGCCTCCTAAATTTATTTTTAATTAAGTTAGGCGAGTGGCAGTGAGGTAGTGGGATCGAACCCCCACAGCCTCACTTTATTTCTTTAGTTAATTTCGCCTTCTCTTTTTCATCCTTGAGGTCGTGGGTTCGATTTCCACGCCTCACATTTTCTTTTATTTATTTTCTCCTCTTTCACTCGCTACCTGGAGGTCGTGGGTTCGAATCCCATGCCTCCCATCTATTTATTTAATTTATTTTTCTCCTCTAGTGTCGCGAGTTCGATTCCCCCCAGCCCCATTTTCTTTTTCTTTGTCGCGAATTCCAGTAGCCAGGTTCGATTCCCCCCAGCCCCATTTTCTTTTCCTTTTCTCGCGAAACCAGTAGCTAAAGGGTTCGTTTCCCCTTAACCCCCTTCACGTTTTTAGCCTCTTTAACAGGTGAGGTCTTGGGTTCAATTCCCATTGACCTCACTTATTTTATTTTCACTTTAAAAAACCATATTTTAACCTCATTGTTGACCGAAACTAGAGTACACAATCTGGAAATTTAATCCCAACTTTAGCTTCCTTTCATCAACCTTTTCATGTTAGTTTCTTCGGGCAATTCACCAAGCATTTAGTGTATAGTTAGGTGTAATTTAGGGGTTACATTAGTCAAGCATTTTCACTCAAAATTTGTAACTTCACACACCATATGAACATCACATTATGCACAACTTTAGCACATAAAATACAAGAAATAACATGCCTTTTTACTTCTCCAAAACAGTGGCTAAAACTCACTGCCAACGTGCACACACACACACATTTTTTTCGATTACACATTGGTTGTCATTTTCGTGATTTCACTCAAATAAACATATCACATTCAACATAAAAACATCACACATACCTAAATCTACCAGCAAACAAACCCAACCTACAAAGTCATTGGGAGCTAGTGACAAGGACATGCAACGGGAACAACCCTAGTTTTGGAGTGAATATCTTGAATCGTAAGGGGCCTCTTGGGAAAGGGACCAAGAGATAAGAAACACATACCTTAATTTGCTTGTTTAAACGTGAATTTGCTGCCCAAAACCTTCTCCAAAATCAGTCCAAACCTCCTCAACGTACACACCACTCGACGAACAACCTCTTTTTGCCTTGATGTTTTTGGTTACTTTGTTTTTCTCAAATTTTCATGTGAGTTCTTCAAGTGTGAAGAACTCTTAATGTATTTTCAGTTCTTTGTTGTTTTTGTCAGAAACCAATCGTGAGAGAGAGTGATGAAATGTGAGAGAGAGATTGTGAGAGAGTAGACAAATAATAGGAGTTTTAGTTTGGGAATTAGTCAAACTAGGACTCCTTATTAATTTAAATAAAAACCTGATTTAATTAGCTTAGTGAAAGGACCATTATGCCCTTGAAAAAATCAGATTTTTAATCATCAATTAAATCATTAATTTGATGCTTCCAATGGGGTTCGAACTCGGGTAGAGTGCCCCTTTTGCGAGATGGATCATTCCGGATCGACCCAACAAGGATTGATTTTTTAATTAAATTAATTAATTAATTAATTAATTCCTTAGGGTAATTACAATATTACCCTTGGCCTGGAAAAGACCATTTTACCCCTGGACCCTCAAAACTCAAGATTTCTTCTTTTTAATTCTGGTAAAGACTCCTTCGATTAAATCTTCGTTTCGGAGAGCCTCACATGGTTGGTTCCAACCTTTCCAAGCTCAATTAACTCCCCAAGTTAGTTGGCTTGGCCGTAGTAAGGGTTCTGAGGTCTGGTTCTACGTGTATCAATCCGTGTGAACCTTGATCTAATCGCAAGCATTCTTGACACCTTAAGCATTTATCTTATTCATTTTTAGGGTTTTTACAGTATGCTAGACTTATGAGTCTGCACATACAAGCCATGAGTCTTCATTCATAGTTTGTCTAAGTGATTCATATTTACCCAAGATTATATGGTACAACACTTATGCATCTTGTAGATATGCCAAGATATTGATTTTGATCTTTAGAGGCAACATTCATTAAATATTTGTTTACGCTCGAGTTATGTGTCAATATGGAATTGGGCAAGGGAACCCGATTTCGAATCCCTTGAGTAACACTTAAGCTTATAGTAAACTTGATAATTGCATTTTTCAGATTTTGCGGACCCTAGGTTGATCCCCATCACCCCCATAATATTTTCTTTCTTTTCCCTCCTCTCTTTCTCGTTTAAGGCAAAGAGATTGTGGGATCAATCCCCCACAAGCTCATTCTTTATCTCTTAATTTATCTCTTAACTTTCTCACCTATCCAAGAGGTTGTGGGTTCAATCCCCACTCATCTCATTTTATTTTTCTCCTTTATTTTTCTCCTAACTCTCTCATCTATTCAAGAGGTTGTGGGTTCAATCCCACTCACCACATTTATTTTTCTTCTTTATTTTTCTCCTAACTCTCTCATCTATTCAAGAGGTTGTGGGTTCAATCCCCACTCACCACATTTATTTTTCTCCTTTATTTTTCTCCTAACTCTCTCATCTATTCAAGAGGTTGTGGGTTCAATCCCCACTCACCACATTTATTTTTCCTTTCATTTTTCTCATGAATTTTTTGTTTAATTTACATTTGTTGAGGTCTTGGGTTCAATTCCCAATGACCTCACAATTTATAAATTTTTTTAAAACATAGCTATTTTTTTCAATTATTGGCCGAGACCACCAATTTCCAGCTTGCTGGAAATTTGGTCTCTTCCAATCCATTTTCTCTCATTATTATGTTGATTTTTGTAGTATTTTAAGTGACATTCAGTCAGCCATCTTAACCTTATATGAACATCACGTTTTTAACATTTTTATACACGCGAAACACAACATTTTAACATACAAATTTCAGGCAGCAAACATAGTAAATGTTCAGCACACACATGCTCAAACAGTCAACTTAATATACTTTTCCGGAATATATTTTTCATTCGTTATATGATTTCCGAATACACATTCAACACATAATCACAACCAGACCTAAAATTATCTACCAAAAGACATACTAACGCATGCTTTGAATCTTTCAAAGGATCTAATGACAGGGGCATGCAACGGGGACAACCTTAGTTTCTCGATTAGAATTTAAACTGAACTTAGGGGTCTCTTGGGAAAGGGACTAATAGAGAAGAAAACCCATACCTTAATGTAGTTCAACACTTGTTTCAATGTTGCCAATTTCCACGACACCACTGCCTCACCACCAAAATCTCGAACACAATCCGTCGAGAAAAATATTGTTGATTTTTGTTTTTAGCTTAGCTTTTCGTTTGAGTTTTTGTCTGTAAGTTCTTCAAGAGTGAAGAACTATTATTTTCAGTTCTTTTAATGATAAAAAATGTGAAAATGAGAGTGAGATACGTGAGAATGAGAGGATTAGGATTAGGATTAGGATTAGGAGAGTTAGGTGAAGACTAAGTCGAACTAGGACTCCCCATTATTTATTAATTTTATTATTATTATTATTTTATTAAAAATCTGATTTTTCCCTTACTTAAATCTGTTTTTAAAATATTAATTAATTCAACTAATTCACTTAATAAAATTAAATCAATTTAATCCTTGCTTCCACCAATGCTCGAACCCGGGTGGAGCTAGATTTTTCTTAGGGGGTCAAATTTGGCAACCTCTACCCGAATTGCCACTCCACCATATTAATTAATTAATTAAATAAATATTTAGGGTAATTACAATTCTACCCTTAGCCTGGAAAAGACTATTTTACCCCTAGACCCTCCAAATTAAGGTTACCTCTTTTTAAGTCCGGTTAAGACTCATCCGGGTAAATCTTCATATTCGAGTGCCCTACATGGCTGGACCCAACCTTTCCTAGCTCAACTAACTCACCAAGTTAGTTGGATTGGCTGTTGTAGAGGTTCAGAGGTCTGGTTCTACGCGCATCAATCCGTGTGAACCCAGTCTAATCTAGGCATTCTAGATACGTTAGACATTACTTAGCATAGTCATTTTTAGGGTTGTTACATTATCCCCCCCTTAGGAACATTCGTCCTCGAATGACACTACACATCATTTTAAAATAAAGAGGGTGATTTTTGAAAATATCTTAACATACTTGGGACTTTACTCTTCGTGAATTTCTGTTTCACACTTACTTTGGATAATGCATATTACTCAAGCTTATCTGAAGCTTCATATTTGATATTGAGGAACTTCCTTCTCAATCGCACTTAACTTGATGCACCTCACAACTCATGCAACACAAAAATCATGTCCACGCTATACAAAAATAGCAACATGACATGCAAACATGAATTCATTTTAACTCATATAGTGCAATTATTACACATACGATTTTTGACTTACAACACCAAGTCGACTATTGCACTAAAACTTAGAGTTTCTTAAACAAAACCAGCCTTAGGAGTAGTATATCTAACCCCATAGATAATATCTTATTGGCCCTAAGATTTGAAATTATATGGATTTGTTGGATTGATCCACGCACTGCCCATTTATACCCTATCTCATTTGGACACTGAAACCTCACTACCCTGGTTTGATAGTCTATGGTAGCATAACACTTATGGAGAAAATCCATACCTAAGCTATTCAATGTTTTGTATTGGTGAATATCTGATTCACATGTTAGTAGGTTGGTGCACATCCTTGAAACCTACTAGCAGCTTCGCATTAATAGACTAAGGAACTCATTCCTAAACTAGTCTCATCAAAGCATACAACATAAATAAACACATAAGTCACATACGTCAGCAACCAACATGATGAATCCAACATATTAACTTCATACTAGTGCATAAAATCATACACATGAAAAACTAATTTAGTCTACACACCCGAGACATCACCAGAGGTGTCTTCCCCTACACCCCTAGACTTGAGTGCGAAGAATCGTTGCCTCCTTGGAGCCTCTTCACTTGGACCATTCGGCTGAACTTTCTCCTTCCTTTTTTCTCGACCTGTCATATACAGACAATCCTTCATCATGTGACCTGGTTTGCTACAACTGTAACAAGCGTTAGATCCCCTCTTACACTCTCCTCCATGAAGTTTGCCACATTTCCTACAAGGTGGCCTCTCCTGAGGTGTATCTACTTCACTGTTTCTCTTAACTCTGGGCTCGGAATTCCTATCATAGTGACCCTTGGACGAACTTGACTCCCATTGGTAGGAGAGTCTCTTCTTAAACCTGGGCTTATCCCTGATTTCAGTACTACTCTTCCTTGAAAAATTCTTCTCAGCTTGCCTTGACCTTTTCCCTGCCCTAGTATGCTTCCTCTTCCTGCTTTCCTCCACTTGTTGGACATGGACCATAAGCCTGGAAAGGCCCATGATGGCATGCACCATAGCTGCCCTACAATCCTCCTCAAGATTCTCAGCAATCTTAGATCCAGTGTAAACAGGAGGATTCATCCTCGTGAAGTCCCTTAACCTGCTTGCTATGGTGCTGGCAGGTGGGTTCTTCCTGGGAACACCTTGTTGCTCTGCCTGGGTTGTCATAGTCTGAGCTTGTAAGGTGATGGCTTGGGCCATCTGTACCAGGGCTGTCCTCACTTCTCCATCTGTCAACTCAGCTGGGTTAACATGCATCTCCATTTCAGCAACTGGGGCCTGGGGAGGAACTTGGTTACCCCCAGCAACTGCTTCTCCTCTTCTCCAACCAACGTTCCTCCTTGTGTTCATTTTCTGAAAAAGTAGAATTAATGTTAGATATGCTCATAACACCAAGGAATCAGACATTAGAGAAGGCACGATAAGATCAGAAGAGGGGAAATTTTCCTACGCATCATGCAGTCTCTAATTCAGGATAGTGGTGCACTTCACTACCATGACTTAGAAACTACTCAATGTGGTTGATGTGAACTTATTACCCTCAAAATTTAACCTAATGCTCTGATACCAACTTTGTCACGACTTGAATCTAGACCCCAGACGAGACCGGCGTCGTTGACCTCTCAGAGGTCGCAGACAAGCCTACATACGTCATCATTACATCATCTAGGTTAATTTTAGCTGAAAATTTGAAACTTTTAGTTACTTGAAGTATACATAGACTTCATAGTAGGATACATTATACTCATATAAGATTCATCTACATCAGTTCATAATCGTTCACAACAACCATGTAATACCAAGATACTCAACTGAATGAAAGAGTCATATCTGCATAAAATACAAAGTTGCCAGAATGGCACCAATACAATGTCTGAAAATAATTGAGAAAGAAAAGCTAGTGGAACATACTCCACTAGCTCAAGCCTACATCTAAGCTAGAATTAAACATAAGCATCCTCGAAAGCATGAGGGCTTGCCAAATCCGGATGAAAGCTCCACGTCTGGATAACTTCAGCATCGATTCGTAAGTTCTAGCGTCCAGCTGCACCTGCACCTAAAAGTAGAGAGTTGTATGGGATTAGTACACACTTGTACTAAGTATGGGTATATGCAAGCACACACCAAGGACATGCATGATTAAGAAGAGCTCTCTCCTAGCAATATGAATTATGGAAAGTCAAGTCAATGGACTTGCCAAAATCGGATTAGGAAAGTCATGTTATGAGAGTAACATGCATCATCGTATAGAACATATTGTACACAGCAAATAACTATTGCTTATTAACATATAATATATTTCATATCATTCGTCCATATGCCATGAGACCTTGGAATCATGGACTTGACATTAGGACTTCCCAAAATGAGGGCTCAACATATGGGACCTGAACTAGGGAGCCTTCTTTAGCAAACACAGAGTTTGCTTCATTCATTCATACGTACTTCATTTTTATTCGTTCGTAAGCTAGTGTAAACACCAGCCATACCTAGGATGTAGGTTAAGACTTTCATCGGGTTTGCTATGCAATGACCAAGAATGACCTAGTGTCATTACTTAAGTCTAGCTCACCTCTTGATTATCCTATCCTAACACCTTTGGTATCGTTCATTTCATTATGTGCATTACTTGAGGGTGGACTCATTCTTTCTTTGGGAACTTTAACCTTAACCGACATAGATCATGTGAGCATCATGAAATCCAGTGTTTAACCCCACACCGAAAAGAGGTGGAATCAACGGCCAAAGTGAACCAAAACATGCTAGCGTATATAAGGAATCGAACCCTGCTAGAACCCTATATTGGCAGTATAGGTTCAAAGACTAGGAGATACAAGGAGACTAATACTCGTCTGGACAGACAGTCTCATCTCATGAGAATTACACGAACCTCTACCTTCCCGAAAGAAGGAATCGCAACTCATAGCTAGCCTTTCGGTGCTCAGTATAAAGTTCCATTATATTCATCTCATACATCATAGAAGCTGGATTCTAGCATGAGGGCATCATAGCTCATTAGATGATTTCTCATCTCATCATTAGTATTGAGTATGCATTAACTTCAATACTTTCATTAGAGTGTTCATAGAGACTGGTCTCTTCATTAACTTTACTCTCATAGGTGAGTACGTCTTGGTAACAGTTACTTAGGCTCATTTGAGATTTCTCTCACCTTTCGCATTAGCCTCTTATCATGTTGTCACCACATTCTTTAACTTTAGTACATTTACTCTTCATAATTACTCACGACTTTACGTGAATGTGCATTTCATCGTATACCAATGTACTTGGCCCTTTAGGGTGTGTCACACTCTTACTTAACCCCTCTTTCAGTATCTCATCACATAACATCTTAGGTTCACTTACTTTTAAATGTATGCTAGACTTATGAGTCCGCACATACAAGCCATAAGGCTTCATTCATAGTTTGTCTAAGTGATTCATATTTACCCAAGATTATATGGTACAAGACTTATGCATCTTGTAGATATGCCAAGATATTGATTTCGATCTTCAGAGGCAACATTCATTAAATATTTGTTTACGTATGACTTATGTGTCAATACGGAATTGGGCAAGGGAACCCGATTTCGAATCCCTTGAGTAACACTTAAGCTTATAGTAAACTTGATAATTGCATTTTTCAGATTTGGGGGACCTTAGGTCGATCCCCATCACCCCCATAATATTTTCTTTATTTTCCCTCATCTCTTTCTCGTTTAAGGCAAAGAGATTGTGGGATCAATCCCCCACAAGCTCATTCTTTTTCTCTTAATTTATCTCTTAACTTTCTCACCTATCCAAGAGGTTGTGGGTTCAATCCCGACTCATCTCATTTTATTTTTCTCCTTTATTTTTCTCCTAACTCTCTCATCTATTCAAAAGGTTGTGGGTTCAATCCCCACTCACCACATTTATTTTTCTTCTTTATTTTTCTCCTAACTCTCATCTATTCAAGAGGTTGTGGGTTCAATCCCCACTCACCACATTTATTTTTCTCCTTTATTTTTCTCCTAACTCTCTCATCTATTCAAAAGGTTGTGGGTTCAATCCCCACTCACCACATTTATTTTTCCTTTCATTTTTCTTATGAATTTTTTATGTAATTTACATTTGTTTAGGTCTTGGGTTCAATTCCCAATGACCTCACAATTTTTAAATTTTTTTAAAACATAGCTATTTTTTTCAATTAGTGGCCGAGACCACCAATTTCCAGCAAGCTGGAAATTTGGTCTCTTCCAATCCACTTTCTCTCATTATTATGTTGATTTTTGTAGTATTTTGAGTGGCGTTCAGTCAGCCACCTTAACCTTATATGAACATCACGTTTTAACATTTTTATACACGCGAAACACAACATTTTAACATACAAATTTCAGGCAGCAAACATAGTAAATTTTCAGCACACACATGCTCAAAACAGTCAACTTAATATACTTTTCTGGAATATATTTTTCATCCCTTACATGATTTTGAATACACATTAACACATAATCACAACAAGACCTAAAATTATCTACCAAAAGACATACCAATGCATGCTTTGAATCATTCAAAGGATCTAATGACAGGGGCATGCAACGGGGACAACCTTAGTTTCTCGATTGGAATTTAAACTGAACTTAGGGGTCTCTTGGGAAATGGACCAAGAGAGAAGAAAACCCATACCTTAATGTCTTTCAACACTTGTTTCAATGCTGCCAATTTCCACGACACCACTGCCTCACCACCAAAATCCCAAACACAATCCGTCGAGAAGAATGTTGTTGATTTTCGTTTTTAGCTTAGCTTTTCGTTTGAGTTTTTGTGTGTAAGTTCTTCAAGAGTGAAGAAATATTATTTTCAGTTCTTTTAATAATAAAAAACGTGACAATGAGAGTGAGACACATGAGAATGAGAGGATTAGGATTATGATTAGGATTAGGAGAGTTAAGTGTAGACTAAGTCAAACTAGGACTCCCCATTATTTATTAATTTTATTATTATTATTATTTTATTAAAAATCTGATTTTTCCCTTACTTAAATCTGTTTTTAAAATATTAATTAATTCAACTAATTCACTTAATAAAATTAAATCAATTTAATCCTTGCTTCCACCAAGGCTCGAACCGGGGTGGAGCTAGATTTTTCTTACACGGTCAAATTTGGCAACCTCTACCTGAATTGCCCCTCCACCATATTAATTAATTAATTAAATAAATATTTAGGGTAATTACAATACTACCCTTAGCCTGGAAAAGACTATTTTACCCCTAGACCCTCCAAACTTAAGATTACCCCTTTTTAAGTCCGGTTAAGACTCATCCGGGTAAATCTTCATATTCGGGTATCCTACATGGATGGACCCAACCTTTCCTAGCTCAAATAACTCACAAGTTAGTTGGATTGGCTGTTGTAGAGGTTCAGAGGTCTGGTTCTACGCGCATCAATCCGTGTGAACCCGGTCTAATCTAGGCATTCTAGATACGTTAGACATTACTTAGCATAGTCATTTTTAGGGTTGTTACATTTATTTTACCCAAGTCTTTTATAGTTGATCACTCCGGGATGTGTGATGGGTAAATTGCTATTTATAATAAATGACCAAATTCTGTTGTTATGGAAAAGTAAATCAAGAAAAAATTGGGTCCAGAAAATGTTTTGGTAGTAACTTAGAATTTCCCAACCTAGTCCAATTTTGGATGAAATTGGAGGCTTTAAGGTGTAGGGAAATCTAGTAATTAATGAGATATATAATAGTGTATTTTATTATATGAATTTATAGCTAAGACGATAAGGAACGCATACCACTTTAAGGAATCAAATTCCGGCGAGTAGAACTCTCAAAAATGATCTTTTCGTGAATGGGTACATTTTGTCTCCGTCAAGGCTACTGGAGCAGGATTCTGGGCGCTGGAGCGGCGCCGCTCGACCGGGAATGGGTCCGCTGTATCCGTCCAAATGCTACTTAAAGTCACTAATAATCTTCTAAATGACCATGTTTGATATTTTTCGACTTTAAGGTCTAAGGAGGAGACTCTAGATGAGTTTATGACAGTTTTTCACCATTGTTAAGGCTAATGGTATGATTTTAACATCCTGAATCCGTTTTTCGATCCATAGAACCTATTTTCTTGGTTTATCTATGGGAAAGCATTTTGATCTGAGAATTTATGCTGGAAAAAGCCCTAAATTGGGTATTAGGATCTTGAGTTGGTTTAGCGTTTTAGGGTTTGTTATAATTCAGATAATTAGACCTTTGATTGTTGATCCTTGAGTATATTAATTGTTGTAGACGTAGAATAAGCAGAAAGAATCAGGAAAAGGAAGATTCAAATGCTTCATTATATGCATGTATGTATGCGGATGTTGCATTATTGATCACCCTAATCGTAATTTAGATAATTATATAATGGTATCCCATGAATCACCTCTTGTTGTATGATCTTTATGATGTAGTTGTTATTGTGATTGTTGTGTGTGATTGGGGATCATATTGCCACTTTCCGGCAAGCTAACATGGATCTAGTTGCCATGTTCCGGCACAACCATTTGATCAGATTTCCATGTTCCGACACAACTATTGGATCGGGTTGCCACATTTCAACACAATTATGGGACTGATTGCTACGTTTCGACATAATTATGGTATTGGATTGCCATGTTCCAGTAAGCTAACAGATTGAGTTTGGGTTCCATGAGAGGACCATTAAATTGGATCTGTGAAAGGAACAATGAATTGTGATGTTTATATACTTGTGATGACTACATTCATATCTAATGATTATTGATATTGAAAGACTATTTGTTACTCTAAAATGTGTTGATTGTATATTGTTGAGAATTGTGAAATTGTTCGTTGATGTGAAGGATGATGATATTGTATATGTTTGGTATATGACTATTTTATAATTTTTTGGTTACTTACATGTGTTTCAATTAGTGGGATAGTCGTGTGATCCTATCAGTACATTGTGGTTGCGTACTAATATTGCATTTGCTCTTATTTTTTTTGAGTATGGGGCATCTTCATGCTGGTATTGACAGACCTTGATTAGAATATCAGTGAATGTTCGAATTCAAGGGTGATCTCGTTCTTCCAGGCTGCCTTGAGTTCTCTTTGTTTAAGTACACTCTTTTCGAACTCAGACTATTGGTTAAGTTGTTGTTAGTTTCGGGGTTGTACCCCTTGTTCTTAGATTTGTCTTTGGTAGAGTTTTGGTACATTAACTTTCAGGTTGTAGGGGTTTTATTTCCGCATTGTTTAGTTGTTTAGTCCCTAGATAAATAATTTAGTTATTTAAAACTACTTCTTATTTAAATGCCTTAGTTTTTGTTTAGTTGCTTGTTTTGGTTGTAGTGGTTCTCCCACCGTAGAGTTAGTGTGGGTGCCAAACACGACGGTCTTGGTCGTGGCAATAATTGTTTACTGTTCTTTTTTCATGAACTTTTTCTTATTGGGATGAATGTAAAAATAAAGAATTGGGATACTTTTGATAGTTTTCATAACTTATGGGGGTTTTATATTTATGGGCCAAAAATACAATTTAAAAATTCAAATTGCATGTAGAGACAAAGCATGAACTTGATTTCATATTATCATTTCATCTCACATGGTTATTAATTAATCTAATATTTTTTATCTGGGTATAAAGGGTTTGAAAGACTTCCATATGTGGTGAGTATAATCAAGTAGATGTTTGATTTCCTTCATAACCACATGTGTTTTGTACCAAGGTCATACAATAGTAATTTTCTAAGTCTTGTGTGGTTTGAATTAGAAAAAAATATTAATTTATTTTTAATACTTGAAATGAAATTCACTGTAAAAAATAAAAACATTCTTCATGCACCATAGGCATCAATTCTATAATAATTGTTAATTGTGTTTTATATATTTTCTTTGTATATTTTAAGATACTCGTAACCTATATTTGTTTAGAAAAGAAATATATTGGTATGGAAAAGAAATATATTGTCCTTCTAGGATTTGGAGAACTTTTTCATTATAGGTTTGGGACAACTGGAATTTATATAGAGAGATATAGTTGGGGATTATAAAGCATGGTAGACGACACAATGTAGTCCTAAAGGCTTGAGAAGATTGTAAGGAAAACACTTCTTCTTTTCTTTCAAAGTGGAAAACTCATTTGCTTTCTTCTTAGAGAATTAGTCCTAGTTGAACCTCGTTAAATCCTTGTATTAGTTTTTCTTCTCTATTATTTGTTTGTGATTGTGTGATAGTTAGTCCACGAGATTCTCACAAAAACAAATAACGTTATATGAATTAAAATTAATCTTGAAAACCCTATCATTGTTTACATGAACGTAGGACTTAACTAAGAAAAGGCACAATTGGAGAATAGAATTTAGACTTATTAAATAACCTTTAAAAGTATTATTTAAAATATTATTAATCATATTCTCTATGTGTTACATTTTATATTGCTCACTTTTTTTAATCAGTTTAAAAAGATAACATATGTCCTTATTTTGCAAATGTTTAATTATACTATTTACCTTTTACCATGCCGGTTTCCCTTATTTGGCAAAATATTTATAAAGGTACTCTTATGTTTAAAACTTCATATTTTTAAGGATGATTTTGAAACATACATATCAAAGCCTTTCCATATTTGTGTGTAGTGAAACTACATCACATATATTGAAATGGAAATAGTATATATTTAACTTATTGTTAGATATGACATATTTAAATATTGTTTTTGTGATACAAATCATACGTTTTAGATATAGAGAAGAATATTGTTCTTTATTTCATCACACAATTAACATTAAAAGTTATTCAAGAATCCATCAAAATATTTTTGTACATGACTTTAAAGAAAATAAACTAAAATCTTTATAGTTGAAGAAACTTTTAAAAAGCTTACCTCTAAAATAGAGGCTTCTGATTCATCATGTGTGGTAAAATATATTGGAATTTCCATTAATATTGCATCCATATAATCACCAGCTTTACGTTGCTTATCCATATTCTAAAAGAAAATATGAATAAATTAGTTAGATATTTAGTAAAACCAAAAATTGGGTGAAATAATTGAAGGTTTTCTAAAAGAGATAAAAATTACTCGCTTGCACTCATTTGTGTGGGTGTATCAAGTAACATTTTAAGAACATAATCTAAGCGATAGAATACCAAATATATAAAATAAAAGGATGAATGTTCATCAATCTTATGCACTTTGTAAGAAGATCAATGATGGTCGTGGTCATGCAGCTCTTAAGATTACTAAATACATGATAAAAAATTTCATCCTATTGTAACATGTAACTCGTTTCCTGCTTTGACTACGATTCCTAATATACCTATTAGTCCTAAGGACAAGGGATAGCTAATTTAGTGTATAGTCCAACAAAATAATTTTGTGCATATCTCTAAAGGACGAAAACTAACACCTCGTAATTGGATTTTTAAACTTTACCTCAACCACATCAGCGTTTGATTCTTGAGGTTCAAGAAAAGATATGGGAACATCCATCAATCTTGCATCTTTATCACCAACTTTGTATTGTTTATCCATATCAAAGTTGCAAATATAGAAAAGTTAGTTAAAACTTTTGTAAATTAAAATCTTTCTATGAAGTGATGAAGAAGGTTTTTAAAAAAAGATGTGAACTACTCGCTTACTATATTTAGTGTAATATTATAAGAACTTGTAACACCCCATATCCAAAACAGACAAAAAAACAGTTTTTCAGAAAAACCTGTAGGTGCAACCAACATGTCCATCGATGGACAGTAGCCTAACCCACGGTCCGTCTTGTACATACTTCAATGGGGTCAGAAACCCCCAAAGTCACAGCCCAGGAAAATTTGGTTAAGTCCTGATCGACGGACGGACCTATGGTCCGTAGGTCAGACTACGGTCCGTAGTCTGTGACCATCAATCTACACCCCATTCATCCATTCTATGACAAGAACCACGGTTGACCAACATGGTCCGTAGATGGACCCACGGTCCGTAGGTCTGACCATAGGTGGTAATTAGCAGACAGTTAAGGGGGAAATGGGGGAAATGCAGTTGGGTCAACTTCAAATGATTATAACTCTTATTAAAACTAAATTAGGTGGCCCATGACATACCAAAAGATAGATAATTGAATTAGCTTTCCATAGCCACCGACCTTGCTAAAATCAGAGCTCTGAGTAAAACGTTATGCCTGTTTAGTAAAGGCCTGTTGAACAGACCCAATCTAAGGACCAAAGGACGGACCGTCGATTAAACGACGGACCATCTGTCCAGGTCGTCGTTTGGTCTGGCAACAACTTACTCAGGGGTCTTTTGGTCTTTTTCCACTTTGTTTAAACTCTAAGATACGTCGTTTTAACCCTAAATCATCAGATTTTAGTCAGTTTAAGCCTAGAAACATAACAAGAACTTACCTAAGTCAAAATCATAAATCAAAAGTTAGAAAATTAGAAGCAAGAAAGGAGAAAAAGGTTAAGTATTCTAGTTCAAGAATGCAACAAGGTTCCAGCAGTTCCAGCCTTGAAATCTGAATATTTCTTCGTGAATTTCATCACCAGGTATGTGGGATTTTACTAGTGGGTTCCTTTCACCCATTAGATCCCTAGTTTTCAGTCAGATTCTTGATTCTCATATCATGATTAAACCTAGGATTTTTAGAACTTCATGAATTAATTAGTTATATGTTCCAAATCAGATTTCCATGTTATTACTTAGATTATTGCATAAATTTTAGAAACCTAGCTATGTCTTTCTTTAGTTCTTGAATTAAGCATGCTAGGTCAGATATTTCATTTACTTAAGATATACATGCCTCAGTTATTAATGCATCATTACGAGATTAAATGTTGCATTCTCAGTTTGCATGTTCAGTTTTGAGCTATCCAATATTTTACATAAATTCAGACATAATCAGTTAACTACATAAATAAATGGGAGTATCATAATACCGAG
Organism: Solanum sitiens; assembly: GCA_016801875.1. NCBI lineage: Eukaryota > Viridiplantae > Streptophyta > Magnoliopsida > Solanales > Solanaceae > Solanum > Solanum sitiens. Next base: position 344,815 of record JABWTJ010000092.1, on the reverse strand, counting down.
TTGGACTAGGGTTTAGCGTACCCAATTAGTCCCAGAACTACTAGCAAAGTAGGTTGTAAGTCCCCTCTTTGGGCAATAAGCTTAGTGTTCACACCAGCATGCCTTTATACATCTGGCAGGGTATATTGGTCCTCTCGATGGGGCGTATACATCGGACTCCACATTTAGCTCATGTGGTTTTATTAACGGTTATTAGTAGCTCCTAAATTTTAGTCAGACTCTCTTGCATTGACCATTTATCAGTATATTCAGTAGTCAGTTCAGCATGTTACAAATTGGTCATTGCATCAAGTTAGCTCAGACTTCAGTATATCATGTTCAGATTATTATACTTGCCTTTGTGCTTGTTCAGTTATGTTTTATTTTAGCTTTACTCTATACTACATGCTCAGTACCTTCAAGTACTGACGCATATGTGCGCTACATCTTCTCGTGATGTAGGTTCAGGTTCTCAGCATCCAGATTGCTCTTAGATAAATTTCCGATATCCATTTTAGCAGATTCAGTGGTGAGTCCTCATTCTCCAAGGACAATAGTCATGAGTTCATTTCACTCTTTTAATCATTTAGTTTCAGTTTTTGCTAGACTTAACTGGGGCTTGTCCCATCATTTCTAGTCAGTTAGTGGCTTATTTCAGACATAGTTAGTTTCAGCTTAGTATTGAGTTAATAACTTCTTTGTATTAAACTCATCAGTATTTCAAATATCTCAGTTATGAATTATGGGTATTCCCTACCTTTTCAGATTAAATTATGATTTAGCTTCTGCATTCAGTTTATTATCTTTAGTATGCTCATGATCATGCCAGCAGGGTTAGCTTAGGATCACTTGTGGTCCTAGGTTCCGTGTCCGCGTCTCGGGGGTAGCTCAGGGGCGTGACAAAACTTGGTATCATAGCACTAGGTTTAAGAGTCCTAGGATGTCTAAAAAGCCGCACTAAGTAGAGTCCTCTTTATGGGTATGAAGTGCACCACATCAATTGAGAGGGAGGCTACAAAGTGTTTTAGGAAAAACTTCAATTTGTTGTTACTCTTATCATGCATAAGTTATGATCTAATTCCACTCTAACTTGACGTTCTACATTTCAGATCATTCCTCCTTGTAGATCTAACGCTAGGAATATGAATGCCAGGAATGCAAACGCAGCTCCTCCAGTCCCAGATCAAGAAGTCTCCAATGCTGAGTTCAGGATTGCCATACAGATGTTGGCTCAGAGTATGACCAACCAGAACAATCGGGTTCATGCTCTTGTGAATGAAAAGGTGGATCAGCAGCAGCAAGGGTCCGTGACTTTGTTAGGATGAATCCGCATGAGTTCTTAGGATAACAGACTAATGAGGATCCTCAGAATTTCTTGGATGAGATCAAGAAGATCTTTTATGTAATGCAAGTCACTGGGAATGATCGGGTTGAGTTGGCATCATACCAGTTGAAGGATGTTTCTCATATCTGGTACACTCAGTGAAAGGAAAATAGGGGTGCAAATGCAGCTCCTATCACTTGGGATTGTTTTAGTGAGACTTTTTTGGACAGGTTTTTCCCAATAGAGTTGAGAGAAGCAAAGGCTCAGGAATTCATAAACTTAAGGCAGGGAAACATGAAAGTGTAAGAGTATGGGCTCAAGTTTAACCAACTCTCCAGGTATGCTCCTCACATGGTTGGTGACTCCAGGGCTCAGATGAATAAGTTTTTGTATGGAGTGTCAGATTTGGTGAAAACAGAGTGCAGAAATGCTATGTTACTGGGAGATATAAACATCTCTAGTCTTATGACTCATGCTCAGCACGTTGAGGGAGATAAGCTTAGGGAACAGGCTAAGGAGAATAAGAAGGCTAGGACTGGGAACTATGACTATTCTAAGCAGAAATCGGGTGGTGGAAATCGCTCGCAGAGTCAGCAGAAGTTTTCAGTCCCATCCCCTTCATCAACTATTGTTCCATCCTCCAAGAACAGGCATGACCAGAAGGGTAGATCACCAAGCTCTAAGTCTCAGGGAAGTGTTTCAGGCACCAAGACTTACCCCACTTTCCCTAAGTATGGTAAGAACCATCCGAGCGAATGTCTTGCAGGAAAAGAAGGATGTTTTGGGTGCGGTCAGTCTGGTCATAGGTTGAGGGATTGTCCTTCTATACAGGGTCAAGGAGCTGGTAATGGTAGAGCTTAGTCTACAACTTCAGTAGCACTATCAAGTCGCCCGACTCAGCAGGGTAACTCATCTGGTACCGGTGGCGGTCAGCACCAGAACAGGTTGTATGCTCTTTAGGCTCGCCAAGATCAGGAAGGTTCTCCTGATGTAGTCACTGGTACGTTACTAGCCTTTGACCTTGATGTTTATACATTGTTAGATCCAGGGGCTACTCTTTCTTTTGTAACTCATTACATAGCAGTCGAATTCAGTGTCAGTCTAGAAACTCTCTCAGAACCTTTCTCAGTCTCTACTCTAGTAGATGACCCAGTTATAGATAGACGGGTATACATAAATTGCCCTATCACAGTCTCTCAGAAAGTCACCTCAGCAGATCTTTTGGAGTTAGAAATGGTAGACTTCGATGTCATTCTAGGCATGGATTAGTTACATTCATGTTATGCTTCAGTCGATTGTAGAACTAGGATTGTTTGTTTTTAGTTTCCAGACGAACAAATCTTAGAATGGAAGGGTAGTAGCTTAGCACCTATGGGTCGATTTATTTCTTACCTTAAGGCTAGAAAGATGATCTTTAAGGGTTATCTCTATCATCTAGTTCGAGTTAAGGATTCTAGCTCTGAAACCCCAACTCTTGAGTCAATGCCAGTAGTCTGTGAGTTTCTAGAAGTATTTCCAGAAGATCTTCCCGGTGTCCCTCCCGAAAGGGAAATTGACTTTGGAATTGATCTCCTTCCAGATACCCAGCCTATTTATATTCCTTCTTAAAGAATGGCTCCAGCAGATCTTAAGGAATTGAAGGAGCAGTTGAAAGACCTTCTAGGTAAGGGTTTCATCAGACCTAGTATTTCTTCATGGGGTGCACCAGTGTTGTTCGTAAATAAGAAAGATGGTTCTCTCAGAATGTGCATTGACTATAGACAGTTGAATAAGGTGACAATCAAGAATAAGTATCCCATCCCCAGGATTGATGACTTGTTTGACCAACTTCAGAGTGCTAGTCATTTCTCAAAGATAGACCTCAGATTAGGCTATCATCAACTTAGAGTCAAAGATAGTGACATTCTGAAAACAACCTTCAACTGGGGTATGGTCATTATAATTTTGTAGTTATGTCATTTGGACTAACCAATGCCCCTACAGCTTTCATGGATTTGATAAACAGAGTGTTCAAATAGTACTTGGACTTCTTCGTTATTGTCTGTATTGATGATATCCTCATTTACTCTAGGAATGAGGAAGAATATCCAAGTCATTTGAGAGTTGTTTTGCAGACTCTGAAAGATAGCCAGTTATTCGCTAAGTTTAGCAAATCTGAGTTTTTGTTTCAATCCGTTTCTTTTCTTGGTCACATTGTATCTAGCGAGGGGATCCGAGTGGATTCACAGAATATAGAAGTAGTTAAACAATGGCCTTGACCTATCTCTTCTACAGATATCAGAAGTTTCTTAGGTCTAGCGGGTTGTTACACAAGGTTTGTGGAAGGATTTTTATCCATAGCCTCACCATTGACTAGGCTGACTCAGAAGATGGTCAAGTTCCAATGGTCAGATGATTGTGAGAAAAGCTTTGCAGAATTGAAGACTAGATTGACTACATCTCCTGTCTTGACTCTACCAGAGGGTTCAGATGGTTATGTGATCTATTGTGATGCATCCAGAGTGGGCCTAGGTTGTGTGATGATGCAGTGAGATAAAGATATAACTTATGCTTCTAGACTGCTTAAGGTGCATGAGAAGAACTATCCAACTCATGACCTCGAGCTTGCAGCAGTGGTGTTTTCACTCAAGATCTGGATACACTACTTGTACGGTGTTCATGTAGATGTGTTCACTGACCATAAGAGCCTTTAGTATGTGTTCACTCAGAAGGAGTTGAATCTTCGCCAGAGGAGATGGCTTGAGTTCCTTAAGGATTATGATATGAGTGTGCATTTCCATCCTGGTAAGGCGAATGTAGTAGCAGATTATCTTAGTAGATTATCTATGGGTAGTGTAGCCCATGTTGAGGAATAAAAGAAGGAGATAGTGAAGGATGTTCACAGGATTGCTCGCTTAGGAGTTCGCCTTATGAGAATATAGGACAATGGTGTAACAGTTCAGAATGGGGCAGAATCTTCTTTGGTAGTGGAGGTTAAGGAAAAGCAAGACAGTGATCCAATCTTGCTTGAACTTAAGGGTGTAGTCCACAATCAGAGAGTGGAGGTTTTCTCCCAAGGGGGAGATGGTGTACTTCGCTACCAGGGTAGATTGTGTGTTCCTAATGTGGGTGAGTTGAGAAAGCATATTCTTGCAGAAACCCGTAACTCGAGATATTCTATTCATCCAGGTGCCACTAACATGTACCGCGATCTGCGGGAAGTCTATTGGTGGAATGACATGAAGAGGGATATAGCAGATTTTGTGAGTAAGTGCCCCAATTGCCAGCAAGTCAAGGTAGAACATGATAAACCAGGAGGTATGACTCAAGAGATCGATATTCATACTTGGAAGTGGGATGTGATCAATATGGATTTCATCACAGGGTTACCTCGTACTCGCAGACAACATGACTCCATTTGGGTGATATTTGATAGGATGACTAAGTCTTCTCGCTTTTTGGCGGTCAAAACTACAGATTCAGCAGAGGACTATGCCCAGCTTTACATTAATGAAATTGTGAGGTTGCATGGTGTTCCTTTGTCTATCATCTCAGATAGAGGTCCTCAGTTTACCTCTTATTTCTGGAAGTCGTTTCAGAAGGGTCTTGGTACTCAAGTTAACCTTAGCACAACATTTCATCCGCAGACGGATGGACAGGAAGAGCGTACCATTCAGACCCTAGAGGATATGTTTAGAGCTTGTGTGATCGATTTAAAAGGTAGTTGGGATGATCACCTTCCTCTGATTGAGTTCGCCTACAAGAATAACTACCATTCCAGCATTCAGATGGCCCCTAATGAGACTTTGTATGGGCGTAGATGTAGATCTCATGTTGGTTGGTTTGAAGTAAGTGAAGCAGCTTTGATAGGGCCAGATTCGGTCCTTTATGCTATGGAGAAAGTGCAAATCATTAAAGATAGACTTAAGACAACCCAGAGTTATCAGAAATCTTATGCAGATGTAAGAAGGAGAGAACTAGAGTTCCAAGTTGATGATTGGGTTTTTCTGAAGGTGTCACCTATGATAGGGGTGGTGAGATTTAGCAAGAAAAGGAAGATCAGTCCTAGATATGTAGGCCCTTACAAGATCTTGAAAAGGATTGGCAAGGTGGCATATGAATTAGAGTTGCCAGAAGACTTAGCAGTAGTGCATCCGGTCTTCCACATCTCGCTCTTGTGTGTGGGTGACCCAGCCTCTATAGTGCCATTAGAGACTGTAGCGGTGAAAGATAGTCTTTCTTATGAGGATGTACCTGTTGATATTCTTGACCGCCAGGTTAGAAGGTTGAGAAACAAAAAAGTCACTTCAGTCAAAGTTTTGTGGAGGAGTCAGTCCAGAGAGGGAGCTACTTGGGAAGCAGAAACAGCCATGAAAGGCAAGTATCCTCACCTCTTTCCTTCCAATTCCACTCCAGCTTGACGTAATAGTTCCTCTTCAGTTTTTCAGTCATTCATACGTGAATTCAATCTTAAAATCATGTTCCCTGAGATTGTACTTGAATTTTCAGCGTATTTGCATGTTTTCAGAACTCAATTCAGTCAGAAACTCAGTTTTGAGAGTTTAGTAGTAGGGTTTGCAGCTCTCTCCCTCTATTCCAGCAAGTCTAGTCTTCATTCATGGACGAATGTTCCCAAGGGGATATAATGTAACACCCCGTATCCAAAATAGACCAAAAAATAGTTTTTCAGAAAAAGCTGCAGGTGCAACCAACATGGCCATCGATCGACCATAGCCTGACCTACGGTCCGTCCTACACATCCGTCAATGGGGTCAGAAACCCCTAAAATCTCAGCCCAGGAAAATTTGGTTAAGTCCTGATCGACGGACGGACCTACGGTCCGGAGTCTGTCACCGTCGATCAACACCCCATTCACCTACTCTCTGTCAAGAACCACGATTGACCAGCAAGGTCCGTAGGTGGACCCACGGTCCATAGGTCTGACCGTAGGTGGGAATTAGCAGACAGTTAGGAGGGAAATATAGTTGGGTCAACTTCAAATGATCATAACTCTTAGCACAAAATGGATTAGGTGTCCCATGACATACCAAAAGATATATTATTGAATTATCTTTCCATATCCACCGACCTTGATAAAATCAGAGCTTTGAGTAAAAAGTTATGCCCGTTTTAGTGAAGGCCTGTCGAACAGACCCAATCTACGGACTAAACGACGGTTCGTCGATTGAACGACGGACCATCTGTCGAGGTCGTCGTTTAGTCTAACAGCAACTTACTCAGGGGTCTTTTGGTATTTTCTCACTTTGTTTAAACTCTAAGATACGTCGTTTTGACCCTAAATCATCAGATTTTAGTAAGTTTAAGCCCAGAAACATAACAAGAACTTACCTAAGTCAAAATCATAAATCAAAAGTTAGAAAATTAGAAGAAAGAAAGGAGAAAAAGGTTAAGAACCCTAGTTCAAGAACGCAACAAGGTTCCAGCAGTTCGAGCCTTGAAATCTTAATATTTCTCTGTGAATTTCATTACCAGGTATGTGGGATTTCACTAGTGGGTTCCTTTCACCCACTAGATCCCTAGTTTTCAGTCAGATTCTTGATTCTCATATCATGATTAAACCTAGAGTTTTAAGAACTTCAACAGAACTTCATGAATTAATTAGTTATATGTTCCAAATTAGATTTACATGTTATTACTCAGATTATTGCATGAATTTTAGAAACCTAGCTACGTATTTCTTTAGTTCTTGAATTACACATGCTACGTCAGATATTTCAGTTACTTCAGATATACATGCCTCAGTTATTAATGCATCATTTTCAGACTAAATGTTGCATTCTCAGTTTGCATATTCAGTTTTGAGCTATCCAATATTTTACAGAAATTCAGACATAATCAGTTAAGTACATAAATAAATGGGAGTAGCATAATACTGAGTTGGACTAGGGTTTAGCGTACCAAATTAGTCCCAGAACTACTAGCCAAGTAGGTTGTAAGTCCCCTCTGTGGGCATTCAGTTTAGTGATCATGCCAGCATGCCTTTATACCTCTGGCAGGGTATATTGGATCCTCTCGATGGGGCGTATACATCGGACTCCACATTTAGCTCATGCGGTTTTATTATCGGTTATTAGTAGCTCCCAAAGTTTAGTCAGACTCTCTTGCTTTGACCATTTATCAGTATATTCAGTATTTAGTTTCAGCATGTTATAAATTGGTCATTACATCCAGTTAGCTCAAACTTCAGTATATCATGTTCAGATTATTATACTTGCTTTTGTGCTTGTTCAGCTATATTTTATTTCAGCTTTACTCTATCCTACATGCTCAATACCTTCAAGTACTGACGCATACGTGCGCTACATCTTCTCCTGATGTAGGTTCAGGTTCTCAGCATCCAGATCGCGCTTAGATCGATTTTTGATCTCCATTTTAGCAGATTCGGTGGTGAGTCCTCATTCTCCGAAGACAATAGTCATGAGTTCATTTTAGTCTTTTAATCATTTAGTTTCAGTTTTTTCTAGACTTAGCTGGGGCTTGTCCCAGCATTTCTAGTCAGTTCGAGGCTTATTTCAGACATAGTTAGTTTCAGCTTATTATTGAGTTAATAACTTCTTTGTATTAAACACATCAGTATTTCAAATATCTCAGTTATAGATTATGGGTATTCCCCATCTTTTCAGATTAAATTATGATTTAGCTTCTACATTCAGTTTATTATCTTTAGTATGCTCATGATCATGTCAGCAGGGTTAGCTTGGGATCACTTGTGGTCCTAGGTTCCGTGTCCGCGTCTCGGAGGTAGTTCTGGGCGTGACAAAACTTAATCAAACTAATACAATACCAAAACAAAGGTTAAGAATAAAAGGTGTATTCATCAATAGTATACATTATGTGACAAAGATTAATGATGTATATGATCTTGCATTTCTTAAGTTTCACTAAAATCATTGAATTTGTGATAAAAATCATCCAAAATTCAATTTTCTATTTAAAACAAAAAGTTAAATCTTTTTGGGTCAAAATAATTTTGAAATTTTCTATTTTTGATGAAATTGTTAAAACTTACTGCAAACTCTACCACATATTAAATTAATCCTCACCATAGTAATAATTATTTCTCCTATAGTTTGGTCAAATCTAAGAGGATCGATCTCATCTATTCAGACCTAGATTTTCTAGAAATTACCTATTTATATAGAAAAAATGAAAATAAATGACTAGGTTAAAAAGGAAAATCATGGAAAACATAGATCCATCTGACTAGTGCTAGTGATGATAAATATTTCAAAGTGGAAAACTACTAAGTTATTCATTGTAGTGATTTGTGAAATGACTCTATCTAGTTATTATTAATTTAATTATCCTCCCTATCTAAAAACATGTATGTGTTTTTTTAGAAAAGTTAAAATATGAAAAGATTATTTGAGATAGTTTGGTCTTGTCATAGGTTGAGACTATGGAAAATAGTGGTATTAAATATTTTAAGGAAGAAGGTTTTCTATGAAATATGAAAATATTTTGTTGACATAATGCATATTTATCTAATTATATTGCACAAAAGAGAAAAATATATATATGGGTCATATCTACTAGTAAGTATTAGTATTTGTCTCATATGTTTGCATTAATAAATATATTATTTTAATCCTTAATATATAAACCACTAAATCGCTATGTTTTTAGGTTTGAACCTTAATAGTTTAGTAAATTTTGCTAGATGCAACCATTCATTCGGTCTGGATAGGTAAAAATGATTAGATAACAAAACCTCATATAATTAACATGTCTATTCAAAGGTTTCTGAAAATATTATACTTCATTAATTCAATTCATTCACTACTAACACCATACTCCATCTTTATCAATCATCATGATCATTGTTTACCATTCACAGCTATAACCATCAATACCACACAACTACCATCATCAACTACCATCACTATCAATCACTACAATCAACAACAAAACATAACATCAAATATTTAACTGAGTTTAATTTGTATGAGTATTTATATATTGTTGTTGTGAAATGATTAAATTATTTTAGCTCTAGAGAAGAACATTCTTTTTCTTTCATAACACAATTATCATAAAAAAGTTCTTCAAGTATCTATCAACAAATATTGTATATAGATTATAAGGAAAAATTAAGTAGTATAAGTAGAGATGTTTTTCAAAAGCTTACCTCTAAATCATCCATTACCTTTGACTCGAAATTGAAAGTCTCTCCACAGAGGTCTCGAAGTAACCGTCGGAAGATGTATTGTACTCAACATGAAAAAACATGTGCAGTACTAGTACACAAACCATAGAGTTAGTGGGATCTCATGGCCAGACCAAGATATGAATGTAAATGGTCACTACAATATGGTAACATAACAACAATTATCAACCACATAGACTCTGAGTCACATGTCATAAAACAACAACATTTGGGTCAAATAATGCATTACTACATGTCCCAGATGATCACAATGCAAATATCGGGTCCTCTCAAGGAACTAACAATCACATACATTAAACTCTCATGGAACCCGAACTCTTGTTGTTAATGTGCCGACATGGTACCCGAGCATACATAGTTAGTTTACTATTATGGTACCCGAGTCATTCATTGTTAGTGTACCACTGTAGTACTCAAGCGAACAAGTAATAACCAACATTCATCAATAACCACATAGCGTAATGAACAAGGACACTTTAAAATCACAAATTCATTACATAAGATTACCTACATGATGTCATTTCATATGTCTCCCTACCATGCATTGAAAAAATGATACTACAAAATAGTCGACATGCATTTATACATTGTTGGAAACATTTTCACGAATTAAAAAAGGTGATTGATGGCATTATTTTAATCCCACAAAGACAAGACAACCTAAACCCCAAAGATAATGATAAAAAACAAATGTAAAGAAATAATAAAGTATATCACCATTATGTAATGCAAAAATCATAATAAACTTAAACAAACTATAACACCTTAGACTGAACAAGAGGAAAATAGTAGATGACAGAGGGGGCATTGATCGTGAATAGGACCACGACTCATCACCCTGATTGTGGATCACACCTAAAAATAATATGGAGGACCAAGAACCCCTACAAGGGCCATGGAACTCCACACGAGCAGTCGGGTTGGCATTGAAAACAAACAAAAACCACCCAAGGTTGTGTGAGGAACCACAGACCACTAGACGGTTTGTGGAACCCCACATAAGCCGTTAAGTGGACTATGAAAAATGACCCAGTATCACCCCAACTTCTGTGAGGAATAACAGTTGCCCATACGTCCTGTGGTGCTTCACAAAGTCTGTGAATGGGCCAGTGAAAAAGGGTTATTAGCTTTTAAGTCAGGGTCATTCTTTTCTTTTACCTTATAAGTCAGGAACTTAAACTACGTTATTTGTGCCTAAAATACATTTTTTACTTAGTCTAAGCCTAATAATCTATTTAGAAATAACCTAGAACCCTCATTTTTATAAAATCATATAACTTAGAAAGAAAAGGATAGAAAGAGGGGATAGTTTCTCCCAAGAACAAGCAGAGGTTTTCCTCAAGTTCAACCCTAAAATCGAAAGGATTTCTATGTAGTTTTCATCAGAAGATATGTTAGATTTCATTATTGGGTTTCTTTCACTTATAAAGTCCCTATAATTAAGTTAGTTCTTTGATTTCTCATAAGTTTTTCATACCTAGGGTTTCCAGATTTTGAAGATTTGTTATGATTTTAGCTATTACAGTTTCCATTATCCAAATAAAATGTTTCTTGGTGAATTAGTATAGTTCGATGCATAGAAGTCAAACTCCTAGCTTGTGTAAATTTATCATAATTCATGAATTATACTTGCAAAGAAAATCATACAAAATATTTCCTCAAAATATGAATGTCAAACCTTCAGTGCATATATGTTGCATTCTTAATTAGAACAGTAGTACTTTGAGCTACTCAATATTTCAGCGCATTTTAGCTTCTCGTATTAAGCTGGGAGTAGGCTTAAAACCGAGTTGGACTAGGGTTCAAGTACCCTTAAGTACCAAAACTACGTGCATACGTAGGTTTATAAGTCTTCTATGTTGGGCATTAGTTTAAGTGATCACGCCACATTCATCCCTCTATACCAGTAACAAGGTATATTGGGTTCTCTCGATGGGGCGTATAGATCAAACTCCATATTTAGCTCACATACTGTATGTTGGATAATCAGACCTCCCACAGTCAGAATCATATTGCATTCACCATATTTTAGCATTTACATCAGTATACAGTTTATCATATTATCTTCATGATTAGTACTTGGTCATTGCATACAGTTTAGTTTAATTTTGCTTCAAAACAATATATATATATATATATATATATATATATATATATATATATATATATATATATATATATATATATATATTGTTCAACTTAGCATATACATATCCTACATGCTAAGTACATTCAAAATACTAACACATACTTTTGTACCACTTTGTTTTATGATGTAGGTTCAACTATTCAGCATTAAGATCACTCTTAGTTCGACTACCTATTTGAATTAATCAACTTTAGTGGTGAGTCCTCATACTTCGAGGACAATAGACACTCTTTATTTTTCAATGTTTATTTTAGTTTTCAGTCTTGTTAGATTTAACTACGGGCATGTCACATCAACTCAATTCAGTTAGAGGATTTTCAGACAATTGTAGTAGATTCAACTCGAGTTGATAAGTGTTGTTTCAGTCATCACCAAAATCTTATGATATCATACTAGTTAGGTTTTCCCCATTGAATATATCCTATGTTTTTAGCTTCTGCATAGTACATAATTTACTTAGTTATTTTTTTAGTATGCTTATTATATGCCACACTCAAGGTTAGCTTAAGGTCACTAATATTCTTATGTCTCGTGTTACGTCTAAGGGTGTCTGATAGCCGCACTAAGCATAAATTATTGCATGGGTGTGTAGCGCATATCACCTATGAGGGAAATGTTACAAGGTATTCTATGAAAAATTCTCTATTTTTGTTATTACTACCGTGCGCGAAGTGTTATTCAATATCTCCTTTCTAATCCGTTGTTATGCAATTTAGAGCATTCCTCGTCGTAGATATAATACATGAAATGCTAATGCAGTTCCTCTAGTCTCGAACCGTGAGGTTATAAATGCAGAATTCTAGAATGTGACATATCTTTTGTCTCAAACGTAGCCAACAAGAACTATCATCAGATGTCACATCCTGCAAAACCCTCTAGCTTATTAGCTGCATCTAGAGTTCAAGGCATTATGCTTATGAATCCTCTTGAATTTTTGCAGTCGCAGGTAGGTGAGGAACCAATAACTTCATTGATGAGGTCAAGAAGATTCTTTAGGTAATGCAAGTGACAGGTACTGATAGGGTGGAGTTTGCATCCTACCATCTTAAGGATGTGGCTCATATCTGGTTCACATAGTGGAAAGACAACAAGGGTGCGGATGCATCTCCTATGACATAGGACTAATTTGTTGGAGCTTTTCAGAATAGGTTCTTCTAGAGAGTGTTGAGGGAGGATAAGTTGTAATTAGTCATAAACTTGAAATAGGGTGCTATGTCAGTCCAATAAAAAGGTCGAAGTCCACCCACCTCTTCAGGTATGATCCACATATGGTTGTCGATTTAAGAATACAAATGAGCAAGTTCTTGTTTGAAGTATTCGATCTGGTGAAGACTGAGTGTAGGAATCCCATGTTAAATAGAGAGATGTATATCTCCAAACTAATGATCCATGATCAGCATGTTTTGGGAGATAATAAGCTTAGGTAAATGACCAAGGATACCAAAAAGTCTAAGACGGGCAACTAATAATACTCTCAAGAGAGGTCGGGTGGTAAAAATCACTCAATGTTTCAGTAGAGGTCTACAACCCCAATATGTTCATAAGCTAGCACTCCATCCCCCATGTTTAAACATGATTAGAAAGGGAGAAAGGGACACCAGTACACTAAGTCACATACTCACAATGGAGTGCTTCACGTAACCAAACATTCCCAACTATTCCAAAGTGTGGTAAGAATCATCAAAGAGAGTGTATACAAAAATATCTCTTAGAAAGTCACCTCAACAGACCTTGTAGAGTAAGAAATGGTAGATTTCATTATAATTCTAGGAATGGATAGGTTACCTTCATGTTATTCCTTAGTTTATTGTAGAACTAGGACCATTCAATTTTAGTTTCCGAATGAGCTTGTCTTAGTGTGGAAGGATAGTAGATAATTTCCTGTAAGTCGATTTAACTATTACCTTAATTGATAAGAAAATAATTTCTAATGGGTATATCCATAATATTGTTCGGGTTAAGGATTAATACTCTTAAACCCAAACTCTTAAGTCAGTCGTAGTTGTAGATGAGTTTCCATAAGTGTTGCCACAAGTGTTTTCAGAAGATCTTCCTAGATTCCCTCTCGAAAGGGTAATCAACTCCAAAATAGATCTCCCTCCATATACTCAACCTATTTTTATTCCTCCTTATAAAAAGGCTCCAACAAAGATAAAGAAATTTAAAGAATAGTTTAAAGGACTTTTATAAAAGGTCTTCATCAGACCGATTATCTCTCAGTATGGTGCTCTAGTATTATTCATGAAAAGGAAATATGATTCTCTCACAATGTGCATTTAATATCGTCATTTGATCAAAATAAAAATCAAGAATAAGTATTCATCCCTATAATTGATGACTTGTTCGACCAACTTCAGGGTGCTAGTTTATTTTCAAAGATAGAGCTCAAATTAGGCTATCTTCACAAATTCAGAGAAAGTAAAATCCCAAAGACAACCTTTAAGACTCGATATGGTCCCTACGAATTTGTATTTATGTCTTTAGGACTAACAAATGCTCTTGCAGCTTTCATTGACTTAATGAAGAGGGTGTTCAAACACTATTAGGACATTTTTATCATCGTAACTATCGATGATATCATCATTAATTCTTGGAGTGAGGAAGAGCATGTGACTCATCGGAGAGTTGTTCTACAAATCCCCAAATTTTGTCAAGTATTCGCTAAGTTTAGCAAATGTGAATTCTGATTACAGTTTGTAGCTTTCCTTGTTCATATGGTATCTTACAAAGGGATCCGAATGAATTCTTCAAAAATGAGGTAGTACACAATATTGTACCAGACCCACCTCTCCGACTAATATTAGAAGTTTCTTTGGTTTGTTTGGTTAATACCGGGGGTTTGTTAAGGATTTTAATATATAGCTTCTCATTGGACAAGTTGATTTAGAGGAAGGTCAAGTTTTAGTGGTCAGATGAGTGTGAGAAAAACTTTTCATAACTAAAGACCATGTTGACTACAACTCTTGTCTTGACTCTACCCCAAGTGGGTTAAGGATATTGTGGTTTATTATGATGCATCTAGGGTCGGCCTAGGTTATGTGTTGATGTAGTAATGTAAGGTCATAGCTTATGCTTGACAACTTAAGTTCTACGAGAAGAACTACCCGAATCATGACCTTGAGCTTGAAGCCGTAGTGTTTTTCCTAAAGATTTGGAGACACTACTTGTATGGTGTTAATGTTGATGTGTTCACGGATCAAAAAAGCCTCCAGTATGTGTTCACCTAGAAACTTTGTATCCTTGTCAGAGGAGATGTATTGAATTTCTCAAAACTATGAGATGAATGTGCGCTATCATCCGGGTAAGTCAAATATAGTGGTTGACGCCCTCGGCAGACAATCAATGGTTAGTCTAGAACATATTGAGGAAGAGAAGAAAGAATTAGACAAGATGTTCCTGGCTTGATCGCTTATGAGTTTGACTTATGGACAAGTAAGATGGTTGTGTGATAGTTCAGAATGTGTCAAAATCTTCATTTATAGCGGAGGTTAAGGAAAAACTGGATATTGATCCTATATTACTTTAGTTTAAAGGTGCATTTCATCAACAAAGAGTTGAGGTTTTCTTCTATATTACTCGCCGAAATATGACTCTATTTGTGTGATAGTTGACGGAGTCATTAAGTCAACTCACTTCTTGGTTGTCAAGAATACAGAATAAGATGAGGATTTGACCAGACTCTAAATCAGTGAGATACTAAGGTTGCATGGGTTCCCTTTTCTATCATCTCATATAGGGGGTCCTCAGTTTACTTCTCATTTCAGGAAATCATTTTAAAAAGGTCTTGGTAATCAAGTAAATCTCAATAAAATATTTCATCCGCAAATGGATGGTCAGGCAGAACATACCATTCAGACCTTAGAATACATGTCAAGAATTTTCATTATCGATTTCAAGATTAGTTGGGATGATCACCTGCCTCTTATGTAATTCACCTTTAATAATAACATTCATTCCAGTATCCAGATGGGCAATTATGAGGAATTTTATGGGCTTAGGTGCAAGTTCTCTGTCTGTGCTTTCAAAGTAGGAGAAGCAAATTAGGCCAGATTAAGATCATGAGGCTATGTAGAAAGTTAACCTTATCTAAGATAGACTAAAGACAACTCAGAGTCATCAGAAGTTCTATGCACATATAAGAATAAGGGACTTAGATTTTTAAATCGATGATTGGTTTTGAATGTGTCACCCATGAAGAGGGGTGATGATATTTGGCAAGAAAGGGAAGCCTATTCCCAGGTATATAGGTCTTAAAAAAATCATGAAAAGGGTTGGTAATGTGGATTATGAGTTAGAGTTACCAGAAAACATAGTCGTGATTAACCCACTCTTTCACATTACCTTGTTGAAGGAGTGTGTGGGTGATCAGTCTTCGATAGTTCCTTTAGAAAGTGTTTTTGTAAAGGATAGCCTCACCTATGAAGAGGTTCCAGTTCAAATTATTGGATATCTGGTTCGTAGGTTTTGATATAATAAATTCGCTTCTGTAAAAGTTTTGTGGATGAGTTAGTCCATAGAGAGACCTACTTGGGAAGCAAAAGTAGCCATGATGGCCAAGTATCTATAACATCCCAGAAAATGACAAGTTAAACTAGAGCTTAAATGTATGATTGGAAATTGTATGAAATTACTCCCCGAATGTTATTAAGGCATTGAAGGTTGATATGGGGTTAAAGTGAGGCTAAAACCTGAGGCAAGTGCCAAGGCAAGGGAGAAAAGCCAAGGCTACCCCTAGCCAAGAGCATATTGCCTCACCTTCACGAGGGGGACCACGGTCCATGGTCCTCATTGCGGCTTGTGAAGGTCTCCTCAAGATGCCTTGGCCAAGAAAATGTGGCCACCTCTTTTCCTAATTACTGCCTCAACTTCACGACAATTACCACGGTACGTGGTCTTTAGAACAACCAAGGTAGGATATCATAAAGTTGCCTTAGGGAAATAGCCAAATGGCTTCAAGTGGCAACGCCAATGCCTCAAACCTCCACGGGCATGAACACGTGATGTGGTTCACTCCAAAGGCCAAGAAGTATCCCGTGAAGATGACTTAGGCGAGTAATCCTTGTGACAAAAAATGAAGACCACTGCGTTTTTCTCTATGAATGTATGTCAAGCCTATGTTGTTTAGCATTCCAACTTACATACTCATACATTCAATGTACTATTGCCAGTTGGACTGCATCGTATTATGATGAAAATGCAACTAACAAGGATCCACATCCAATGCACTGTTGATCCAGTTGAGCACTCTAGAGTCGGTTGGTGAGCCTCCTAGCATTCCGGAGGACTCTTTTACTTGCTTTCCAGTTTAGATCATTATGGTGTTGTGGGGTGTGTCCCAAAATCCATCTTAAGTATATTAGTGGATTCATAGATAGTAAAATATTAGTCTTTTGAGTCTTTTCACTATTGTTTCTATCGTTAAGACTTGGGTTACATTTTTGGACAAGTTGAATGATTAATTTTTAAAACATTCTCGCTTATGTTTTTCTAGTTCAGTTAGTTTCACTGATTTGATATATATGAATATTGTCTTCCGCTGAGTAAGTAAGCCAGGACAAGGGTTCAGTTGGTGCCAGCAATGGTCATCAAGTGCAAGTCCCGCCCAGGGTGTAGGATCGGGGCGTGACATCAACCCATGTATGAACATCCATAAACACAACAGGACAAACGTGATATACAAGGGTGACTATGGATGACTCTTCAACTAGGGTAGAAACATGGATGGGAGCATCAAGTACAACACAATTCATATCGAATCCCAAGGAAAACTGAATGGACACATAAGAATAAGTAGAACCCGAATCAAGCAACACATTAGTCATATGCTCACAAACAAGTTTAGTACCTGTGAACACTCCCTCAGACACTTCTACCTTGGTCTTGTCGGGAAAGGCATAAAACCAAGTCTTTTAGTTTTGATGGGGAACCTCCTCGCTTGGCTACACTACAACTCTACCAGCATTACAATTTCTCTAGCCTCCACGGCCTCGCTGATTTCCTCCTCGTATGCCCAGGTTCTCCACAATTTAACACACTTTATAACTTATAATCGATTGACGAACACTAAATTAGACCGCGGGGGTTAGTTTGGGTACGATTTGAGGTCTATACTTATGACCAAAGAAAGAAAGGGGAGACAGGACTGAGATTCTATCTCGCCTTGCCCCTCTCTGGTGAGATAAATCCCACAAAGGGGTCTCTCCATAGAGGGGAAATCCCCCCAGCAGCCGTGACGAAACTAGATCCCTGCCAACAATTTATATATGGGGTTCCTCTATGTCACGCCCCGAGCCTACACCCTGGACATGAACAACACCCAATGACCATTGCTGGTCTTGAGCGAACCCTTAGTCTGGCATAATTAACTCAGCGAAAGACTTAAACATAAGATATAACCCAAGGAAATAACTTTAAATAGTAGTTATCCAAAATAACAACTTCAAATCTTTACGAATGAAATGAAAGACCAAAAAAACTAACATTGTCTATCTATGAAGCCTCTAAAGTAAAGATGGATGTTGGGACAGGACCCCAAATCATCCTAATAACTGAAAACTAAAGCAAATAAGGATGTGATCCAAAATGAAGGGAGGCTCACCAACTGACTCTGAGCGGCTCATTGGATCAACGGTACACTAAATGTTGATCCTAGTTACCCGCGTCTGCATCATAATTCAGGCCAAATGGCATCAGTACATTGAATGTACGAGTATGCAAGTTAGAATGCTAACAACACTTAAGATTGAAAGGGAGTAAGAAGGAACACTTACCTTGGCTCTGATAAACACATAAATAATTTAACTCATTTCAATATAATGCAATTTCAAAGTAAGTGCAATATAAAGAAAAACTGTCTGGAACATGCTGTAAACACTAAATGTATGCAAGATATAATCAACTCTGGTATGTATGTAAAATACAAATAAACTGATGTATATAAGAATACAATTACTTATATGGGAGTTTCTCTAACCGACAACAATCACATAAGAGCTACAATGATGACATAGCGATATACCTCACACTGCCAGCGCATCCTATACTCGGCCAAAGGTATAAGACCTGAACTGCCTAATGGATCCACTAGTCTACTGTGAAATGGTTCATCTAAAAAGTATGAACCTTTTCTATCCATGGTGGCTACATGGTTTATGGGGGCTTTGATTTGTGTTAACTCTCCCCCATATCGGTGCTCTATACTGCTCTTGAAAATAAGTTGGCTCTTACATTTGTTTTAAAGAAAAACCATATTGATTCTCTGATTCTGAGATTAGTGCTCAAAATACTTAGCTCAATGCTATCTTGGAAATCATAGTTTCCCTTTTTGATCCTTTTAGAAACCTATAGTTCTTTTCTGAAAACTTGCCCTAAGGCTCCTTGGAAATTAAAGTTTTCCTTACTAATTAAATGTTGAAACATTTTAAGTCTCTTTGGGAATACTGATTACCCATATACATTTACTGAAAAGAACTTTAACCTACACTTTACTTAGCTTGAAACTTGAGTCTTAAAACAAAGTTAAAATGTTCAAATGAGACTCTTGAAAACCATTATGTACTGTACTTTAACTTACTTCTTAGCTTTAGACTTGACTTCTTAACTTCCTTGACTTTGATCTTAACTTTCCTTGAATTGAATTATGGACTCAAGGTTATGATTTGAGTTTTTTTGATGATTTTTAGGTGTTTAGAACACATTTGAAGAAATATGAATCATTGGAAGATGTTAATGTACCTTGGAAGAACTTCAAAGGACTAAACTACAAAAACTGGACAAAAAACACCGGGTTGGGCGTACAGGTGGCACAGCGCGCTAGTCTCAATTGACTGAGGCTTGGTTCTGGCACACTGGTGGTGCACCGCGCTAGGCCCTAGTTGATTGAGGCCAACATCTGGTGTACTACAGGCGCGATGCTCCTGGATTACCCAAGTGCGTCTGATGGATTTTTCAACTCGTTTTAAAATTTCCAAAAAGCCTAAACCTCCATGGTTCTATCCCCAATCCCTTAGGATCATCAATACTATCAATACCCAACAGATCTAACTCAAAAATGACACTGAAAAATTACTAATCAGCATCAATGGGTATTCAATCAACTCAACCAAAAGAGATTCGACAAGATTTATCAAGAACTCACTTCAAATCATATGAAGAACTCCAAAATTCCAAAACTAAAGCAAGATTGGCGTGCGAGAATTAATCCAACACGAAACATCTCACATACCTTAATAGGGATCATCCACGACGAATTCCACTAGAATCCTTTGGCATTCTTGGCGAAATCTTGACCTTCTCCCTTATTCTTCTTCTCTTCTCTTTTCTCCCAAGCCCTAAGAGTGAATTTTTTTTCTAAAACTGACATAAGGCTTATTTTCACCCCAATTAAACCCTTAAAATGAATTAGGAAATAGTTGGGTGAAAAGACTAGTTTTTCCTTCTTTAAATCTGGATTGGACTTTCCTTAATTCAAAAGTCAAACTTACGAAAGGTGTATCTCCTTTATACTATATCAAAATTTTGCAAACTCGGCGCCATTGGAAAGGTATTTCCAAGGGCTTTCCAAACATAACCATAACTACCTCTAACTCATCCTGAGATATAAGTTATGGCCATTTGAAAATGAATAAAATTCACTTATTAAACTTAGGAAATTTTCCATATTTTCCCTACCCTTTCCAAAAGTGATAATTTTTAGTTTCTTAGCTTATTGTTGGCTATTATGAGTTACGGGATAATACAATATCTCCCCTTGGGAAAAATCGTCATCGAATGAGATTTCTTTCACCAAGCTAAGAATGGTAACCTCAAGTTTAACACTCAACAATCAAAGTAGGTAACAACATGCTTACTCATAGTTTATAAACAAATTAGAAGAGAATTTAGTAACTTGATCTGTATTCTCTCCGGATTCAAAGAGATGTGGATATCTCTTCTTCATATCCTCTTTAGCTTCCCAAGTTGCTTTCTCAACAAATTGGTTCCTCTGAAGGACCTTGACTGTACAACTTCCTTTGTTCTTAACTTCTGAACTTGGCGATCTAAAATCTGAACTGGAATCTCTTAATTAGGACAAGGTATCCTTAGTCTGTCACGACCCGAAAGCACCCCCTAGAAGTTGGGGAAAAACCTTGGAATCATGACTGGGCGTACTTGACCCTTTGGGGTCTCGTACAAGCCCTCTAACTAGCATTCATAACATAAAGCATGAAAAGTAGTGCAGAATTAAAACTTTTCACGATAATAATAAATAAAGAAGTCTTTTCATAAATATTAGGAAATCTTATCGTCACAAGCCAACTTAAAGACACAAATTAGAATCTTAGGGACACGGCCCTTTACAATAAAGTAAATACATTTTTAAGTCTTAATAAAGAAACTAAGAAACATAAAACTATGTCGTCGAATATATGAGGACATACCCAATTCTTGAGAGATAGAATTCCCAAGCTTCAACTCCGATCCTCCAAAAGGCTTCCAACCTATACTCATAAGGTATATACAAGTATGGGGTTAGTACAACTATGTAGTAAGTATGGCATATGCAAAAACATACGAAAAGGGACATTTTAGTAACATAGCTTTTCATGCAATTTAAGTATAATATTCATGAATTTAGAAACAAACCAACATAAGAATCGATAGTCAACACTTTACGGCAACTTTACTAAAACTTAGAGTAAACAAAGAGGAACATTACAATGAACTTACTAAACTTACGGTAAAATTAAATAAAGCATTACAGTGAACATTTTGAATTCGTACAATGAAGAACTTACAGTGAAAAGGCACGGTCCAAGTCATATGAACTCTTTTTCCTTCGAAGTTGCCCTAACCCAAGGTTATCCTAAGACTCCCTAAGGTGAGCTAAGAAGGGATATTCATTACCCCTCCCTTCAAAGCACACCAAAACGACCCTTAAAACTACCAAATCTTAGGCTTACTTTGTTGGAAATCAAATCCACGCTCTTGGCTAACATATGCAAAACACTCATGGAAATATAGGTCACACCAAGTGCAATGTGAGAGTAGCATCCCATACTACCACTCCTACTTAGCGCTCCTAATGGATTCCATTTACTCAAGTACTCCACAATAATCATCCATAACACTACACCATAGTACTCATTCACACGGATTTCATGAAGGTACTCTTCTCCCATAGTAGGTATAGGTCATACACTAAGTGCAATGTGAGAGTAGCATCCCATACTACCACTCCCACTTAGTGCTCCTAATGGGTAACTAATGTGGATTGAGCACTTCACGACATACATACACAATATCTACAATATACAAGTTAATTAGTTTCAAAATCAATTCTTTTGTGGGAGTTAGCTTAACCGACAAGGACCATGAGAGCTCGACATGGAATCCCGATATTAACCCCTATCGAATGAGGAATCCTTACTTGCCTAGTGTAAGGTCATGGTTCTTAGTGTTTACATGGCTTTTCCAATAGCTACACCTATGTGGGCACATATTTAAGGGATAAGGAGATTGTTACTAAGTAACTCACTCTCTACTAACGAGGAGTACTCATCTCAAGAGGTAACTTGGATTACAACATCTCAACTCACGAAGTGCAATCCACCTCTCCTTCATATCCTCTTGGCGCTAGGCATAACTCCCCACGGATTATCAACATAATAGTCTATCTTAGAAAGCTCACTAGGAATGGAGAGGTTTCTACTAGACGCTACATCTCAACTCACGAAGTGTGTCCACCTCAAGATTCCCCTTTTTTGCTCAACTTGGCATAATACATTCTTTAAAGTGTGTGTGTGTGTGTAAACATGTGCACACCTTGCATATAAGCATCATCTCATTATCAACAAGTTCTACACACACTTTAACCTTGATTCATCAAGTTATACACTCTACATGCTTCTCAAAATCATATACTTCATTTAGACATAAACTAGGTCAAACATGCAATTCAAGCTACATCAAACACAATAGAAGACCTATTTCCGATATATATTCATTTCACATATTAGACCTTCAAGATTACGCATTCAAAATATACTAAATAACACCAAGTTCATCAATTAGCACCGCCACCCATAAGGTGGACCATACCACTCAAATAGTAATTCATAATAAAAACTATACAATGAGAGCAACTCATCAACAAATCAAACCATCATTACACATAAGAAATTTATCAATATTTCACCATATTAAGTCCCTTAGGGCAGTAGCTACACCAACATGACAATTACAAGAAGACCCAAGTTCATACCCTACTCAAATCATGCTCACATTACCCATTTCAAGCCAAAAGTTTAAGTATGCATAAACAAGAATTTCATGGAGTTTTAAAACCAAAATTATCAATTCAAACCAAGATAAATATATTTCAACCATTAGAACTTAAATACAAGAGGACCCATACTAGAAATCAAAGTTAGAAGAAGTTGGAATTTAGAAACCCTTTTGAAAGCCATTTTGGAAGTTGGCTTCTTGAATGAAAAGATATTCAAGAATGGATACCATACCTCACTAGGCAAGCCGAAAACCAAGAGGTTTTGATGAAGAGACACGTCCAACCTGCCCTCCTATCCTTCCTTGACCTCTAGCTTCCAATGGAGTCTTGAGAGAGTTTGTCTTTAGAGAGAGAGTTTGAATTTAGAAATGAGGGGCTCTTGTCTAGGTCTAGGGTTTAAAACTAATTTAATATAACCTAAAAACACCAAAATTATACACCTAGGGTCTTAAAAGACTTGGGGTGTATTTACATAAAACACTCCAAGTTTGGCAGCCACTTAACAGGCACTGGCAGGTCTCACCGACGAGACCTTCCTCGACGGACCGTCGCGGGTTCAACGGACCATTGACGGGGTCTCATCGGGAAACACTTAGCTCCAAATGGAGCATGGACAAGTTTCCCACTCACTGGTCTACGCGACGCCCTG
This sequence comes from Solanum sitiens, assembly GCA_016801875.1. Classification (NCBI taxonomy): domain Eukaryota; kingdom Viridiplantae; phylum Streptophyta; class Magnoliopsida; order Solanales; family Solanaceae; genus Solanum; species Solanum sitiens. Next base: position 321,281 of record JABWTJ010000092.1, on the reverse strand, counting down.
GGTCGACATACCGTTGAGGGACCAACTGACCATACCTATGGTCGTCATGGGCCACTGATTTGGTAGACTTTGCCCAAGTCTTGGGCCCTTCATCTAGGTCCCATTGTGGGTCCTAGGTGGGGTCATTCCCGGACGTTAAATCCCTAAACTAAGTCGTCTAGGTCTTAGGAACATCCAACGCAAGTTTCAAGTAAAATGAACACGTAAAACTCGTCCAAACACACCAAGACACACAAGTACATTCTAACGCATACCATCCGAACGTCATGGACGTTCTTGGTCGATTGACCTCCAAACTTAACCAAACTTCACAGACCGCCTAAGGATACTAAACTAACTCCGTTTAAAGTAAAGTCAAATCAAGAAACAACCATGAGGCTCTAGTTCACCTTAGTTTATTTTTGGGCATTATATTCTCCCCCACTTGGAATAACATTCGTCCTCGAATGACACTTAAATTTTAAGAACAACAAGGACTCACTTAGCATCATACAATACACTTAGATTACGATCAAAACACCAACAATCAAAGTATCAACTAGCAAAGAACGTCATTTCACACTTTTAACACTTAGCAACATAGGCAACTTTCGCCAAACTTCACAAAGTCAAAACTAAACCTTAAACTTCTTTTATGGAGGAACTACCTTCTCCAACATTAAACATGCTCATATACAATACTTTTACACACATCGAAACAAAAATTCAATACAAAACAATTTTCTTCAAAATGTCAAAATTCTACAGTGAAGTTCATTGTGTTCACTGCCAAGCACCAATTTTTTTTTGAAAATTCATTCTTTAAGCAATTCATCAAGATGACATAATCATATGAACTATAAAACCATATAAACTCATTTCATAACACAAAAGTAACAATAACAAAGAGTTGAGACTTACCAAAACCGTCAATCCGGATTAATTATCCTTTCTAGCCCCCATCCCATAGGAAGGGTTCTTCTTGGGAGCATTAGGATCTAGGGAAGCTTGATTGACATCTCTCCCCCTTGATTTAAGGTTTGGGAATTCCCTCATCTTGTGGCCCTTATTACCACATGCAAAACAACCATCCGTTCCGGCAAGACACTTACCCCCATGTTGCTTGCCACAAGTAAGGCACCTAGCCCTTTCATAGGAATGACCACCACCTTGAGAAAGTTGATTTGGATCCCTATCCTTGTTTCCCATAGAAGAATCTTGGGGATAAAACCTCTTCTTAGGCCTTTGGTGACTAGAATCATCCGACGTAGGTCTCTTACCCTTTTGTCTTATCTCCCTAATTTTGGACTCCTCAATTTGTTGTGCATAAACCATGAGCCTAGAGATATCCATGTCATTAAGAAGCATTGCCGTATGACACTCTTTTTCCACCAAGCTAGACACGTCCATCACATTTGTTTATCCTAGCCCTAGGGTTGGCTACCATGGTTGGGGCATACTTAGAGAGTTGGTGAATTTGAGAGAGTACTCTTGCACACTCATTCCCCCTTGACGAAGGTTCATGAATTCAACCATCTTCTTCTCCCTCCACTCTAAAGGAAAGAATCTATCCAAGAAAGCCTCTTTAAATTCCTCCCAATCAACCGGACCTCTTTCTAAGGGTCTCTCACCCCTCCATTGCTCATACCACACTTGAGCAACATCCTTAAGTTGGTAAGCGGCCAATTCCGCTTTCTCCCTAGGGGTCACACCCATAGCATCTACCACCTTGAAAACCTCATCTATGAAGCCTTGTGGATCTTCATCCACCTTAGTGCCATGAAAAGTAGGAGGGTTCATCCTCATGAAATCTCGAATCCTAGAAGCGGGAGTACTAGCATTTGGTTGGGGTCTATCTCCTTGGTTAGCTTGGCCCACAAAGTGATTGTTGACGACTTGAGCTTGAGCCGTCATGAGTTGGGTCAAGTTCATTAGGGCAGCCCTCAACTCCGCATTAGTCATATCACCCTCAACAAAAGGAGCTTGAGGCATAGCAGTCACTTGAGGTCCTTGAGGTTCCGGAGGCAGTTGAGGTTCTTGAAGAGGAACCTCCTCATTTTCTCCCCTAAGACAACAATAGGAACTTGGTCAACACGGGGAAGGACTCTCTCATTTGGTACACCTCCCTCCTCCCTTATAGCGGTGGATCTCCTCGTATTCATGTCCTAAAAACACAAAAAGAAGAGGTTGAGAAAAGACACCTTATATACTCAACTCTAAGGCATGATACTAGAATAGAGAAGAAAGTGAAACATCTAGCATCCTATAGCCTCTTGTCCATGGATGTGTTGCGACTCACACCAATGACCAAGATACTACTAGATGTGGCTTGTGAGACTTTTAGACCTTAAACTATTTACCAAAACCTTATACTCTGATACCAAGTCTGTCACGACCCGAAAGCACCCCCTAGAAGTTGGGGAAAAACCTTCGAATCATGACCGGGCGTACTTGACCCTTTGGGGTCTCGTACAAGCCCTCTAACTAGCATTCATAACATAAAGCATGAAAAGTAGTGCGGAATTAAAACTTCTCACGATAATAATAAATAAAGAAGTCTTTTCATAAATACTAGGAAATCTTATCGTCACAAGCCAACTTAAAGACACAACTTAGAATCTTAGGGACACGGCCCTTTACAATAAAGTAAATACATTTTTAAGTCTTAATAAAGAAACTAAGAAACATAAAACTATGTCCTCGAATATATGAGGACATACCCAATTCTTGAGAGATAGAATTCCCAAGCTTCAACTCCGATCCTCCAAAAGGCTTCCAACCTATACTCATAAGGTATATACAAGTATGGGGTTAGTACAACTATGTAGTAAGTATGGCATATGCAAAAACATACGAAAAGGGACATTTTAGTAACATAGCTTTTCATGCAATTTAAGTATAATATTCATGAATTTAGAGACAAACCAACATAAGAATCGATAGTCAACACTTTACGGTAACTTTACTAAAACTTAGAGTAAACAAAGAGGAACATTACAATGAACTTACTAAACTTACGGTAAAATTAAATAAAGCATTACAGTGAACATTTTGAATTCGTACAATGAAGAACTTACAGTGAAAAGGCACGGTCCAAGTCATATGAACTCTTTTTCCTTCGAAGTTGCCCTAACCCAAGGTTATCCTAAGACTCCCTAAGGTGAGCTAAGAAGGGATATTCATTACCCCTTCCTTCAAAGCACACTAAAACGACCCTTAAAACTACCAAATCTTAGGCTTACTTTGTTGGAAATCAAATCCACGCTCTTGGCTAACATATGCAAAACACTCATGGAAATATAGGTCACTCCAAGTGCAATGTGAGAGTAGCATCCCATACTACCACTCCTACTTAGCGCTCCTAATGGATTCCATTTATTCAAGTACTCCACAATACTCATCCATAACACTACACCATAGTACTCATTCACACGGATTTCATGAAGGTACTCTTCTCCCATAGTAGGTATAGGTCATACACTAAGTGCAATGTGAGAGTAGCATCCCATACTACCACTCCCACTTAGTGCTCCTAATGGGTAACTAATGTGGATTGAGCACTTCACGACATACATACACAATATCTACAATATACAAGTTAATTAGTTTCAAAATCAATTCTTTTGTGGGAGTTAGCTTAACCGACAAGGACCATGAGAGCTCGACATGGAATCCCGATATTAACCCCTATCGAATGAGGGATCCTTACTTGCCTAGTGTAAGGTCATGCTTCTTAGTGTTTACATGGCTTTTCCAATAGCTACACCTATGCGGGCACATAGTTAAGGGATAAGGAGATTGTTACTAAGTAACTCACTCTCTACTAACGAGGAGTACTCATCTCAAGAGGTACCTAGGATTACAACATCTCAACTCACGAAGTGCAATCCACCTCTCCTTCATATCCTCTTGGTGCTAGGCATAACTCCCCATGGATTATCAATATAATAGTCTATCTTAGAAAGCTCACAAGGAATGGAGAGGTTTCTACTAGACGCTACATCTCAACTCACGAAGTGTGTCCACCTCAAGATTCCCCTTTTTTGCTCAACTTGGCATAATACATTCTTTAAAGTGTGTTTGTGTAAACATGTGCACACCTTGCATATAAGCATCATCTCATTATCAACAAGTTCTACACACACTTTAACCTTGATTCATCAAGTTATACACTCTACATGCTTCTCAAAATCATATACTTCATTTAGACATAAACTAGGTCAAACATGCAATTCAAGCTACATCAAACACAATAGAAGACCCATTTCCGATATATATTCATTTCACATATTAGACCGTCAAGATTACGCACTCAAAACATACTAAATAACACCAAGTTCATCAATTAGCACCGCCACCCATAAGGTGGACCATACCACTCAAATAGCAATTCATAATAAAAACTATACAATGAGAGCAACTCATCAACAAATCAAACCATCATTACACATAAGAAATTTATCAATATTTCACCATATTAAGTCCCTTAGGGCAGTAGCTACACCAACATGACAATTACAAGAAGACCCAAGTTCATACCCTACTCAAATCATGCTCACATTACCCATTTCAAGCCAAAAGTTTAAGTATGCATAAACAAGAGTTTCATGGAGTTTTAAAACCAAAATTATCAATTCAAACCAAGATAAATATATTTCAACCATTAGAACTTAAATACAAGAGGACCCATACTAGAAATCAAAGTTAGAAGAAGTTGGAATTTAGAAACCCTTTTGAAAGCCATTTTGGAAGTTGGCTTCTTGAATGAAAAGATATTCAAGAATGGATACCATACTTCACTAGGCAAGCCAAAAACCAAGAGGTTTTGATGAAGAGACACGTCCAACCAGCCCTCCTATCCTTCCTTGACCTCTAGCTTCCAATGGAGTCTTGAGAGAGTTTGTCTTTAGAGAGAGAGTTTGAATTTAGAAATGAGGGGATCTTGTCTAGGTCTAGGGTTTAAAACTAATTTAATATAACCTAAAAACACCAAAATTATACACCTAGGGTCTTAAAAGATTTGGGGTGTATTTACATAAAACACTCCAAGTTTGGCAGCCACTTAACAGGCACTGGCAGGTCTCACCGACGAGACCTTCCTCGACGGACCATCGCGGGTTCAACGGACCATTGACGGGGTCTCATCGGGAAACACTTAGCTCCAAATGGAGCATGGACAAGTTTCCCACTCACTGGTCTACGCGACGCCCTGGGTCGACATACCGTTGAGGGACCAACTGACCATCCCTATGGTCGTCATGGGCCACTGATTTGGTAGACTTTGCCCAAGTCTTGGGCCCTTCATCTAGGTCCCATTGTGGGTCCTAGGTGGGGTCATTCCCGGATGTTAAATCCCTAAACTAAGTCGTCTAGGTCTTAGGAACATCCAACGCAAGTTTCAAGTAAAATGAACACGTAAAACTCGTCCAAACACACCAAGACACACAAGTACATTCTAAGGCGTACCATCCGAACGTCATGGACGTTCTTGGTCGATTGACCTCCAAACTTAACCAAACTTCACACACCGTGTAAGGATACTAAACTAACTCCGTTTAACGTAAATTCAAATTAAGAAACAACCATGAGGCTCTAGTTCACCTTAGTTTATTTTTGGGCGTTATATTCTCCCCCACTTGGAATAACATTCGTCCTCGAATGACACTTAAATTTTAAGAACAACAAGGACTCACTTAGCATCATACAATACACTTAGATTATGATCAAAACACCAACAATCAAAGCATCAACTAGCAATGAACGTCATTTCACACTTTTAACACTTAGCAACATAGGCAACTTTCGCCAAACTTCACAAAGTCAAAACTAAACCTTAAACTTCTTTTATGGAGGAACTACCTTCTCCAACATTAAACATGCTCATATACAATACTTTTACACACATCAAAACAAAAATTCAATACAAAACAATTTTCTTCAAAATGTCAAAATTCTACAGTGAAGTTCATTGTGTTCACTGCCAAGCACCAAGTTTTTTTTGAAAATTCATTCTTTAAGCAATTCATCAAGATGACACAATCATATGAACTATAAAACCATATAAACTCATTTCATAACACAAAAGTAACAATAACAAAGAGTTGAGACTTACCAAAACCATCAATCCGGATTAATTATCCTTTGTAGCCCCCATCCCATAGGAAGGGTTCTTCTTGGGAGCATTAGGATCTAGGGAAGCTTGATTGACATCTCTCCCCTTGATTTAAGGTTTGGGAATTCCCTCATCTTGTGGCCCTTATTACCACATGCAAAACAACCATCCGTTCCGGCAAGACACTTACCCCCATGTTGCTTGCCACAAGTAAGGAACCTAGCCCTTTCATAGGAATGACCACCACCTTGAGAAAGTTGATTTGGAGCCCTATCCTTGTTTCCCATAGAAGAATCTTGGGGATAAAACCTCTTCTTAGGCCTTTGGTGACTAGAATCATCCGACGTAGGTCTCTTACCCTCTTGTCTTATCTCCCTAATTTTGGACTCCTCAATTTGTTGTGCATAAACCATGAGCCTAGAGATATCCATGTCATTAAGAAGCATTGCCGTACGACACTCTTTTTCCACCAAGCTAGACACGTCCATCACACTTGTTCATCCTAGCCCTAGGGTTGGCTACCATGGTTGGGGCATACTTAGAGAGTTGGTGAATTTGAGAGAGTACTCTTGCACACTCATTCCCCCTTGACGAAGGTTCATGAATTCAACCATCTTCTTCTCCCTCCACTCTAAAGGAAAGAATCTATCCAAGAAAGCCTCTTTAAATTCCTCCCAATCAACCGGACCTCTTTCTAAGGGTCTCTCACCCCTCCATTGCTCATACCACACTTGAGCAACATCCTTAAGTTGGTAAGCGGCCAATTCCGCTTTCTCCCTAGGGGTCACACCCATAGCATCTACCACCTTGAAAACCTCATCTATGAAGTCTTGTGGATCTTCATCCACCTTAGTTCCATGAAAAGTAGGAGGGTTCATCCTCATGAAATCTCGAATCCTAGAAGCGGGAGTACTAGCATTTGGTTGGGGTCTATCTCCTTGGTTAGCTTGGCCCACAAAGTGATTGTTGACGACTTGAGCTTGAACCGTCATGAGTTGGGTCAAGTTCATTAGGGCAGCCCTCAACTCCGCATTAATCATATCACCCTCAACAAAAGGAGCTTGAGGCATAGGAGTCACTTGAGGTCCTTGAGGTTCCGGAGGCAATTGAGGTTCTTGAAGAGGAACCTCCTCATTTTCTCCCCTAAGACAACAATAGGAACTTGGTCAACACGGGGAAGGACTCTCTCATTTGGTACACCTCCCTCCTCCCTTATAGCGGTGGATCTCCTCGTATTCATGTCCTAAAAACACAAAAACAAGAGGTTGAGAAAAGACACCTTATATACTCAACTCTAAGGCATGATACTAGAATAGAGAAGAAAGTGAAACATCTAGCATCCTATAGCCTCTTGTCCATGGATGTGTCGCGACTCATACCAATGACCAAGATACTACTAGATGTGGCTTGTGAGACTTTTAGACCTTAAACTATTTACCAAAACCTTATACTCTGATACCAAGTCTGTCACGACCCGAAAGCACCCCCTAGAAGTTGGGGAAAAACCTTCGAATCATGACCGGGCGTACTTGACCCTTTGGGGTCTCGTACAAGCCCTCTAACTAGCATTCATAACATAAAGCATGAAAAGTAGTGCGGAATTAAAACTTCTCACGATAATAATAAATAAAGAAGTCTTTTCATAAATACTAGGAAATCTTATCGTCACAAGCCAACTTAAAGACACAACTTAGAATCTTAGGGACACGGCCCTTTACAATAAAGTAAATACATTTTTAAGTCTTAATAAAGAAACTAAGAAACATAAAACTATGTCCTCGAATATATGAGGACATACCCAATTCTTGAGAGATAGAATTCCCATGCTTCAACTCCGATCCTCCAAAAGGCTTCCAACCTATACTCATAAGGTATATAAAAGTATGGGGTTATTACAACAATGTACTAAGTATGGCATATGCAAAAACATACGAAAAGGGACATTTTAGTAAAATAGCTTTTCATGCAATTTAAGTATAATATTCATGAATTTAGAAACAAACCAACATAAGAATCGACAGTCAACACTTTACGGAAACTTTACTAAAACTTAGAGTAAACAAAGAGGAACATTACAATGAACTTACTAAACTTACGGTAAAATTGAATAAAGCATTACAGTGAACATTTTGTATTCTTACAATGAAGACCTTACAGTGAAAAGGCACGGTCCAAGTCATTTGAACTCTTTTTCCTTCGAAGTTGCCCTAACCCAAGGTTATCCTAAGACTCCCTAAGGTGAGCTAAGAAGGGATATTCATTACCCCTCCCTTCAAAGCACACCAAAGAGACCCTTAAAACTACCAAATCTTAGGCCTACTTTGTTGGAAAAATCAAATCCACGCCCTTGGCTAACATATGCAAAACACTCATGGAAATATAGGTCACACCAAGTGCAATGTGAGAGTAGCATCCCATACTACCACTCCCACTTAGCGCTCCTAATGGATTCCATTTACTTAAGTACTCCACAATAATCATCCATAACACTACACCATAGTACTCATTCACACGGATTTCATGAAGGTACTCTTCTCCCATAGTAGGTATAGGTCACACTAAGTGCAATGTGAGAGTAGCATCCCATACTACCACTCCCACTTAGTGCTCCTACTGGGTAACTAATGTGGATTGAGCACTCACGACATACATACACAATATCTACAATATACAAGTTAATTAGTTTCAAAATTAATTCTTTTGTGGGAGTTAGCTTAACCGACAAAGACCATGAGAGCTCGACATGGAATCCCGATATTAACACATATCGGATGAGGAATCCTTACTTGTCTATTTTAAGGTCATGCTTCTTAGTATTTACATGGCGTTTCCAATAGCTACACGTATGCGGGCACATAGTTAATGGATAAGGAGATTGTTACTAAGTAACTCACTCTCTACTAATGAGGAGTACTCATCTCAAGAGGTACCTTGGATTACAACATCACAACTCACGAAGTGCAATCCACCTCTCCTTCATATCCTCTCGTTGCAAGGCATAACTCCCAATGGATTTATCAACATAATAGTCTATCGTAGAAAGCTCACTAGGAATGGAGAGGTTTCTACTAGACGCTACATCTCAACTCACGAAGTGTGTCCACCTCAAGATTCCCCTTTTTTGCTCAACTTGGCATAATACATTCTTTAAAGTGTGTGTGTGTGTACATGTGCACACCTTGCATATAAGCATCATCTCATTATCAACAAGTTCTACACACACTTTAACCTTGATTCATCAAGTTACACACTCTACATGATTCTCAAAATCATATACTTCATTTAGACATAAACTAGGTCAAACATGCAATTCAAGCTACATCAAACACAATAGAAGACCCATTTCCGATATATATTCACTTCACATATTAGACCTTCAAGATTACGCACTCAAGACATACTAAATAACACCAAGTTCACCAATTAGCACCGCCACCCATAAGGTGGACCATACCACTCAAATAGCAATTCATAATAAGAACTATACAATAAGAGCAACTTATCAACAAATCAAACCATAATTACCCATAAGCAATTTATCAATATTTCACCATATTAAGTCCCTTAGGGCAGTAGCTACACCAACATGACAATTACAAGAAGACCCAAGTTCATACCCTACTCAAATCATGCTCACATAACCCATTTCAAGCCAAAAGTTTAAGTATGCATAAACAAGAGTTTCATGGAGTTTTAACACCAAAATCAACAATTCAAACCAATATAAATATATTTCAACCATTAGAACTTAAATACAAGAGGACCCATACTAGAAATCAAAGTTAGAAGAAGTTGGAATTTTGAAACCCTTTTGAAAGCCATTTTGGAAGTTGGCTTCTTGAATGAAAAGATATTCAAGAATGGATACCATACCTCACTAAGCAAGACAAAAACCAAGAATTTTTTATGAAGAGACACGTCCAACCAGCCCTCCTATCCTTCCTTGACCTTTAGCTTCCAATGGAGTCTTGAGAGAGTTTGTCTTTAGAGAGAGAGTTTGAATTTTGAAATGAGGGGGGCTTGTCTAGGTCTAGGGTTTAAAACTAATTTAATATAACCTAAAAATACCAAAATTATGCACCTATGGTCTTAAAAGACTTGGGGTGTATTTACATAAAACACATCAAGTTTGGCAGCCACTTAACAGGCACTGGAAGGTCTCACCGACGAGACCTTCCTCGACGGACCGTCGCGGGTTCAACGGACCGTTGGCGGGATCTCGTCGGAAAACACTTAGCTCCAAATGGAGCATGGCCAAGTTTCCCAATCACTGGTCCACGCGATGCCCTGGTTCGATGGACCGTCGAGGGACCAACAGACCGTCCCTAGGGTCGTCGTGGGCCACTGATTTGGCTGACTTTGCCCAAGTCTTGGGCCCTTCATCTAGGGCCCCTTGTGGGGTCATTCCCGGACGTTAAACCCCTAAACTAAGTCGTCTAGGTCTTAGGAACATCCAACGCAAGTTTCAAGTAAAACGAACACGTAAAACTCGTCCAAACACACCCAGGACACACAGGTACATTCTAAGGCATACCATCCGAACGTCATGGACGTTCTTGGTCGATTGACCTCCAAACTTAACCAAACTTCACACACCGCATAAGGATACTAAATTAACTCTGTTTAACTTAAAGTCAAATCAAGAAACAACCATGAGGCTCTAGTTTACCTTAGTTCATTTTGGGGCGTTATACCTTAATCCCAACATTTTCAGTTGGTGAAATCAATGAAGGATCACCTATGCACTTTTTCAACATAGAGATGTGAAACACTGTATAAACCGCTACTAACTCTTGTGGTAATTACAACTCAAAAGCTACATTGTCAATTCTCTTGGATATTCTATAAGGTCCAATATACTAGGGACTAAGTTTACCTTTCTTACCAAACCTCATCATATCCTTCATGGGTGAAACTTTCAGATATACCCAATCATCCACCTCAAACTCTAAGGTCCTTCTCCTAACATCTGTGTAGGATTTCTGGCGACTCTGTGCCATTTTAAATCTCTTTTGGATCACCTTCACCTTCTCCATGGCTTGGTGAACTAGATCTGGTCCTATCAACCATGCTTCACCAACTTCAAACCACCCAATAGGAGATCTGCATCTTCTTTCATTAAAAGCCTCATATGGAGCCATTTTGATGCTAGAAAGGTAACTACTCAAACTCAATGAGAGGCAGGTGATCATCCCTATTCCCCTTGACATCAATCACACAATCCCTCAACATGTCTTCTAAGGCTGGATTGTACGCTCTACTTGCCAATCTATCTGACGATGAAAAGCAGTTCTTAAGTTCACCTTCGAACCCAAACCTTTCTGGAAAGACTTCTAGAACTGTGCTGTGAATTGTGCACCTCTATCTGAAATGACTGAAATTGGGACTCCATGAAGTCTCACCACCTCTTGAATGTATAAATTTGCGTAATCCTTTGCCAAATGAGTGGTCTTCACGGGCAAGAAGTGGGCTGATTTGGTCATTCTATCGACAATCACCCAAATCGAATCATGCTATCTGCGAGACCTTGTCAACCCTATGACGAAGTCCATGTAAGTGATCTCCCACTTCCATTCTGTAAGTTTTATATTCTGAGCTAAACCTCCAGGCCTTTGGTGTTCTACTTTCACTTGTATGCAATATAGGCATTTGGCAACAAACTCAACAATTCCCTTCTTCATGCCTTCCCACTAATATACCTATCTCAAATAGCGGTACATCTTTGTGGAACCTGGATGAATGGAATACCTGGATCTATGAGTTTCCTCCATGATCCTCTCTTGGATTCCATCCACCCTAGATACACACAATCTACCTTGGTATTTCAGCAAACCATCTCCCCCTTGTTCAAAAGCCAAAACTCTTTGCTTATGAACATTTGCCTTCAAGTCAAGCAAAATGGGGTCTTGGTCTTCCTTCTCATTCTCTTATGACACAAGTGATTATTGAGACCCATTGGTCACCACTATCCCTCCTTCTGTGAAATCCATAAGTGTGACCCCAAGCGTGCAAGTCTGTGCACATCTTTGGATAACTCCATGTATTCTTCTTGAACATGGGCGGTACTTTCAATGGATAACCTGCTTAAAGCATAAACAACCACATTAGCCTTACTTGGGTGGTTAGAATACTTATGTCATAATCCTTGAGTAATTATAACCACCTAGTTTGTGTTAGATTGAGCTCTTTCTGGGTGAACACATATTGTAAGCGCTTGTGGTCAGAGAATATGTCAACATGAACACCATACAAGTAGTGACACCATTTTTTCATGTCTAAAGCTAGTGCAGCCAACTCTAAGTCATGAGTTGGATAATTCTTCTCATTAACCTTCAATTGTCTGGAGGCATATGTTATAACCTTGCCATTCTTCATTAACACACAACCCAAACTAACTCTTGATGCATCACAGTACACCACAATACCTTGAGTACCTTCTGGTAAGGTCAAAACTAGAGCAATAGTCAACCATTTTTTCAACTCCTGAAAGCTTTTCTCACAAGCTTCAGACCATTGAAACTTAACTGCTTTCTGAGTCAGCTTGGTCAAAAGAGACTAAATAGATTAAAACCCCTCAACAAACTTTCTTAGTAGCAAGCCAGACCCAAGAAACTCCTAATATCAGTTGGAGACGTTGGTCTAGGCCAACTATGAATTGCTTCTATATTTTGGGTATACACTCTAATTCCATCACCAGAAACTATGTGGCCCAAGAATGCCACCGACTTAAGCCAAAACTCACACATGGAGAACTTGGCATATAACTCCTTATCTTTCAAAGTCGAAAGAACTATCCTGAGGTTTCTTGAATAGATATGTATGTCATCAATGAAGACAATAACAAACAGATCTAAATAGGTTTGAATACTCTGTTCATGAGATCCATGAATGTGGCAGGCGCATTGGTCAAACCAAAGGACATGAACAAAAATCCGTAATGCCCATATCTAGTTCTAAAAGTTTTCTTTGGAATATCACATTCCCTAACTCTGAACTGATGGTAGCCTGATCTGAGGTCAATTTTTCGAGAAGCAAGAAACACCCTGAAGCTGGTCGAAAAGGTCATCTATCATTGGAAAATGATAGTTATTCTTGATGGTATTCTTATTTAATTGGCGGTAGTCTATACACATCCTAAGGGAACCATCCTTCTTTCTCACAAACAAGACCGGAGCGCCTCAAGGTGAGACACTTGGTCGAATAAAACCTTTATCTAACAGATATTTTAGTTGTTCTTTCAACTCTTTTAACTCTGCTAGTGTCATCCTATATGGCGAATAGAGATAGGATGGGTATCTTGAAGAAGATCTATGTCGAAGTCTATCTCTCTTTCAAGAGGGACTCCGGGAAGATCTTCTAGGAAGACATCTGGAAACTCTTCCACTATTGGAACTAACTAAATAAGAGGTATCTCAACACTAGAGTCATTAACTTGGCCTAAGTGATATACACATCCCTTAGAAAATAACTTTCTCACCTTAAGGTACGAAATGAATCGACCCTTAGGCCTTGCTGAACTTCTTCTCCACTCTAAGACTGGTTCATTTAGAAATTAAAACTTGATTGCTTGAGTTCTACAATCAACTGAGGCATAACAGGAATGAAGTCAGTCCATATAAAGAATGACATTGATGTCTACCATGTCTAGTCAGACATGGTACTCTTATGACAGACGAAAACATGACAATCATGATAGACTCTTTCTACTAGAAAGGATTCACTAACATGTGTGGAAACACTGAATGGTTAACTAAGTTGCTCAGTGATAATTTCAATGTTCATGCCAACATAGTGAGTTACAAAACATAAATTCGCTCATGGGTCTAACAATGTATAAATAGTAAAGTCAAAGACTTGAATAATACCAGCGACAACGTCTGGCGAATTCTCATGTTCTTGGCGATAGTTGAGAGCGTACAAGTAGTTTATTCCTCCGCCAGCACCAAAAGTAGTTCCCATTGGTGCAACCCTGTCTGGTGGATCAACTAATGAAAATTGAGCTCTATTTCCCCCATTACTACCGCCTTTCTTGTTCTTTGGGAACTCTTTCATGAAATGCCTGGTCTGATTATACTTGAAGCAACCCGTGGAGACCTCACGACAAACATCAGAGTGATTTCTACCAAACTTGGTGCAGGCAGGAGGCTTACTACCTTCATGAGCCACACTACCCTTTGAATATGCAGGCTTAGCTTGGGACCATGATTCTCAAAACTTTCTCTAAGCGCAGGTGCACTAGCATATGATGGTGCAGGCCCATGTTGTTTCTGAAACTGTGGCCAATTCGAACCACCTTTCTGCTGCCCAGACTCATTCCCAGTCTTGACCTTCTTGTTTTTGTACTCTTCTCGGTCCCTCAGCTTTTCCTCTTCTACCTGTTGTACATAGATCATCAATCTTGATATGTCCATATCTCCAATAAGCATTGATTTAAGAGCGACCCAATATGGAAACGAACAAACTCATCCTACTCCTCATGTCATTAACCATCTATGGAGCATAACGAGGGAGTTGGGTGAATTTCAACCCATAATCATGCACACTGAGAGAGTCCTTCTTAAGGGTGAGGAATTCACGTACTTTGGCCTCTCTCAGTTCTCAGGGAAATAAGCGCCCCAAGAAGGCCTCCTCAAAATAATCCCAACTAGCACGTGGTGCATCTTCATCTCTACCCTCCTTCCACTGACCTAACAACTAGCTCAACTCTCTCAGTGTCAGCAACGTGCATCACCTCAAACACCTTTTTCAGTTCCTCACTGAAGTTCTATGGGTCCTCGGTAGTACTCAAACCAGTGAAGCTTGGGGGATTCATCCTCAAGGATACCTGAATCCTTGAAGTGTCAGCCCCTTCTTATCGAGCTCCTCTTTTGTTGACCAACCTGGTTAGTCACAACTTGATTCAGAATCCTAATTGCCTCTCTGAACTCAACATTAGTTACTTCTCCATGTGGTTGCACTTCAAGTACATTTGGTAATTCCTTTTCTTGAGGTTCAATATTTCTCCTATATTGACGACCTATTGTTGTTCTGCATTGAGGCATGGTTATTAGAATCACGCGCAAGAACGAATTAGAGGGGAACTTTTAAAGGTAAACTCTAACGCACAAAATGAATGTGAAAGATGTTAGGGAATTCCTAAATATTTTTTGCCTCCTGATCATAGATTTGGCGCGTTTCACACCGATGACTAATAATCTACAAACACAGCTTCATAGACTCCCTAGGACTCTTGAACTCTAGCTCTGATACCAAGTTTGTCATTCCTCGAGCCTACACCCTGGATGTGGCTGGCATCCAATGACCGTTGTTGGTCTTGAGAGAACCCTTGGCCTAGACTACTTCACTTAGCTGAAGACTTAAACATAATATATAACTCAAGGAAATAGGTTAATTAGTACTTAGCCAAAATGGCAACTTAATGTCTTTACAAATGAAATGAAAGACCAAAGAAAACCAACATTGTCTATCTATGAAGCCTCTAAAGTAAAGATAGATGTTGGGACAAGGCCCCTAATCATCCTAATAACTGAAAATTGAAGAAAATAATTAAAAGATAAGGATGTCCTCTGAAATGAAGGGAGGCTCAACAGTTGACTATGAGCGGCTCACTGGATCAACGGTACGCCAAATGCTGATCCTAGTTACCTGTGTCTGCATCATAATACGATGCAGGACAACTAGCATCAGTAAATTGAATATACGAGGATGCAAGTTGGAATGCTAAGAACACTTAAGTTGAAAATGAGTAAGAAGGAATAGTTACCTTGGATCTGCTAAACTCATGAATAACTTAACTCATTTCAATCTAATGTAATTTAAAAGTATGTGCAATATAAAGAAAAATTGTCAAGAACATGTTGTAAACACTGAATGTATGCAAGATACAATTAACTCTGGTATGTATGTAAAATACAAATAAACTGATGTATATAAGAATACAATAGCTTCTGTGGGATTTTCTCTAACTAACAACTATCACTTAAGAGCTACAATGATGATACAACAATCTACCTCATGCTGCCAGCGCATCCTATACCCGGCCAAAGGTATAAGACCTGAACTACGTAATGGATCCACTAGTCTACTGTGAAAAGGGTTCATCTAAAAAGTATGAATCTTTTTTACCCATTGATGCTACATGGTCTATGGGGTCTGTGAGTTGTATGAATTGTCCCCTATATCAGTGTTCAATATTACTTCCAAAAATATGTTGTCTCTTATGTTTTTTTTTAAAAAAAAACATATTGAGGCTGTGGTTTTGAGATTAGTGCTCAAAATACTTAGCTCAATTCTATCTTGGAAATCATAGTTTCCCTGCTTGCTTCTTTTAGAAAGTTGTAGTTCTTTTCCGTAAACATGCCCTAAGGTTCCTTTGAAATCAAAGTTTCCTTACTAGTTAAATGTTGAAACATGTTAAGTCTCTTTCGCAATACTTAGTCCCCATAAACCTTTAAAGAAAATAACTTCAACTCACTCTTTACTTAGCTTGAAACTTGAGTCTTAAAACAAAGTTAAATTATTCAAATGAGACACTTGAAAACCTTTAAGAACTTTACTTTAACTTACTTCTTAGCTTTAGACTTGACTTCTTAACTTCCTTGACAATGATCTTAACTTTCCTTGATTTGAATTATGGATTCAAGGTTATTATTTGAGTTCTTTGATTATTTCTAGGTGTTTAGAACTCATTTGTAGTAATTAGAATCATTGGAAGATGTTAATGTACCTTGGAAGGACTTAAAAAGATAAACTACAAAAACTGGATGAGAAATGTCGGGATGGGCGTACTAGTGGCGCGCCGTGCTAGCCTCAGCTGACTAAGGCTTGGTTCTAGCACACTGGTGGCGCACCGCTCTAGGCCCCATTTGACTGAGCCCAACTTCTGGGGCACTTCAAGTGTGACGTGCCTCGCTTTCCTAGGTGCGTCTGACGGATTTTTCAACTCTTTTTCAAATCCCAAAATGTCCAAACCTCCATGGTTATATCAACAATCCCTTAGGTTCATCAATACTATCAATGCCCAACATATCAACTCAAAAACGACATTGAAAACTACTAATCAACATCAATGGATATTCAATCAACTCAACCAAAAGCGATTCGACAAGATTTATCAAGAACTCACTTCAAATAATATGAACAACTACAAAAGTGAAGCAAGATTGGTGTGCGGATGATTTAATCCAACACGAATGATCTCACATACTTTAATACGCATCACCCCCGATGAATTCCACTAGAATCCTTTGGTGTTCTTGGCGAAATCTTGACCTTCTCCCTTATTCTTCTTCTCTTCTCTTTTCTCCCAAGCCCTAAACGTGAAAAACATTCCTAAAACTGACTTAAGGCTCATTTTAACCCCAATTAAACCCTTAAGATGAATTAGGAAATAGTTGGGTGAAAATACTAGTTTGTCCTTCTTTAAATACGGATTGAAATTTTTTTAATTCAACAACACAACTTCCAAAAGGCATATCTCCCTCATACAATATCCAAATTTCACAAACTCAGCGTCGTTGGAAAGATATTTCCCAGGGCTTTCCAACAATAACCAGAACTACCTCTAAATCATTCTGATCTAGAAGTTATGGCCCTTCGAAAATGACCAAAACTGACTTTTTAAACTTAGGAAATTTTCCAGATTATCCCTTCCCTTTCCAAAAGTGATAATTTTTAGTTTGTTAGCTTATACTTGGCTATTACGAGTCAAAGAAGTAACACTCTCTTTTCTATATATCCCCTAGAGTTTCCAACTATAACTAGGCATTTAGGAAAATCCCTTCAGCAAGGAAAATCATTGTCTACCCTTTGGTCAACCGAATAAAGTACGCACTTTATAATCCTTTTATATGGTTCCAACACTATTACACACTTATCCATATTATAAACCCATATTATCACACAATTATCAGCTAGTCGCAACGCATGTCCAGATATATCGCTTATGAACCACTTTGTAATTTATCTTTACCCTTGCACCTAATCTCGTAATGACTTTATTTTCACAACAAGTTTCATGTCACTGAAGCAGTTACAACTTCCAGACAAGTTCAAATTTTTTTAATTATTTCATTCCATAGACGGACATTACTGAATATTACACAACTCCACTAAAAAGGTATAGATATTACGTGCTATGTATATCTCTAAATATGATATCAAATGATTATTAACCATCCAAATATATAATTTTTTCTATAGAAGATAACCCACCAAACAAGTGTTTTTTTCTAGAATTTTTTAAATAAATTCTGCAATCACATTAAGAATTAATGAAATACTACTGAGTGAATATATGTCATAAATATAAAGATTATCATATTTGTTTTGTTATTTCCATCAGAATTCACCAGTTTTATGTTAACAGATAGTCTACAACAATCGTCTTCCTTTTTTGGGGCTAAGGATTAAAAGCCCGTGCACTTAATGTATGAAAAATTGATTGTTGTCAATGACAGAACCACATGTATTCAAAAGATATACTATGTATATAGGTTAAAACTTTTATTTATATACATTCTATTTGTACAATCCCTAAATTTACTCGTATGTTTATTTATTTATTTATGTTTTAACACCCCTTGAAAAAAATAATTCCTACATTTCAGTCAATGTATAATCTTAAGTTGATACTCACTAAAGGACTAACAAGATTATGGAAAGGAAACCATACTCTGCACAAATCATTTGTAGTCGTCATTCAAATTTTAAACTTATAAAGAAAAACACACAAGAAGTGCTTTTTCTTGTCCTAAAAGAATAAAATTCACTCTTTATTTGTCCTAAAACAAGGCGAATTATGCATTTTATAGAATCGATGGAAGATCCAATGATGGATGAAACACATGAGATGTTGGTTTCACAACTTGGCTGAATCCGACAACACATAAATGCCCATCTCTTAAATCCAATTGTTGTCTCGAATGAAGGACCGAATTTGAAGCTTCCTTCAATTCCTTTTCCATCCGAATCTATGTGGCCATTAAAAGTCCCTTTTCCTTGTTTCAATGGATGGAGGGATGAAAAATAGAATGGAAAGAATGGTTTGAAATGATTGAGGTTATCCATCCCCTTGTATGAAAAGCTACAGGAATATACGAAGCTATCAAGAATTCAGTTTATAGAGCCCGAATAGTTCAAATTTGATTTTTGAGTTGGTAGAAAGGTGGTGTTGCGAGACTAACAATTTTGTTTTTTCCTCGGATGAAGCTACTGTTACACTTGAAGACGTGATGATTTTGGGAAGGTTTTCTGTTTTGGGTGACTCTATTCTCACCCCCCACCCCCCACCCCCCACCCCTTTCAATACCCTGACTTCGTAGAGATTAAATAAAACCTTGAAAATGCACGAAGGGAGCTTATCGGATTGAAAACTAATAATCAGAATAGGTTATTGAATTTTTTCATGAATTGTTGTAAGGATTATGAATATGGAGATTTTCTTTCTCTTTTGTTATCAAGATTTGTGTTTCCATGTGAAATAGGCGCTCCTATTTTCTCAATAGTCGTTAATCGTGCTAGAGGTATGCGACTAACACTTGCTCCTGTTGGGTTTTAAGCCTTTTTTCCTTCATGTGTGATAAACAAAACTAGGAAACTTACATAAATATACTATATTAAAAAACTATTTATCATATATAGCAATAACATTTTCTTTTCACTTAATCACTTTTAATTCAGTTTTGATACAATTTTAATACAGTTTTAATGCATATTACAAAGAACACTCTACTATTCACATATAATACAATTTTTATTGATGGATAATACATTTATCACACAATTTAATACACTTATAATACAATATGACAATTTCTTACCAAACAAGCATAATATATTTGAAACAAACGATTATAATACACATATATTACATGCTTTGTAGATTTAATATAGATTGCTACAAAATGGTAATAAAAATAAAAAAATATCGCCAAAATCAGTAATTATTTATTAAAAGGTACCCATCCATGTAAATTTTCCAATAAAAGTCCAAGGTTTTGTGTCTTTCTTCCTTTTCTTTGTGGATTAATTTAGCCCAATTTTACTAGCCCACTATGATCATAAGCCAAATATTATGGTGCATATGTAAGACTTTCTTTTAGGTCTGTCACGACCCAAAGTACACCCTAGAAGATAGGGCAACATTCAAGTAGCCACACGGCGTGCTCGACCTCTCGGAGGTCTTTCACAAGCCCTTAGACATCATTCATCGCACATGTATATATGAAAAGTAGTGCGGAATTAAAAATTTTCACAACAAATGAACAGTAAATCAAAACCTCTTTCATAGAATATATAGGAAAAGGTTAAGTCTCTCTTTGTAGCCATCTTAGACGCACGAATATCTTGGGTCACAGCCCATACATCAACAAAATAGAAATATCAAAGTCTAATAAAATGTCTCATGACAACAAAAACTAAACATAGCTATGTCCTCGAATCAATTGAGTACATACCAAAACTTGCGTGAAAGGATGATAATTCCTAGCTTTCTCCCAATATACTCCTCACCTGAAACCTACACCTTTAGAGATAAGACAATATATGAAATTATTACATTAGAATGCACTAAGTATTGTGACATTCAATAAAACTATGCTAAAAGGACATTTGCTTTAAAGTATGCTTTCATGCTCTTTTTGAGAAAACCTCATAAATCAAGTATAAGAATCACTTACAAGTCAACATACACACATATAAGACATATCCCAAGTAAACCACAACATAAAACTTACAACGCTTGGAAACCATATGAACACATATATCTCGTACCAAAGGTCCTCCTAAGACTCACTTAAGTATTATATGAAGAGGCCGCCCATACAACCCCTTCACACACACCTAAGTGATCCTCAAGGCTTCCGAAAGTAAGATTATTCCTTTTTCATCATTAGACTCCCTACCTAGAGTTACTCTAAGACTCACCTAAGTAAGACATGAAGATACCGCCCATACACTCTCTTCAAGCCTACCTAAGCAATCCTTAAAGCTACTATAGATAGGCACCTTTTCATTTACATGCATTAACTAAGACAATCAATAGTCATTAAGGCATGTAAGAGACATTCACATAATGGTCTTGGAAGTCCTAGGGAACCCTCATCCTAGCACCTTCAAAGCCTACTCGTGCAATGTATAGATAGTGTATCATTCCACTACCTACACTTTGTAGAACTTCTCCAATACTAGAATGCAACCCACATGATGAGAATAGGCATTAACCGACATAGACCATACTAGCTAGGCATGGAATCCGTAGTCTAACCTACTCCGATGGAGGGTGTTCTACTTGACAAGGGTAGAACTAGGACACATCCCATGTAGGCACATGGTTAAGGAACATCAAGGATTTCTTTGTACTCTAGTCCTAACTCAAGTAGAACCACTCCTCAAGCATATTCTCTCGGTGCTAGCCATGTTCTCATAGAGTAAGTTCAATCACATAAGAAGCATATGAAAAAATATCATATTTTAGTCATTACCTAATATAACACTGCTACATAGGATAGGTCCACTAGGGCTTCCACACAATGGTACAAGGATAAATCAATGACATCCTTAGAGATGGTTTCATGTCATTCCAGCCAACCTATCCCTAAGTCCATCATTCACACAAGAAGGATATAATTATGGCTTTCAACTTCAAGGATATCATAACCTTCTTTATAGTTTGAAGGTTCCAAGTTAATGACCCTCTTAACCATGTTCAAGGTCATAGTCATATTTCAATCATACATATACATACATGTCAAAGGTGCTTAAGCCTACTAA
Source organism: Solanum sitiens (assembly GCA_016801875.1). Classification (NCBI taxonomy): domain Eukaryota; kingdom Viridiplantae; phylum Streptophyta; class Magnoliopsida; order Solanales; family Solanaceae; genus Solanum; species Solanum sitiens. The sequence continues at coordinate 299,419 of JABWTJ010000092.1, read as the reverse complement.
GTCAAGAGTTCATATTTACATTGTTCATGTATCAAGTAGAGGGACATAGGTCTACCAAAACAAGACATATTTCATCATCATCTTATCACATGTACAACAACATTCAAGTAGTACATAGGGAAAACTAAGTATACTACAAGTCACCCTATCCATTCCTATAGAAACATCAACCTACCTCATTATAAATCTCATATAGTCAATTGAAGAGAATCATACGTCAACATCAAGTATACACATACAAAGGCATCACTATAGTCTATCATGATCACGTATAATCAATTAGGAGAACTCATGCTTTCACTTGATTCCGACACATGTACCACATAAGCCTTCACAATGATCACCTATACAAGCAACAACATAATAACATCACAATTCATAAAGTAATGCTGACAAGTCCATGTTCTTCACAATTATAACACATAAGCATCGCCACCATAAGTGGACCATACCAATCAACACAATTCAATACCTATACTACACAATATATAAGAGATTAGGTCATCTTACCACCATTCCATCATCAACACCACCAATACTTAGCCTTCTCAATCAATTCACTTTACAAAGGCTCTTACCAATAGCCACAAACACAATTCCAAACCAATAATCAAACCGTACATTGACCCAACAAGATACAATATGTAAATCATAAAACTAAGGCAGGCTATATACAATTCTAACATGATCTTTACATAATTCAATAGCCCAAACTAATCTACACAAAAATCCAATACAAGAAGGCCATGATCAAATCACCCACATTATAGCCCAAATTAGGATTTCATAAATTGCATGGGTTCATAATTTTGATCTAAAATCATTCAATTATCATCAATTATACCATAAATCATTGACTCAAATCATTTTATGCAAGAACCCATGGCTAGAAGTCAAAATAGAAATTCATGCTTTGATAAAGTCTTAGAAAATGTCTTTGAAGTTTGGCTCCTTGAAGAAATATAGTTCAATGATGAAACACCATACCTTAATGAAGATTATTCACGAAAATGAGAAATCAAGCTCCTAGCCTCAACCTTGCTTCAAGCTTCAATGGAGTTCTAGAGAATTCTATTTGGGTCTTGGGTTTTCTTTTTTGAATAATGAACTCAACTATAGGTTCTAGACTTATAAAGTCACTTAAAATACATAAAAACACCGTAAGTAACTTCCCATCCGATTATTTAGAAGATAGGTGAATGTTCCTAAATGCCCTTACCTTGGCCGAGATTCTGCAGGAATTGCAGGCACCAAACAACGCCTGTAGTCGATGAACCGTCGATGGAACAATGGCACCGTCGTGCAGGTCCGTCGTTTCTGACAGAGAATCACAATGTGGGGGCTCAGATCCCATGCCTAACTGTGGAGTGATGCCCCCAATCAACGAGGCGTGCATAGGACTATAGTCCGTCGTTTGTGCATTCATTGGTTGGGACTGCCTTGGGCAGTTTCAAGCCTAAGTTTGGGTCCTCCTCAAGGACCCTTAGGATGGTTCTTGTGGAATCGTGCCCGGACGTTTCAACCTAACTCTGATTGTCTATGTTAGAAACCTTTCATATCAATTTGAACTCAAACCAACATGTAAACATGCAAAGGCACACTAGAACACACAGGCACGTCTCAAGGACAACTTTCAAACATCTTTGACGCTCTTGGACGTTTGACCTCCAAACTCTACACATTGCCTCTTAAAACTATAATGAACAATTTTAAGACCTTATTAACTCATGACACACACGTTAGGCTCTAGTTTCTCCTAGTTCATTTTTAGAGTGTTACAAGGTCTTATTTTAGAAGGATAACAAGAGATTGAGAGCAACCATATAGAGAGAATAGTGATAGAGTGCAGATTTTCGCACAAGCCCTAGCATTAAAGTTTAAATTGCGATTTCTGCTTCATTTTTTAGTCGATTGAGTTGATTTGTGGATAGCTTGTTCCGTTCAACTCAATCTCTCTGTCACGCCCAAACTTACACCTTGAGCGGGACAGGCACTTGGAGACCATTATTGTTCCCAAGAGAACCCTTGATCTGGTTTACTTATTCAGCAAAAAAATTAAAACACAAGAATAAACTAAATAAAGAACTTGTCAAATAGATTGAGAATGTCTTACAAGAAACGTTCAACTAGACAAAATGGTTACTCAAGTCTCATAGAAAAACATCTGAAATACATAAAAGACTCATAACTAAATGTTTGACTATCTATGTAGCCTCTAAAATAACTGAGATGGATGTTGGGACAAACCTCATTACATCCTAATGAACTAAAAACAAACTAAAATCAATAAAAGGAGTTCTCCGGAATTTAAAGAGGCTCACCAATAGACTATGAACTGTTGACTGGATCAACGGTGCGCCGAATGCCGATCCTAGTTACCAGCGTCTGTATCATAATACGATGCAGTTCAACCGGCATCATCACATTGAATGTACAAGAATGCGAGTTGAAATACTAAAACACAAACAAAGGCTTGTAGACGCCTCTTATCTTTACAGGAGGATCATATTTTAATATTCAGTCATTAATAGATATTACTTTCATCTCTTTTCTATCACAAAGATCACAACATGTATGTGTTTTGTTCAACAACTATTTGATGGTATACCCTCATTCAAAGCATATAATGTAATGAATTCAGAAATATAGAAGATCACTTAAAGCAACAACACTTATATGTATGACATTACTGAAACATAATTCTTTCAAGCACTATTTTCGTAAGTATTATTGTAGAACATAATAATAATTATATTAGTGATTTTGTTGAATAATTATTTAATAATATATCATAGCTTACACTTTTAGTCAGTTTCAAAATGAAAGTATCTTTTTTCTAATTGCTAACTCTTTAATTTCAATTGTTCCACATGACATGTTTGAGAACAAAAGATTAAATGACATTTGCGTACATTATTTATCTCTTTAGTTTAAGACCATAAGTTTTTTTATTTTCTAAAAAAATTCCAAATTAAACTAAGAGAAAATGTAGCAAGTAGTAAGTAACTCTCCAATGCAATTTAAGGAGTAAATTTGGAAATTAACTACTATATTTATTAAGGATACGCCAAAGTACATGTACAAAACAGTTGCATCTGTCACGAGTAATTTAACATTCATTGCCAGTATTGGAGTTAAAGCCTAGATTGGGAATATTACAGGATTGAGAGAAAAAATCTTAGAGGAACGAGTAGAGCTACAGAATAGAAATAGAGTCTTTCGTTCGATGCTTGAGGGCATCTTAGCTTGTTGGTTTTGATTGTCAAGAGCACTATCGACCAAATCGGGTAGCAATGAAGTTTGGATATGATTAAGACTTCCCTAAATGGATTCCTCGCCCACCTTAAAGTCTAGAGTTTGCCTTGTACAACTACAGCAGACCTATCGATTCTGATTTGAAGTTATACTATCCGTCTAGGCTTTTTGAACCTAACGTAACTACACAGTATTTGAAATGACGGAGAAACGAAACTAATAAGGATGTCTATGATGTTCTTCCTGGTACCGAAAGAAAGTCAAGTGGAGAATTACCTTGAAGTTCCTCCTCATTGTCATCATCATTAACAACTTCCAGGTTATCAACATCATTGCCATCTTCTATGCCTTCCAAGAAAGTCAAGAACTGGAACAATATCAAGAAATGATCCAAATAGTGGTTGGAATATGGAATTATTCGAAAAAACCCTACAAATAAAAGCATCGTGTATCACCTTTAACAACGTCAGGAAATTCAATTTTTCAAAATTATATTTTCAACCAAATATAATATAAATTTACTTTAGTGAAGGAGATGATCTATAATCCATTTTTTACAAGACACATCGACGGAACAATCTGCAATGCCAAACATGGATACTAACACAGCCGCAAGCATGTTTTCATTAACACCTTTTCCTACATTTCAAGCAACAACAACATATAGTTTTCAGAATTTTACCTCAGCAGTGCAGAATGATTTGAATTAAGATCCATTTGGGACATTTCTGAGTAGCGGTCAAACATTAAATGAGAGTATGCATCAGAAGGATTTTTTTGGATGAACAAATATTATGGTTACAAAATCAGGGCAAGATAATATCTAAGCATGTATCAGCTTGGATGCCAATATTGATCTTTAGGTTTCCCTTTTTGCTTTTATTGTTAGTTTTGATCTTGTACTTTTCACTATGACAGTGAAAATAGCAAGGAAAATCGTATCAAATCAAAGTTCTATTCAACCCAAAAATTCAGTCTTTTTCTTCCATTTATAGATGGAGAATGTCACCATAAAATCAAAAACTATAAATAAGAAAATATAAGAAGAAAATTATGCGAAAAGAAGAAAGATTTGAGCAAAAGTTGAGAGGAAATCATACCTCAAAATAGTAACCAGTAGCACTCCTCTGTTCTCTTAGAAAACACCCATATAAGAGGATGAGAATCCATATAATCTCAAATCATAACCAAGAGAAAAAGGAGACCCAAAGAATTAGGCATCATAAAATTTCTTACATTCTAGAGCTATGTGAAGCATAGAATATGGTCTATGAAATTCGAGGAGGAAGGGACAATGGGTTGCCGAAAAAACTTAAAAGAAAAGGAATAAAATATAGAGAAAGCAGTTGGGTTCATTCAAGGACACATTAAGAAAAAGAAAAACAAAGGGTTTATAAATAGGAGGAGAAGGGTCCTCTAGGACACTGAATGATTCAGAGATTGGATAGAAGAGGAATAATGTATAACTCAAAAATCCGAAAAATGACCATAAATATTTGAATATTGATCGATATTACTTTGAGCTCTTTTCTATCACAAATATCACAACATGTATGTGTTTTGTTCAATGACTATTTGATGTTATACCTTCATTCTCTCGTTAAAGCATATACTTGAATGAATTCAGAAATATAGAAGATCACTTAAAGGAACAACACTTATATAAACAACTTTACTGAAAGATAATTCTTGCAAGAATTTTTTTTTAAAGTAGTATTGTAGAACATAATAATAGTTATAATAGTGATTTTGTTTGATAATCGTTTGATAATACATCACCACTTACACTTTTAGTCAGTTTCAAAACGAAAGTATCTTTTTCCTAACTGTTAACTCTTCAATTTCAATATCTTACATGACATGTTTAAGAACAAAAGATTAAATGACATTTCGGTACATTATTTATCCCCTTAGTTTAAGACCACAAGTTATTTATTTTATAACAAAATTCCAAACTAAAATAAGACAAAATGTAGCAAGTAGTAAATAAATATCCAATGCAATTTAAGGAAGAAATTTGGAAATTAACCACTATATTTCTTAAGGATAGGTCAAAGTACATGTACCAAACAATTGCATCTGTCATGATAATTTAACATCCATTGCCAGTATTTGGGTTGAAACCTAGAATGGGAAGATTAAAGGATTGAGAGAAAAAATTGTTAGAGGAACTAATTGAGCTAGAGAATAGAGGATGTGCATATGGAGAAGAGCATTTTCGTAGAATTAGAAGGAGGAGGAATAGAGCCCTTGTGATGAGAGAATAGATTTCCAAATTAAATATTTTCATATATATATATATATATATATATATATGAGAGAGAGAGAGAGAGAGAGAGAGAGACGTCAATTATAAGTCACATGGATCTCATAAATACATTTTTGACTTTTTCAATTTTTTAGTTTTTTCTTTCTATTTGGTTTCGAGTATCAACATAATGGCCAACTTATTCGGACTCAAGCTCTTATGCTCGAACTCGAAACTTCGGGTGACTTATCAAACTACAACCTTTGCACGTATATATTGACTGATTACAAACATCAATGCGTACAAGAAAAGAAATCACTGTAGAACGCAATGTTTATTTAGAAAAAAGTCACCCAAGAAAATTGGAAGAAACTTAACCCAAGTTTATGAGTGACAGTACAATGTTAGACAATCAAATTATCCATCGGGATCAAAATGACTTTTTTCCACAAAATCGTAATGTAGAAATGCTCTGAAGAACAATACACACGTCTAATAATACAAAATTATATTTTTAAAAAAATCTATAAATAATCTGAACCACCATCTTTTATTAATTATAAAACAATATCACAAGCCTTAATATAAAAAGTAATTTTTAAAACACTACTGACCTTAGTACCAAATAAACTTTTAAATCACTTCCTTCCATAGTCCTCCTCCATCGAATAGAAATTAATCATTTTATTGTTAGTAATATAAAAGGTAAAGAATGAAAATAGACCTGCATTTTTTTAAGAGAGTATAATTCTTCATCTAGTATGTTGAAGGTCATAATTTTCCCATCAATATAGTACAATAGCACTTCCAACAAATATGAAGAATCACAATAATTTGCCCCCAAAATAAGACAGACAATATTAAACACAAGCAAACTAACATTCTAAGTTTTAGAAATAAGAAATAGAATACATGCAAGCACAAAGATAACATATGGTTTTAGATTTCAAAAATATTAACACACAATCAAATGTCTTACAAAATAAGACTTGGACACATGATTAATCAATAAGGATTGTATAACACCAAGTAGTTCACAATTTTTATTTTAGAAGGGGAGCTTTGGAGTTACTGGTAAATGAGCTGCCATGTTATCAAAGGTCACGGGTTCATTTATGTGAAACAGCCTCTGGCAAAAATCAAAGGTAAGGCTGCCTACAATAGGCCCGGACCCTCATAGCGGGATCTTTAGTACACTCAGTTGTCTTTTTTTTCTTAGTTCACAATTTTATTTTAGATTGCTACATGTACAGAAAGCATCAGGGCACAAACCACCAAACAACATATGATACAAACCTGGGCAATGCCAATGTTATTTTTCAATTTTGTATAAAGCAATGTAGTTCATGATCATATTATTTTATAGGAAGTTTAAGCATGATCACAATATTACTCATGTGCAAGGTGTAATAGAAATGATACTATTATCATTTTTGATTCAATGCACAACTCCTTGTTCAAATTCCTACTGAATCCATTATCTCGTTAAGTGATAGAAGCACAATTTTTATAGACATGACAGGTAATTAAATGTATGATATTTTATCTTTAATGAAAATATATGCAAGGTATCAATTTGAACAATTATGTTTAAAACTATGAATTTTTAAAAGCACACAAAAACATTGAACTGGAGTCAACTTTATACTATAGCTTAGGTGATAGAAATGGATTAAAATACCTCATAGTCATTGTCTTTTACATTGCACTTAAGGTAACTTTTTATCTATTAAGCGTTCTCAAAACAAAATTAAGGTTTATTTCACAAATGGAGTAACCTTTATATTCTCAAGAACACCGGAGAAGTTGTGATTTTATGTAAGTATGAACAACACTGAACATAAATGGACTTTTTTTTTATCAGCCAAAGGTGTATTTTATTTTTTCCACTAAAATACAAGATATTGAGGGATTGTATATGTTACAAACGTAATATAAATGTATTAATTAGGATCTCTAGAACTTTTAATGCAAGAACTATATTACTTATTACAGGCATGTCTACATTAGAGATTCATAGAGATTCTCTTTACATGAACTGATGGTGAGAACATCAATTAGACAATAGTCCACAATCATGTTCTTAAACACATGTTTGAACTTAAGGACTACAATATTTGTAACTTGTTATCAACGAAAAAGAAGGAGATAAATAGACTTATCAAATACTTCAAAATCTGAATGAGAAGAGGAAGAACTTATTAGTGAGCAATCCCGTTCCAAAGATATGAATGAGTCAATGTGTCTCTACTTTGTTATTTTGAATCAAATGAATTTCTCATAAATCCAAAAAAAATCTTTATTTTGATAAATACTGCAACTCGGTTCACTCCATGATAGAACAAGACCTGTCATTGAAAAACAAATTACTGCAATTCAATTGGAACGAACTCCAAGTGTTTCAATTCTCTGGTCAATTTTTATCTTTGAAATAAGAGTTCAATTCAAACTTTGAAATACCAATTTGAATTTTTTATAGAATCATACAAAGCATCTAAAGATTCTAGGGAAGTCAACAGAAAAAAGTGTGACAAAATTTATAGCGAAAACACTTGGATGAAGAAAATTATGGCTGTTGTGACTGTGTTTTCATTTTTCTGAAAAGCTAAGAAAGAAAGGAAATTTTTATTACAAATGAGTAGAGCTGTCAATATGGGCTAGGCCCGTTGGGCCAACTTTGCCTAACCCGTGATTTGATAGGGGTGAACTACAATTTTTAGAGCCCATTTAAGAACGAGGCTTTTTAGCCCAGCCTGAATAATTTTTGTCGATTTATGGGCTTGAGAAATGTGGATAAGCCCGGCCCGTGGTCCAAATTAAAAGTTATCAAAAATAAAAATAAAATAGATTATTAAAAATAGACAAGACTACAAAAATACACACCTTTTGTTTCACTTATTTCCGTTATCCCCTATAACTTTTAAAAATCTCCAAAATCCCTTATTTCTTTAATTTATCTGAGCTGCATATTAATGTATCCGAACAAGTATTTAATGTATATGTGCTACATATTAATGTATCTGAGCCAATATTAATGTATCTAAGCTACATTTAATGTATTCGAGATAGTTTTTAATGAATCTGAGCTACATATTAATGTATGTGATACAATATTTAATGTAACTGAGCTACAATTATTGTATTCAATTTTTTTAATTTTTAAGGGATTAATGTAATTAGAAACTTATTATGTATAGATTGTAATTTCATATTAAAACTATGAGATTTATGTAATTTATAACTAGTCTACACTAAAAATCTAATTAAAGTTTGAAATATTACAATTTGAATGCAGATGTTTATAAATATGTACTACAAGAAATAAGAAATTCGTAAAATATTTAGGCATAGAACGAATATTGTCATAGTTTTTGTGTTTTATTATGATTATTGGAAAACAATTAGGTTAACATTTATATTTAGCTAATTATGTTTTTACTTGAAATCAAATTTAATAAAATATTATATGCATAATTTTATTTGTGTATTTGATTAACAAGTAGTAACACTAACCCCATATAATATTGTATTGTCAATATTTATGATAATATTTTTACATTATAATTTAATTTAAAAAATTATAAAAAATATAATTTTAAGAAAAGAGGGTTAGCCCGAAAAAGCTCGTAGCCCATATACTTGTGGGTTGGGCCGACCATTTTCTGGCCCACACAAAAAATGGGCTAGCCTGACCTGACTCGCCAAATTCAAAGCATGTGTAGTGTAACATCTCGCAACTAAAAAGAAACTAGAAGAAGTGTAGAAATTGGAAATAGTTATTTTGGAAATAAAATGAAAATCTGGAAATTTGGTATGTAAGTTAAATGAGTTTTTGGTCAACTTCAAATGTCAATGAGGTCTAGTTCAAGATAAGTTAGGTGTACTTACGGATATAGTTGTAAATCCCTTGGAACAATCTTTTCAGCGCCGCCGAGTTTGCAATATTTCGAGTTCGGATGAGTGAGTAATGTCCTTTGAAAGTTGGGTTGTTTGATTAAGGAAATGTACAATCCAGATATTAAAAGGGTAATTTGGTCTTTTCCTTACCCAATTAATTAAATTATTTTAAAGTAAGTCAATTGGGTAAAAACGGAGTTAGTTCAGCCTACGCGTTTTATAAATAGAGTAAGGGCTTTGGAGAAAGAAAGCAAGAAAAAAGAGAAGAGGAAAAGCAAGAAATTCCAAGAACGGTTGGTTTGGATTGAAAATTTCTTCAAGATTTTGATCCTACAAGGTATGTGAGTCTCTCATAGCATTGGGTTTATTAACCTACATTCCAATCATGTTTAGTTCAGCGCAATTCGTCCTAAAAGAGTTTGAAAGTTGATGTTCTTGACATGAACTCTTCAATTTGATTGTTGTTCTTGAATTGGGTTGAATTGTGGAGTTTATGAGATCTTTCCGTTGCTTTTTAGATTTATTTTGAGTGAGGTTCTTGGGTACATATGTTGGGTATCAGAATCTAAAATTAATTTGAGCACAATAGTCGAGTGTAGGTGAATTGGGGATGGAGAACGAAGAGAAAAAAGTTAGACAAGGGAACATGTATAAGGTCCACGACGCGGACCTATTCCCTCTATGAACAAAAGTTGTTCCACGTCCCAGACAGTACGCAGAGTCATTGTCTCAAAATTAAGTTTTGCGAATAATTATTTTGGAGCATCTCTGCGTTGCAGACTTGTTCCAAGACTGTGATTTTATAACTTTTCTCAAGTTCAGGTATTCAAAATCATTCCTAAACATCATAAGGTCTTTACAAACACAAATCACAATCGTTGAATCCTTGAATCCTTGATTCAATTCAAGGATCAATTAAGAGTCAATTCAAGTACGAGTTAAGATCAAAGTCAAGAGTCAAGTCAAGTTCATGAAAGTTTTCAAGGTTTTTTACAAATGTTTTAACTTTTTTTAAGACTAAAAGTTTCATGTTAAGCTAAGAGTAAAAAGTTCCATTCATTTCTCAAAAGCTATAGGGAACTAAGTATTCCCAATGAATTTATAAATGCTTTCACATTTAAGATAAGAGAAAATGAGATTTCCAAATGACTTTTGAGCAAGAAAAGGGAACATCGATTCCAAGAGATCGTTTAAGCTAAGTGTTGAGTAATTATCTCAACCCAAAGAAAGAAGTTCTTTTTAAAACATATAAGTTAAGTATATTTATTTTAGGGAGTAGTATAAAGCACCGATATGGGGGTGCGAGTTCATATTAACTCAAGCCTCCATAAATCGTGTAGCCATCATGGGCATTAGAGGATCATACTTTTTAGATGATCACTTAAGTTAAGCTAGTAGATCCACTAAGTTAAGTACTATCCTATATCAATGGCAAGGTATAGGATAGTCGTCGGGAACGTGAGGTAAAACGTTACCATCACTTAGGCTTATAACGATTGTTGTCTGTTAGAGAATCTCCCACATAAGTTATATTACTTTAAATGAATAAAGTTAAGTTTCTTATTGCTTTATCTTTAACGAACTAAGATTGTTTTCAGTTGATTTATAAGCTTTATATATATATATATATATATATATATATATATATATATATATATATATATATCGCATGTATTTTATTGCTTTATATTGAGTTGAGTATCCATGAGCTGAAAAGAGTCAAGGTAAGTGCTTCTTTCATAATCTCTTTCAAGCCTATGTTTGTTAGTATTCGAACTCGCATACTCATACATTCAATGTACTGATCCTAGTTGGCTTGCATCGTATTATGATGCATACGTAGGTAACCAGGATCAGCATCCAGCACCTCGTTGATCTAGCTTGAGATTTCAGAGTCTGTTGGTGATCATACTTGCCATCCGGAGGACCCCTTTTATTTGCTTTCTAGTATAGTTCATTAGGATGTTGGGGGGATTATCACAACATCCATCTCAGTTGTTTAAGAGGCTGCACTGATAGAATTTTAGTAGTTCATTATTTTTTATATTATCATTCTATATTAAAGACTTCTGTTGTCATTTTGGCTAAGTTGAATGTTGATTCTTAAACATTCCAAGTTCTATTGTTGAGTTATATGAGTAAGTGCATTTGATTATTGTAAAAGTGTTTAGAGTCTTCCGGTGAGTTAAGTAATTCAGACCAAGGGTTCGCTTGGGGATCTGAGTTTCAGCACATCCTGGATGTAGGCTCGGGGCGTGACAAATTTGGTATCAGAGCACAGAGTTCAATAGTCCTAGGGAGTCTATGAAGTCGTGTCTGTAGAGTCCTAGTTATCGATATGAAGCATGCCACATCTATAATTAGGAGGCTGCAACACTTAGGAAATAATCTCACTTCTTTAAAACTCTTCATGTATGTTAGAGTTTATCTCTAGAAAGTTTCCCTCTAATTCGTCCTTCCGCATGTTTCAGATAACCATGCCTTCACGAAGAGTAGCAAGAGGTCGTCCAGCTAGGACAAGTTTTGAGGAACCAGAGTTACCCAATGCACCTGAAGTGCAACCTCAAAGGGAAGTTACCCATGATGAGTTCCAAAAGGCTATTAGGATGCTGAGTCAGGCTGTGACTAATCAGGTTGGTCAACAAAGAGGGGCTCGATAAGAAGGGGCTGACATTTCAAGAATTCGTGAATTCTTGAGGATGAATCCCCCATGTTTCACTTGTTTGAGCACTACTGAGGATCCAGAAAACTTCACTGAGGAACTGAAAAAGATGTTCAAGGTGATGCATGTTGCTGACACTGAGAGATTTTAGCTAGTTGCTTATCAACTCAAAGGTATTGCTATAATTTTGTTTGATCAGTGGAAAGAGGGTAGAGATGAAAATGCAACACCAGCGAATTAGGCTTGTTTTGAGGAGGCATTTCTTTCCTCGAGAATAGAAAAAGGCCAAGGTATTGAGTTCCTCACACTTAAAGAGGATTCTCTAAGTACGCATGAGTATGGGTTGAAATTCACCCAACTATCTCATTTTGCTCCTGAAATGGTTAAGGACATGAGAAGTAGGATGAGTTTGTTTGTTGCTGGATTGGGTTGTTCTTCAAGCAAAGAGGATCGGGCAGCAATGCTTATTGATGACATGGACATTTCGAGGTTGTTGATCTATGTGCATCAGGCAGAGAAGGATAAACTAAGAGAGAGTGAGGAGTTCAAGAACAAGAGAGCTAAGACAGGGAATGTGTCCGGGCAATAGAAAAGTAATGCTAACCGGTCATCCTTCCAACAGAAACAAAAGGGTTCTGCTCCATTATCTGCTAGTGCACCTGCACCTAAGAACAAGGGTGAGTATTATGATCAGAATACCAGTGTTAAACCTGCATATCATAGGGTAGTGTGGCGCAAGGGGGTAGTAAGCCTCCTGCCTGCACCAAGTGTGGTGGAAACCACTCCAGTGTTTGTCGTGAGGGCTCCAATGGTTGTTTCAAGTGTGGTCAGACTGCATTTCATGAGAGAGTGTCCAAAGAACAAGAAGGGAAATGGTAGTGGGGAAAATAGAGCCAGTCTTCATCAGTTGCTCCACCAGACATGGTTGCACTTATGGGGATGTCTATCACTTAGTCTGAATTAATAACTCAAGTGTTGAGGTACCTCCTATTCAGTCAGTTCCAGTAGTAAAAGAGTTTCCAAAAGTCTTTCCAGATGATCTTCTCGGAGTCCCTCCTGAGAGAGATAGACTTCGGTATAGATCTTGTTGCAGATACTCATCCTATCTCTATTCCTCCATATAGAATGGCACCACCAGAGTTGAAAAAGTTAAAAGAGAAATTGAAAGACCTTTTAGAGAAAGGCTTTATTCGACCAAGCTCTTGTCTTTTTTGTGAGAAAGAAAGATGATTCCCTTACAATGTGTATAGACTACCGTCAGATGAAAAAGATTATCATTGTGAACAACTGATTTTTTACCAAACTTTGATTTTATACCAATGTTAATATTTAAATATTATTATAGGGTTATATTTTAATAAATGAAAAATGGAATTTTAACAAATTATAAGCTCACTTTATTTTTAAAATTTAATAAAGAAAGTTTTTGAATTTAATGTATTTGTTTAAATCCTCCAATTTTTAACTAGTTTAAAAACATTAATAATAGTACATATTATGAAAAAGTAGAAGAAGAGGAGTCCTGAAATTTCAAATTGTTTTATCTTATTCTAATTAACCTCAAACACTTATAACTAATTTTCCTAAAAATCTCTTCCTATTTAGTTATTTTTATTTTTATTTTTATTTTTTCTTATCTACTTATTTATTTATTTTCTATCTGCATGTTCTTTTTCGAAACATACGATCTTTCTCAATTTTTTAATCTTTTTTACACGTTTTCTTTAACTTCTTTTCTTTCTTTCTTTTTGTTTGCTTTATTTTATTATTTTTATTAATTATTTGTTTTGTTAGTAATATATTATTATTTTAATTGTTTTATGCTCTTATCTCAACCCTAAATTTCTCAACTAAATTTCAAACTAAACCTAGTTCCACTCCATCACGTTCCTTTTAGTTAGCACAAGACTCACACCTAAAATATTATAAAAACACACGCTCAAAAACAAAATAAGGAAACTGAGATTGAAAAACACAGATAAGAATACAAAAGAGAAAAAAACAAGAAGTAAAATAGCAAAGAGAAAAGAGTGAAAAAGTGAGGTTTATCCTAAGAATTAAGTTATAATCTGAGGTTTTGTTCGCGGTTTCGGTCTTGTGCCTCTTTAAACTTAATTTACAATTATTAACTTTGAAAAACAGTAGATCGCAACAGTTATTTTTGGTGAAATTAGTTTTCGCAAAGAGGTAACTTTCAATTTCCTCTTATAGTTGAAGATCGGTTTGAATAAATAATATAATGTTTTGTATTCTTTCGTCGTAGTTCCATTTTTAGTTAGTTATGCAGTTTTTTATATTCATTAAATATAGGCTTTTTTTTTGAAAAGTTATCCATGTGTTGTAATATTTTCCGACAGAGTAGTTTTTCTGTATGTGTAATAGTATTCCAAGTAGATTAAGGTTTTCTTCTTTACCCTTTGCATATAGTTTATTAAAATTATAATGATGGACAAATTACATGTGATGTTTGACAAAATAATAATAACATTGATACATTAAGTGGTATTGATATATTATTTTTGAATGCTACAATGTAGTCGTGTCAACTGGTTATTTTTCCTTCGAAAAGTTAAGTGATGAGATATTTTATCTATAGAAAATTATAAAGTTTAATCGATTAGTGATTTAGAAAAACTTTATAGAGTATGCTTTAGTCTTTTGAAATTTGTTTATTTTGATAAATTTATTTACCTTAAGAATAAGTCTAAGATGATTATCGCTTTAATTCGTATTATTAAGAAATATAATTAAGAGGATATATGAATATTATTTAGAGAATTATGATAAAAAAAAGAAATAGACAAATTATTAGGAAGATTAATAAAAAAAAAAAAAAGCATAAAAAGAACAACGAAAAAAAAATGAAACAAATGAAAAAAAATGAAACATAACAAAACAAAAAACTTAAAACAGAAAGAGAATATTAAAAAAAGGTGAAAGAAACAGAATGTGAAAAAAAATAAAAAAACGTATAAGGAAAACTTAAAAAAAAAGAAAAAAAAGAAGTAGAATGAAAAATTAATAAAATAGAATGTAAAAAAAAAAATGAAAAAGAACGTAAAAAAAAAAGTAACAAAATTATTTTTTTTGAAAAAAGAAAAGAAAAAGACAAATCTATAAATAATATTAAAATAACAATAAAAAAAATAAAAAGGGAACCTTGCGAAAAAAAAGGAAGTAACTAATTATTTAAAAGCATAAAAAAAATAAAAAGAAATTAAAAGAAAAAAGAAAAAAAACGTGTATAGAAAAAGAAAAAGAATGATGATAAAAAATTGATTAAAAAAAAAGAAAACGAAGTGTAAAATAATAAAAAACAGAATGTTAAAACAAAAATTATAAAAGAATAAAATAAAAATAAAGAAAAGATAAGAAGACAAAGAAAAGAGAATGTTTTATTTTCAAAAAATATTAAAAAAAAAGACGTCAAAAAAAGTAATGATAAACAAACACAATACGTATAATGTTACAAAAATACATTAATGTGGATGTCATTTGTAACTCACTTCAAAGCTCATCTGTAACTCTCTTTGAAGTTCAAGTACGCAATAAATGAACACTTTAAGTCATGTAACTTTGAAGAGACATTTTGTACAATAAATAGGCGATGATTATTTTATAAAAGGATCAATTGAAAAGTACGGAAGAAAGAAATAAGAAAGCATTCTCCCATATATCTTGTCTATATAGTTATTGTCTTAGATAATTTCATATTGCTAATATTTTACAACACGTTATCAGCACGAGTCTCTAACCAATTAAGGCCTACTTAATTCGGAATTAACTTTTTTCCCTAAACGTTAATCATTTTTCTTTTCGAGTCAGGTATACATTAATATGTTTAGAGCATATCTAATAGGACTTGCATAAATATTTAATCTATAATTTAACTAACTGCATATATAACTTGATTTAGCTATTATTATGATACTTTATTTGACATAATAATCAATATGTTATAGATTTATATTGTTATGTTATTTACTAACTTATAACTCTAAATTAATTACTAAAGTAATATGATAGCATGCTAGTTAAAATAACTATTTTCATACATTATGATAATATATAGGTGTGTGTCATAAAAAAGAATATTGTTGTATTAAATATGACTTGAAACTCTTAAGAAGAAAAAAAATGGCGTTAATACTGTATAACAATTAAAATTACATATTAAATCTACTGTTTCAATATGTCATTAGTTTATATGTTTTTAAGACATTCAATGTGCATACATGTAACATATAATTTATTATATAATCATATTATACTTCATCATTTGAACATTATTTACAATTTATTATAAAGAAACCAATATCATAATATTAACTCAATTATTTTATGATAGTTTTCATCTTGTCGAATTTGTCAAAACTTGAATTTGTGGCACTTGACATTTCTAGAAAGAATTATTTGTCATGTATACTTGATGTTGAAATTCACCTTACCGCTAAGGGTCTTGGTGATAGTATAATCGAAGGAAATACGACATCAAGTCAGGATAAAACGAAAGTTATGATTTTCCTTCGTCATCATCTTGATGAAAGCCTGAAGGTTGAATACCTAACGGTGAAAGATCCACTTGAATTGTGGATAGATTTGAAAGGGAGGTATGACCAGCTCGTTATGAGTGAATTCACTTACGGTTTCAAGATTATAAAATCGTAATTGAGTATAATTCTGTTGTATTTAGAATAACTTCCCAATTGAAATTATGTGGAGAAATAATAAAAGATGAGGACATGTTGGAAAAGACACTAACAACTTACCATGCCTCTAATATGATATTACAGCAGCAATATCGTGAAAAAGGTTTTCAGAAATACTCTGAATTGGTCTCATGCCTTCTGGTGGCTGAGCAGCATAATGACCTTCTTATGAAAAATCACGAAGCCCGTCCCGCTGGAAGTGCTCCATTACCGGAGGCACACGCGGTTGAAGCACATGGCTAGTCTGAAATAAGACAAAATAATCAGAATCATGACAATATGCGCGGACGTCACAAAGGCAAAAGACGATATAGTAATCGTCGAGGTGGTGGTCATAACAGAAGGGAGAACAATATAGGTTCTCAAAATAATCCTTCTAAAGTAAAGGGCGATCACTGTCATCGTTGTGGCCTTAAAGATCACTGGAAAAATGAATGTCGAGCACCTAAGCATTTTGTCAGGTTGAATCAAAATTCCTTTAAAAGGAAAGGAAATAAAGGTGGCACCTCCTCTTCTAAAGCCCGAGTAGAGTCACATTTGACTCTTAAAGATGATGTTTAGGCAGGATCTTCTCAAAAATATAATGAGAATGTTGAGACAAACTTAACATTGAAAGATAATTCTTTTGATGGGCTCGATGATATTACTCATCTAGAAGCTGAGGACTTCTTTGGGGATCACAACTGAGATTGATAATTGAGCTATGAAATGAATAATGTTTTTATGTATTTTTAATGTCTTAAATTAAAGTTTATGTACTTAAGATTTATTTTGTTAAATTTCATACTTCTTATTATGTATTTTTATTCTTATGAAGATAAATAAAATTTTCCAATCTTCAGTTGGATCCAAGATGAGTAATGGAGATATGTGTCTTCTGGACAGTGCCACAACTCATACGATACTAAGAGAAAAGAAATATTTCTGTTCTTTGGTAATGAAAAAGGCATATGTTAATACAATATCCGGTAGTACAAAATTGATTGAGGGCTCTGGAAGAGCAGACTTATTACTACCTGGAAGAACATTAATTGTAATTGACAATGCATTGTATTGTAGTAAATCTCATAGAAACTTGTTAAGTTTCAAGGTTATTCGCCAAAATGGCTATCATGTTGAGACTGCGAATAAAGGAAAAGTGGAATACCTTTATATTACTACAATAAATGTGGATAAGAAAACTGTGCATGAAAAATTGCCAGCACTTTCTTCTGGATTGTACCATACAAATATTGGTACAGTTGAATCACATGTCGTAGTAAACAAAAGGTTTACTAATTCTAATGATTTTATCATTTGGCATGACCGGTTGGGCCATCCCGATTATAATATGATGCGCAAAGTAATTGAGAATTCATATAGGCATACTTTGAAGAACCAAAATGTTCTTCAACCAAAGGAATTCTCTTGTGCTGCTTGTTCACAAGAAAAGTTCGTTATCAAACAATCAGTGGCTAAGGTTGGGGTGAAATCCCCTGCATTTCTGGAACGGATACAGGGTGATATATATGGACCTATTCACCCTGCATGTGGACCATTTAAATATTATATGGTCTTGATAGATGCATCTACAAGGTGGTCTCATGTGTGCTTATTATCAACTCGCAATATGGCTTTTGCGAGGTTGTTGGCTCAAATAATAAGGTTAAAAGCACAATTTCCAGATTATGCAATAAAAACAATTCGTCTTGATAGTGCTGGTGAGTTTACAGCTCAGGCATTTAATGATTATTGTTTGTCCACTGGAATAACAGTTGAACATCCTGTTGCACATGTTCATACTCAAAATGGTTTAGCAGAGTCATTGATTAAACGTCTTCAATTGATAGCTAGACCCTTGTTGATGAAAACAAAGTTGCCTGTTTTGGTTTGGGGGCATGCTATTTTGCATGCAGCAGCACTTGTACACATAAGGCCAACCAGTTATCATGATATCTCCCCATTACAATTGGTTTTTGGTCAGGAGCCAAACATTTCCCATCTTAGAATCTTTGGTTGTGCGGTATATGTTCCAATTGCTCCACCACAACGCACAAAGATGGGTCCCCAAAGAATATTGGGGATATATGTTGGGTATGAATCTCGTTCTATTATAAAATATTTGGAACCTAGAATTGGAGATTTATTTACGGCAAGGTTTGCTGATTGTCATTTTGATGAATCGGTTTACCCAACATTAGGGGGAGAACAAAAGCAGTTGGAAAATGAGATAGATTGGAATTCATTTTCACAATCTCATTTAGATCCTCGAACAAATCAATGTGAGCAAGAAGTTCAAAAGATAATTTATTTGCAGAATATTGCAAATCAACTGCCGGATGCATTTACTAACCTTCCACGGGTTACTAAATCATATATTCCAGCTGCTAATGCTCAAGTTCGAGTTGATGTCCCTATAGGACAAAATGTTAAGGCAAATGAGTCTGGACCACGCTTAAAACGTGGTAGACCAATTGGTTCCAAGGATAAAAATCCTTGAAAAAGAAAAGGAATAAATGATCATAATATAGAGGCAATTGCTCATGAAGAGCTCCGAGACATAATAAATTATGACACCACAAAGGAGGTCCACGTACCTGAAAATAATGAGAATGAGGAAATCTCTATAAATTATATCTCGACGAGAAATAGGTGGAATCGAAATAATATTGTGGTGGATAATATTTTTGCCTATAATGTTGCAGTTGAAATAATGCAACAAGATGAGGATTTGGAACCATGATTGGCCAAAATGGAAGGAAGCAATTCAAACAGAATTGGCTTCACTTGAAAAACGTGAAGTTTTTGGACCAATAGTCCGGACACCTGAAGGTATCAAGCCAGTGGGGCATAAATGGGTTTTTGTACGAAAACACAATGAAAGTGGTAAAGTCGTAAGATATAAAGCACGACTTGTGGCACAAGGATTTTCACAAAGGCCTGGCATTGATTATGAGGAGACATATTCTCCTGTGGTAGATGCAATTAGCTTCAGGTATCTGATAAATATGAAAGTTCATGAAAAACTTGAAATGCATCTAATGGACGTTGTCACAACTTATTTATATGGCTCACTAGACCACAATATTTTTATGAAAATCCCTGAAGCATTTAAAGTGCCTGAAGCATATAAAAATTCAAAAGAAAGTTGTTCAATAAAGCTTCAGAAATCCTTATATGGATTAAAACAATCAGGTCGAATGTGGTATAATCGTCTTAGCGAATATTTGCTAAAATAAGGGTATAAGAATGACCCTATTTGTCCTTGTATTGTTATACGAAGGTCAAAATCTAAATTTTGTAATAATATCTGTTTATGTTGATGATTGAACATTATTGGAACTCCTAAAGAGCTTTCAAAAGCCGTTGAGTGTTTGAAGAGAGAATTTGAAATGAAAGATCTTGGTAAGACAAAATTTTATCTTGGCCTTCAGATTGAACATTTGACAAATGGAATATTTATCCATCAATCAAAATATACTGAAAAGGTTTTGAAAAGATTTTACATGGATAAATCACACCCATTGAGTACCCCGATGGTTGTGAGATCTCTTGATATAAATAAAGATCCATTCCGACCTCAAGAAAAGGATGAAGAGGTTCTTGGTGATGAAACACCATATCTTAGTGCTATTGGGGCACTAATGTACCTTGCCAACAATACCCGGCCATATATTTGTTTCGCAGTAAGTTTATTGGCGAGATTCAGCTCATGTCCAACAAGAAGACATTGGAAAGGCGTTAAACATATATTCAGATATCTTCAATGAACAATTGATATGGGATTGTTGTATTCTAATGCATCCATGTCAGAATTGATTGGTTATGCAGATGCAGGATATTTGTCTGACCCACATAAAGCCCGATCTCAGACAGGCTATTTATTCACATATGGAGGTGCAGCTATATCATGGCGTTCAATGAAGCAAACAATAGTTGCTACTTCTTCAAATCATGCAGAGATAATAGCCATTCATGAAGCCAGTCGAGAGTGTGTATGGTTGAGATCAATAACTCAACACATTCTGCAATTATGCGGTCTTTCTGTGCAAACAAAGACTCCAACAATATTGTATGAAGATAATGCTGCTTGCATAGCTCAATTAAAGAAAGGATATATCAAAGGAGATCGAACAAAGCATATTTCACCTAAGTTCTTTTTCACACATGATCTTCAACAAAATGGTTAGATAAATGTTCAACAGATTCGTTTGAGTGATAAACTTGCAGATTTATTCACTAAGGCATTGCCAACGTCAACATTTGAGAAGCTAAGATGTAAGATTGGGATGCGTCGTCTCCAAGATATCAAATAAGTTCTTCATCGGGAGGAGTAAATACGCGTTGTACTCTTTTTCCCTTAGCCAAGGTTTTGTCCCATTGGGTTTTCCTGGTAAGGTTTTTAATGAGGCAGCACTCAAGGCGTATTACAAGATGTGTGTACTCTTTTTCATTCACTAGGCTTTTTCCCTCTGGGTTTTTCTTAGTAAGGTTTTAACGAGGCACATTATATATGGACATCCAAGGGGGAGTGTTATAAATGCATTAATGTGGATGTCATTTGTAACTCACTTCAAAGCTCATCCGTAACTCTCTTTGAAGTTCATGTACACAATAAATGAACACTTTAAGTCATGTAACTTTGAAGAGACATTTTGTACAATAAATAGGCGATGATTATTTTATAAAAGGATCAATTGAAAAGTACGGAAGAAAGAAATAAGAAAGCATTCTCCCATATATCTTGTCTATATAGTTATTGTCTTAGATAATTTCATATTGCTAATATTTTACAACATATAAAAAATTATTATGAAAAGATAAAGAAAAAAAGAGAAACACAATTAAAAAAAAGAAATATATAAAACTAATCAAACAAAACGTGCAGAAGAGATAGCAAAAAAAATTTCCTTATAATTTTCTCTTTAAAACTACTAAACTCATAAAATTTTATTTCCTATTTTAAAATTAACTAAAAAATATAATCCTAAATTTAATCAAACTCAAAATCTCAATCCTACACAAATTATAATTCCTAACTATTAAATATCTATATAAATTCTACCCATAATAGCATTAAATTTTTTTTAATAAATATACACAAAAAATGTGAAAAATAAATAAATAAATAAATATATATATATATATATATATAAAACATGAGTGTCTCAAAATTTAAATTAATGGACACACGCCGAAAATAATAAGACAATTTTCAATAAATTTAAAATAAATAAGATAGTTTTTAATAACTTTAAAATAAATAGGATAATAACATTTTTATTAGGGAAAATGCATAATTACCCCCTCAACCTATGTCTGAAATCTCAGAGACACACTTATACTATGCTAAGGTCCTGTTACCCTACTGAACTTATATTATTAATAAATTTCTACCCCTTTTCGGTCTGCGTAACACTGGTTTGAAAAAAAATGTCAACACACGCTGGGCCCACAAGATAGTGCCGCGTAGACTGAAAAGGGGTAGAAAATTATTTATAAAATATTTTCAGGAGAATAATAAGACCTTAGTATAGTATAAGTGTGTCTCTGAGATTTCCGGCATAGGTTGAGGGGGTACTTGTGCATTATCCCTTTTTATTATTAAACTGATAATATAATATCCAAAAATTAAGTTAAGTCATGCTATAGTCAATAAAACGACCATTCTAGAACCACGGTACTCGAGGGGTGCCTAATACCTTCCTCTCGGTCTACAGAATTCCTTACTTAAATTTCTAATTCGCAGACCAATAAAAATAGACTCAAATATCCTTTTGATTAGAGATATAAATAAGGAGACTTGGAACACGAAACTCAATTCTAAGTGGCGACTCTCAATAATAAAATAATCTCTTTTCAAAATGTCACTTTAATTGAAAAACTCTTTTTCTTTCGAAACACATTCAAATTTTTGAGGAAAAAAATGGGTGTGACAGATGGCGACTCTGCTGGGGATAACCAGAATTCAAGCTTTTAATATTGATTTATGTATGACTATTATTTATTTATTTACATTTTTGGATATTGTATTTATTTGCCTTAATGTGCTAATTGTCTATTTATTTACTATTTTGATAATATTTGAGTTGCATCATAACTGTTTTCTCGCCCGCACCATTCTAGGTCTTCTATAATACCAAGGGAATTGCGAGTACACACCCAGCTTCTATCAAGATAGCTAGTGGATCTTCGATCCATGGTGAAGGATTTTTAGTCACATATGTTTAGGATGGGGAACACCCATACACAAAGATGGGAAGCATTACTACCGGTACGTTGCTACTCCCTGACTCGAGTTGTCCGCTCGTTTTTACAGCCAATCTAGATACTTTTCTCCACAAGTTAAACCTTAGTAGAACTGAAACCTTCAGACATGATATCCTTACTAGGCTCCGCTTTATTTGCATCACATGCATTTAACTTAGTGAGACTCGGCATGTGGGCCCAGTCTATCTAGGACATATACCTTTTCGTGAGACCGTCATTTGCATTTTTGTGCTACTTGTTGCATCATGTGAAATACTCTAATAAATGTTGACCGGCTTTAGAATAATCGACTAAAGGAAGAAATGTCTATTTTATCCACTTTCAACCAATGGTTCAGGATAAAAATTGAAAATAATGCATATATATATATATATATATATATATATATATATATATATATATATATATATATATATATATATGCACATAGTCTTCAATTTTATTTTCGCTTTTATCAAAATAACGCATAAAATAATAATAATATATGTATATATATGTCTTCTAAATTGTTCATATCGACATTGTTTTATTTTTCTTTCTCAAAATTGTCTCTTTATCCTTTCATTCTTTTCGAAAACAACCTGAATCTCCCCTAATTGATGTCAACAAAATTCTTTTTCAAAAGAATGATCACTTTAGGCATTCTTAATCATTTTTCATTTTTTTTAACTACTCCAATAAATAATTTTGAATTATCAAAATTTCATAAGTTAAATTTGATTTTAAATCCCGAGTTCCTTTTTCCAACTAGGTAATCATGAGATCTATGAGGTGTGATAAAAGACCAAGGGATGAATCAGTCGAAAAGGTCAATGATACCCCAAATTTCATGATCACGGATAAAACCCCACAATTACTTATGCATACGGTGGAACGATATGCATGAGTTTAGGTGAACTGAGATATTCAAACATCTTGGTTTCCTTACAAATATCATGAGGCTTAGTCCTAACAGAGATTTGATCGAGGCTTTGATCCCGTTTTGGGATTCCACAAGCAATGTGTTTCGCTTCACTTCAGTGATTTTGAGTTGACGCCTACATTAGAAGAATTAAGTGGTTTCACAGGGTTAGGCAATGATCTTTGAACTAAAACACTGATAGCCCCAAGGAGTGTCAGCAGGACCAAATTTTTAGATCAAATGCATATCATCCTTCCTCAAAAGGAGTGTTTCGATAATGGATTGGTTTCCTTGGAATTCCTGTACTCAAGATATAAAAATAAAGAAGGATATTCAGACTATGGGAAACAACTTAAAAATGGACAACACCTCCCTACTTGGGAAAAGCATAGAAAGAGGCATTCATGGTTGCACTTTTTGGAAGCTATTGTTTTTCCAAGGAGAGATAAAAAATATTAATATTCGTCTGTCGGGAATAGTCATTGTTATGATGAAGAAAAATAAATCCACTATCTTGCCGATGATGTTGGCTGATATTTATCGTGCTTTGACTAAATGTGGAAAAGGGGAAGACTTTTTTGAAGGTTGTAACATTCTATTGAAAATGTGGTTTCTAGAGTACTTGTATCGCCATTGATATCCCGTGGTTTCACGGTACTTTCAATTCTTTTTCCTTAAGATTGGTGTGTGTCTAGAACCTTTTTGTTGTAGTTTTAACATGTTTTTATCTTTATTTTGCAGGAAAGATGTCCAAACCCAAAACGCAGAAGGCAACTGAGATTTAGTGCAGAGGTGACCCATGAAGGACATTGACGGTCCGTGGTTCCATCGAGGGTCCGTCGTTCCATCGACGCACCATAGATGGTGACCGTCGACTAATAGTTCAGAATCTGGAGAAACTCGGAGAAATTTGACCAAGTGTGGGGCTACAGATGGATCGACAGACCGTCCTGTTGAATCGTCGTTAAGTTCAGAGATAGTCCAGTACCCGAAGTTGAAGAAAGTCTAAGTATGGAACGACGGAAGGCATCGACGAACCGTAGACGCATCGACAGACCGTGCTGTTAGTCCGTCGATTGATTCTAAGAGGATGCCAGCTGAAGGATGAAAAATATGCTAAGTTTGGACTGACGGAGGCAGTCGATGTTCCTTAGTTTCATCGACTGCATGCTATTTTGTTAGAGGCGGGGTAAATGGAAAGTGAGTGTTAGGGTGAAGTCTGAGTAGCCCAACTCACGATCCTCTCTTCGGGATTTTCTTGCATGTGTTCTTTTGCTCTAGAAGACTTATTACTTTACTGTTGAACCGACATGTCGTAACTTGTACAATGTATGAAAGCATGAAAAATGAAGCATGATGGCTAAGCATGAATGATATCCCGTCCTAAGAAAATGCTTGCATGAATAGGTACAAAGAAGTTGAATGTGTTGGCTCTAATCATGACATAGAGATGCACCCAATGCATGACCCTCGAACGAACACTCAAACTTGGTGTCTGACAATCTGATAGTGTAACAACCCTAAAAATGAATAGGATCAAGACTTAGGTTTTTCAAGAATGCTTGCGATTAGACCAAGGTCCACATGGATTGATACGCGTAGAACCAGACCTCAGAACCCTTACTACGACCAAGACAACTAACTTGGGGAGTTAATTGAGCTTGGAAAGGTTGGAACCAACCATGTGAGGCTCACGAAAACGAAGATTTAATCGAAGGAGTCCTTACCGGACTTAAAAGAAGAAATTTCAAGTTTTGAGGGTCCAAGGGTAAAATGGTCTTTTCCAGGCCAAGGGTAATATTGTAATTACCCTGAGGAATTAATTATTTAATTAATTAATTTAATTAAATAAAGCAATTCGGGTTGGGGCGACCCAAGTAACCCATTTTCGCAAATGGGGAGTCACTCGGGTTCGAGCCCCACTAGAAGCAATGATTTAACTTGCTTTTATTTAATTGGATAAATTAATTTAATTAAATAATAAATATTAGCTGATTTAGGAAAAAGAAAAGTCAGATTTTTTATTTAAAGTTTGAAAGAGTCCTAGTTGACTAAGTCCTTACCTAAGCCTAAACTACCTTGCACGTTTAACTCTCTCCTTCTCTCACGCCAACATTTCTCTTCTCTTTCACGTTTATTCTCTGCAAAACTAAGGTGAAGAACTGAAAATACATCAAGAGTTCTTCACACTTTAAGAACTCACAAGAAATTTTAAGAAAAACAAAGTAACCAAAACGTTAAGGCAAAGAGAAGTGTTGTCGGGTGGTGTGGACGTTGAGGAAGCTTGGACTGATTTGTGGAGAGGATTTTGGACAGAAATTTCGTGGTTGAACAAGGAAATTAAGGTATGGATCTCTTACTCTTGGTCCCTTTCCGAAGAGACCCTTAGGACTCAGACGATTTTAATCCGAAACTAAGTTGTTCCCCGTTGCATGTCCCTGTCATTAGCTCCCATCAAATCATAGGTTGGTATGGTTGCTGGTAGAGATTAGGTATTGCAATGTGTTTTCGTGATGAATATGTTCATGAACATGTATTTGGAATCATATGAATGACAAGCTTTGTTTGCCGAAAATATGTGTATGTGTGTGCAATGTTGGTTGTGACCTATAACTCTCGGGTTAAGGTCCTAAAATATAATGTTATGGTTGTTATTCTATGTACACAAACTTATGTAAATGATGATGTTCATTTAAGTGTAATGTCGCTGAATTTAATGATAAACTCTTGGCCAAATATATCCATGAAAATGCACCTAAAGGACTCACTAAAAACTTCTCCAAATGCATGAACATTTAACGTTAAAGAGTGGAGAAAATAGGCTGCAAAAAGGTAACCAAAATTTCCAGCTTGTTGATGTTGGTTTAGGGCAGATTCTGGAAATTTTGGAAGAGTTTGAAAAGGAATTAAAGTAGGTGAGGTCAAGGGGAATCGAACCCAAGACCTCACATGACCAAGAGGCTGAAATTCTTTTTAAAAAAATGTAATCGAGCTAAGGGGATTCAAACCCCTTAGCTGCTGCCCACGCAATGAAATAATAAGGGAAATGGGGCTTGGGGTAATCGAACACACGACTCTTGGGAAGAAAGGAAGAGGAAGAATAAAGAAAATAAAAAGATGTGAGGCGTGGGAATCGAACCCACGACCTCAAGGCTGGAAATAGAGGGGGCGAAAATGAGTATTAAAACAAGTGAGGCTGTGGGGGTTCAATCCCATGACCTCACTGTCAATGCCCTCAACTTAGCCAAAAAAATTAAAAAAAATATATATATGGGGCTGTGGGGGTTCGAACCCACCACCTCACAGCCCCTAGAGAAATTTAATTAAAGGTAAGGAGGCTGTGGGGGTTCGAACCCACAACCTCCCTACTTAGGCGAATTAAAGAACAAAATAAAAGAGGCTGTGGGGGTTTGATCCCACAACCTCTTGGATTAGGCGAAATTGGACAATAAAATGTTAATGCAAAATAAGAAGGGGTTGCGGGGGTTCGAACCGACAACCCATCGGCCAATTTAAGAGAAAAGTTAAGTAGAAAATTAATAATTCAATATCAATGTTGGGATTTAACCTAGAGTTCTAATGTCATGAATATTAAAAATAAAATCAACAAAAAAATGTAAATGATATCCAAGTGATTCAAACTTGGGTTCCCTTGCCCAAACTTCCGTTTGATACATAAGTCATACGTGAACAAATTATCCAAGATTAATGCCACCTACTTAGATCGAAATCAAGGTCTTGGCATATATACAAGATACATAAGCTTGTACTACATAAACTTAGGAATGTATGAGTCACATAATGAATTACGAATGAAGCCTCATGGCTTGTATGTATAGACACATAAGTCTAACATACGTTCAAAGTAAGTGAATCTAAGAAGTATGTAAAGAAATGATGAACCCTAGAAGGGTTAAGTATGAGTGTAAGATACACTAAATGGCCAAGTGCATTGGCATATGATGAAAGGAACGTTCACGTAATAAGAGGTGAGTAACTATGAAAGCAAAGGTGCTAATGACAATGAATGTGGTGACAACATGATATAAGGCTAATGTAAATGATGAGAGTAATCTCAAATGAGCCTAAATAAATGTTACCAATACGTACTCACCTATGAGAGTGTAAGATAATGAAGATACCATTCTCTATGAACACTCTAATGAAGGTATTGAGCTTAACACACTTAATACTAATGATGAGATGAGAAATCATCTAATGATCTATGATGTCTTCATACTAGAAGCCAGCTTCTATGACGTATGAGATGAATGAAATGGAACTTTATACTGAGCACCGATAGGCTAGCTATGAGCGGTGATGCCTTCTTTTGGGAAGGACGGAGGTTCACGTAACTCTCATGAGATGAGACTGTCCGGCTTGCCGGGTATGGGTCTCCTTATATCTCCTAGTCTTCGAACCTATACTGCCAATAAAGGGATCTGGCGGGGTTAAATTCCCATGTACGCTAGTATGTTATTGGATCACTTTCGCCGGTGATTCCACCTCTTTTCGGTGTGGGGGAGACACTGGATTTCATGATGCTCACATGATCTATGTCGGTTAAAGTTAAAGTTCCCAATGAATGAATGAGGCCAGCCTCAAATGATGCATATAATGAAATGAATGACACCAAAGGTGTTAGGATAGGATAATCAAAGGTGAGTTAGATTCAAGTAATGACATTAGGTCATTTTTGGTCATTGCACAACGAATCTAATAAAAGTCTTAAACTACATCCTAGGTATAGCTGGTGGTTACACTGGCCTATGAATGAAATGAAATGAAGTACGTATGAATGAATGAAGCAGACTCTGTGTTTGCTAATGAAGACTCCCTAGTTGAGGTCCCATATGTTGAGCCCTCATTTCTGGGATGTCTTGATGTCAAGTCCATGATTCCAAGGTCTCATGGCATATGAATGAATAATATGAAAGAAGTTATGTGCTACATGCAAAATGTACTGTATGCTATATGATATGTGCTATGTGTAAATGTTATGTGCTGTGTGCAAATGCAAAAAGTATGAAGATGTATGTTATTCTCATGGCATAACTTTCCTATTCCAAATCTGGAAAGCTCACTGACTTTCCTATTCCAAATTTGGAAAGATCATTTACTTTCCAAATCCAAATTTGGAACTTTCCTAATCTCAATTTGGCAAGTCCACTGACTTGACTTTCCAAAAATCATGTTGTTAGGGAAGAGCTATTCTTTCTCATGCATGTCCTTGGTGTGTGCTTGCATATACCCATACTTAGTACAAGTGTGTACTAACCCTATACAAACTCTACTATTTTAGGTGCAGGCATAGGTGGACGATAGAGCTACAGAATCATCGCTGCACTTATCCGGACGTCCAGCATTCATCCGGTTTTAGTAGGTCCTCATGTTTTCGAGGATGCTGCTGTTTTACGTTCTAGTTTAGTTTTAGAGTTGAGCTAGTGGAGCATGTTCCACTAGCGTTTCTTTCCTATTTTATTCAGCCTATGTATTGGTGCCATTTTGGCAATTATACAATTAAGATTTATTGAACTATTTCTTTCTGTTGCTTATCTCTTAATGTTAGATGGTTGATGGTGAACAATTACGTATTAATGAGAATGTTTTTATAAGTATGTTAGGAAACAAAAAGTTTCAAATTTTCTGCCTAAATTATCCTATGTAAAGTAAGAATGATGTAAGTAGGCTTGTCTGCAACCTCTGAGAGGTTAACGACGCCGGTATCATCTGGGGTCTAGATTCCGGTCGTGACAAAGTTGGTATCAGAGAACTAGGTTAAATTACGAAAATAATAAGTTCACATCAACCACATTGAGTAGTTTCTAAGTCATGGTAGTGAAGTGCACCACTATCCTGAATTAGAGACTGCATGATGCATAGGAAAATTTCCCTTTTTCTGATCTTATCGTGCTTTTCTAAATGTCTGAATTCTTGGTGTTATGAGCGTGTCTAACATCAATCCTTTTTGTTTTACAGAGAATGAACACTAGGATAGGAAATGGTCAGAGGAGAGGAGGAGCAGCTGCTAGTGGTAATCAGGATCTACCCCAGGCTCCAGCTGAAGGAGTGGCCATGCCAGTTAACCCAGCTGGGTTGACTGATGCTGAGGTAGGGCATCTCTGGCCCAAATGGCACAGGCCATTACTATGTAAGCCCAGGCTATGACTGCCCAGGTCAACCGACAGGATGTTCAGAGGGAGAACCCACCGGTTCGTAGCATGGCTGACAGATTGAGGGATTTCACGAGGATGAATCCTCCTATTTTCACCGGGTCTAGGACATCATAGGATCCCCAGGAGTTTGTGGATGAGATTCATAAGATCCTGGTGGCTATGGGGGCCACTGAGTTTGAGAAGGCTGAGTTGGCTTCCTATCAGCTCAAGGATGTTGCACAGACTTGGTGCAAGATGTGGCAAGACAGCCGTGTCTTAGGTGGAGTTCCAGTCACATGGGAGCTGTTCAACACAGCATTTCTGGAGAGATTCTTTCCCAGGGAGATGAGGGAGGCCAAGGTTGAGGAATTCATCAACCTCAAACAAGGCTCTATGACAGTCAGAGAGTATTCCCTGAAGTTTGTTAAGCTGTCAAGGTATGTTGTTTCCCCTAGTATTTAATAGCAAGAATAAGGATAATACTGAACTTTGTTGAAATCACCCAGGTATGCTACTTCCCTGGTTTCTAACAGCAGGGATGAGATGAGCAGGTTCCTCATAGGAATCAATGGAGACTTGGAGGAGGAGTGTAGATCTGCTATGCTCCATGATAATATGGATCTTTCCAGGTTGATGGTGCATGTCCAGCAGGTAGAGGACAGCCGCAGAAAGAGAGGTATTCGTGATGCTAGGAGGCCTAGGCCTCAATAATAGGCAGGACCCAGTCATGGAGGCCACAAGAATAACTTTGGCGTCCGTGAGCAGCCAAGGTTCAAAAAGGGGCAACAGAGTTCTGGGAATTCTAATCCTCAGAGGAGTGCTACACCTAAAGAAGGCAGACCTGAGCCCAAGAAGGGCAATGAAGGTGAGATGCAGCGGCCTAAGAAGAATTGTGCTAAGTGTGGCCGAGCTCACAGTGGATAGTGCAAACAGGGCACTAATGCCTGTTTCGGTTGTGGTAAGAGTGGACACATGGTCAGAGACTGTCCACAGAACAGAGGTCAGGCTGGAGGTATTACTCAGCCTAGGCCAAATCAACAGGGTGCAGCAGCAGCCGAGCTTCCTAAGAGGAACAGGTTCTATGCCCTGAGAGGCAGAGAGGAGTAGGAGAAGTCCGCTGATGTGGTCACAGGTATGCTGCAAGTGTTCTCAACTTCTGTTTATGCTTTACTTGATCTAGGGTCTACACTTTCCATTGTAACTCCTCTGTTTGCTCTTACTTTTAAGATATTGCGTGAAGTTCTACATGATCCTATAGTGGTTAGTACACCTTTAGGAGAGAATGTAAGAACTGATAGAGTATACAAGGATTGCCCAATAGTTGTGAGTGGTAAAACTATGTGTGCAAACCTGGTTGAGTTACCCATGCATGATTTTGATGTTATTCTTGGCATGAATTGGCTTCACAGTTGTTATGCTTGCTTGAACTATCGTAGTAGAGTGGTGAGATTTCGCTTTCCTAATGAAGAAGAGTTCGTCTGGGAGGGGTACAATTCGAGTCGTCCTAACCCCTTGATTTATAACCTTAAGGCCAATAAAATGATGTCCAAGGGGTTATTGTGTCATCTTGTGAGTGTTAATGATTTATATCATGACATTCCTTCCATAGACTCAGTACCTGTAGTGAATGAGTTCTTAGATGTGTTTCCTGATGATTTACCTGGAGTCCCTCCCCTTCGAGAGATTGACTTTGGTATCGATTTAGAACCCGATACTAAACCAATTTCAATCCCTCCTTACAGAATGGCTCCAGCTGAGCTCAAAGAGTTGAAGCTGCAGTTAAAAGATCTCACTGACAAGGGTTTCATTCAGTCGAGCATATCCCCTTGGGGCGCTCCAGTGTTGTTTGTAAAGAAGAAAGATGGAACCCTTAGAATGTGTATCAATTATCGACAGCTCAACAAAGTCACTATAAAGAATAAGTATCCACTCCCCAGAATAGATGATCTGTTTGATCAACTCCAAGGGTCTAGTTTCTTCTCTAAGATTGATCTTCGTTCAGGGTTTCATCAGCTTAGGGTTAGGGATGGAGATATCCCAAAGACAGCCTTTCGTACCCGCTATGGTCACTATGAGTTTTTAGTCATGTCATTTGGTCTCACGAATGCACTTGCTGCATTTATGGATCTCATGAACAGGGTCTTTCATGAATACCTTGACTCTTTCGTCATAGTATTCATTGATGACATTCTCATCTACTCTAAGACCAAGGAAGAGCATGAACAACATTTGAGACTAACCTTGCAGGTACTTAGACAGCATCAGTTGTATGCCAAATTCAGGAAATGTGAATTCTAGCTGAGATCAGTGACCTTCCTGGGTCATGTTGTGTCCGATCAGGGCGTGGAGGTGGATCCCAGGAAGACTGAGGCTGTGAAGAACTGGCCAAAGCCTCTTACTCTTACTGACATCCGTAGCTTTTTGGGATTGGCTGGTTACTACCGCAGGTTTGTGGAGGGCTTTTCTTCCATTGCTTCCCCATTGACAGCTTTGACTAAGAAGAAAGCCAAGTTCAAATGGACGGAGACTTGTGAGAAGAGTTTCCAGGAGCTCAAGGACAGACTCACTTCAGCCCCGGTGCTTACTTTGCCTAAGTGTGGTAAGAATTACACTATTTATTGTGATGCATCTAGGGTTGGTTTGGGTTGTGTTCTTATGCAGGTTGGTAAGGTTATAGCCTATGCATCTAGACAACTCAAGGTTCATGAGAAGAATTATCCCACTCATGACCTGGAGTTGGCAGCTATGGTATTTGCACTGAAGCTGTGGAGGCATTATTTGTATGGAGTGCATGTAGATGTGTTCACAGACCATAAAAGTCTCCAGTACATGTTCACACAAAGGGAGTTGAATCTACATCAGCGGAGATGGTTGGAGCTGTTGAAGGATTATGACTTTGAATGTGCACTATCATCTAGGTAACGCTAATGTTGTAGCTGATGCTTTGAGCAGGATGAGCATGGGAAGTACAGCTCACGTTGAGGATGAGAAGAAGGAGCTGGTAAAAGATGTACACAGACTGGCCAGACTGGGTGTGCGTTTGGTTGACTCCACTAGTGGGGATGTTTCAGTTTATCCTAGTTCTGAATCATCCTTGGTAGTTGAAGTCCAGCAGGGTCAGCATCTAGATCCCGTGTTGATGGAGCTGAAGGACTCAGTGCTGATGAAGATGAATGAGTCTTTCGCTTTGGGAGGTGATGGCATACTTAGGTATCAGGACAGGCTGTGTGTGCCAGATGTGGATGATTTGTGGACCAGGATTGTTGCAGAGGCCCATGGTTCCAGATATTCTATACATCCAGGTTCCACCAAGATGTATCATGATCTCAAGCAGATTTATTGGTGGGATGGCATGAAGAAGGACATTGCAGAATATATGGCCAAGTGTCCTAATTGTCAGCAGGTTAAGGCAGAGCATCTTAAGCCTGGTGGTCTGACGCAGATTATTGAGGTTCCGACTTGGAAATGGGAGGCCATTATTATGGACTTCGTGGTTGGGCTTCCGAGGACTAGGAGGCAGCATGACTCTATATGGGTTATTGTGGACAGATTGACTAAGTCTGCCCACTTTATCCCTGTGAAGTCTACTTACAGAGCCGAGGATTATGCGAGACTCTACATTGATGAGATTGTGAGATGGCATGGGATTCCTTTGTCTATTATTTCGGACAGAGGAGCTCAATTTACTTCTCATTTCTGGAGATCTTTCCAGAAGAGCTTGGGCACGCAAGTGAAGCTTAGCACTGCCTTTCACCCTCAGACAGATGGGCAGGCGGAGCGCACCATACAGACATTGGAGGATATGTTGAGAGAGTGTGTGATTGACTTAAGAGGTAACTGGGATGACCATCTGCCTTTGATAGAGTTCTCGTATAATAATAGCTATTACTCCAGCATTGGGATGGCACTGTTTGAGGCACTGTATGGTAGGAGGTGTAGATCTCCAGTTAGGTGGTTTGAGGTTGGAGAGTCATCCATTTTGGGGCCGGAGATCATTTATGAGGCCTTAGAGAAGGTCAGAATGATTAGGGACAGGTTGACTACTGCGTACAGTCGGCAGAAGTCATATGCTGATAACAGAAAGCGGCCCTTAGAGTTTGATGTTGGTTACCAGGTTTACTTGAAAATATCGCCTATGAAAGGGGTGATGAGATTTGGTAGAAAAGGGAAGCTGAGTCCGAGGTACGTTGGGCCATATGAGATCCTACAGCGTGTGGGTGAGGTGGCCTATGAGTTGGCATTGCCTGCAGAACTAGCTTCTGTTCATCCAGTCTTTCATGTATCTATGTTGAAGAAGTGACTAGGTGATCCAGCATCAATCTTACCTGTGGAAGGTTTGGGGGTTGTGAAGACTTGTCTTATGAGGAGGTACCTGTTGAGATCTTAGACAGACAGGTCAAGCGGCTGAGGAACAAGGAGATTGCCACAGTGAAGGTATTGTGGAGAAATCATCTTGTTGAGGGTGCTACGTGGGAAGTTGAGGCTGACATGAGAGCCCGCTACCCTCACCTGTTCAGCTCTTGAGGTTAGATTTTATACTCTTAAACCTATGTTTCCTTACCTCCCCGTATTTTGTTGCTATTGATTGACTGTGTATAGTGCTTTTATTATGATCTGACTGGCATTACAACATGAAGTAGTAGTGTCATTCGGGGACGAATGTTCCTAAGGAGGGGATAATGTAACAACCCTAAAAATGAATAGGATCAAGACTTAGGTTTTTCAAGAATGCTTGCGATTAGACCAAGGTCTACACGGATTGATACGCGTAGAACCAGACCTCAGAACCCTTACTACGACCAAGCCAACTAACTTGGGGAGTTAATTGAGCTTGGAAAGATTGGAACCAACCATGTGAGGCTCATGAAAACGAAGATTTAATCGAAGGAGTCCTTACCGGACTTAAAAGAAGAAATTTCAAGTTTTGAGGGTCCAAGGGTAAAATGGTCTTTACTAGGCCAAGGGTAATATTGTAATTACCCTGAGGAATTAATTATTTAATTAATTAATTTAATTAAATAAAGCAATTCGGGTTGGGGCGACCCAAGTGACCCATTTTCGCAAATGGGGAGTCACTCGGGTTCGATCCCCACTAGAAGCAATGATTTAACTTGCTTTTATTTAATTGGATAAATTAATTTAATTAAATAATAAATATTAGCTGATTTAGGAAAAAGAAAAGTCAGATTTTTTATTTAAAGTTTGAAAGAGTCCTAGTTGACTAAGTCCTTACCTAAGCATAAACTACCTTGCACGTTTAACTCGCTCCTTCTCTCACGTCAACATTTCTCTTCTCTTTCATGTTTATTCTCTGCAAAACTAAGGTGAAGAACTGAAAGTACATCAAGAGTTCTTCACACCTTAAGAACTCACAAGAAATTTTAAGAAAAACAAAGTAACCAAAACGTTAAGGCAAAGAGAAGTGTTGTCAGGTGGTGTGGACGTTGAGGAAGCTTGGACTGATTTGTGGAGAGGATTTTGGACAGCAATTTCTTGGTTGAACAAGGAAATTAAGGTATGGGTCTTCTTACTCTTGGTCCCTTTCCCAAGAGACCTTTAGGACTCAGACGATTTTAATCCGAAACTAAGTTGTTCCCCGTTGCATGTCCCTGTCATTAGCTCCCATCAAATCATAGGTTGGTATGGTTACTAGTAGAGATTAGGTATTGCAATGTGTTTTCGTGATGAATATGTTCATGAACATGTATTTGGAATCATATGAATGACAAGCTTTGTTTGCCGAAAATATGTGTATGTGTGTGCAATGTTGGTTGTGACCTATAACTCTCGGGTTAAGGTCCTAAAATGTAATGTTATGGTTGTTATTCTATGTACACAAACTTATGTAAATGATGATGTTAATTTAAGTGTAATGTGGCTGAATTTAATGATAAACTCTTGGCCAAATATATCCATGAAAATGCACCTAAATGACTCACTAAAAACTTCTCCAAATGCATGAACATTTAACGTTAAAGAGTGGAGAAAATAGGTTGCAAAAAGGTAATCAAAATTTCCAGCTTGTTCATGTTGGTTTCGGGTAGATTCTGTAAATTTTGGAAGAGTTTTTAAAGGAATTAAAGTAGGTGAGGTCAAGGGGAATCGAACCCAAGACCTCACATGACCAAGAGGCTGAAATTCTTAAAAATAAAATGTAATGGATCTAAGGGGATTCGAACCCCTTAGCTGCTGCCCACGCAATGAAATAATAAGGGAAATGGGGCTTGGGGGAATCGAACACACGACTCTTGGGAAGAAAGGAAGAGGAAGAATAAAGAAAATAAAAAGATGTGAGGCGTGGGAATCGAACCCACGCCCTCAAGGCTGGAAATAGAGGGGGCGAAAATGAGTATTAAAACAAGTGAGGCTGTGGGCGTTCGATCCCACGACCTCACTGTCAATGCCCTCAACTTAGCGAAAAAAATTAAAAAAAATATATATATGGGGCTGTGGGGGTTCGAACCCACCACCTCATAGCCACTAGCGAAATTTAATTAAAGGTAAGGAGGCTGTGGGGGTTCGAACCCACAACCTCCCTACTTAGGCGAATTAAAGACCAAAATAAAAGAGGCTGTGGGGGTTTGATCCCACAACCTCTTGGATTAGGCGAAATTGGACAATAAAATGTTAATGAAAAATAAGAAGGGGTTGTGGGGGTTCGACCCCACAACCCATCGGCCAATTTAAGAGAAAAGTTAAGTAGAAAATTAATAATTCGATGTCAATGTTGGGATTTAATCTAGAGTTCTAATGTCATGAATATTAAAAATAAAATCAACAAAAAAATGTAAATGATATCCAAGTGATTCAAACTTGGGTTCCCTTGCCCAAACTTCCGTTTGATACATAAGTCATACGTGAACAAATTATCCAAGATTAATGCCACCTACATAGATCGAAATCAAGGTCTTGGCATATATACAAGATACATAAGTCTTGTACTACATAATCTTAGGAATGAATGAGTCACATAATGAATTACGAATGAAGCCTCATGGCTTGTATGTATAGACACATAAGTCTAACATACGTTCAAAGTAAGTGAATCTAAGAAGTATTTAAAGAAATGATGAACCCTAGAAGGGTTAAGTATGAGTGTAAGATACACTAAATGGCCAAGTGCATTGGCATATGATGAAAGGAACGTCCACGTAATAAGAGGTGAGTAACTATGAAAAGCAAAGGTGCTAATGATAATGAATGTGGTGACAACATGATATAAGGCTAATGTAAATGATGAGAGTAATCTTAAATGATCCTAATTAAATGTTACCAATACGTACTCACCTATGAGAGTGTAAGATAATGAAGATACCATTCTCTATGAACACTCTAATGAAGGTATTGAGCTTAACACACTTAATACTAATGATGAGATGAGAAATCATCTAATGAGCTATGATGTCCTTATACTAGAAGCCAGCTTCCATGATGTATGAGATGAATGAAATGGAACTTTATACTAAGCACCGATAGGCTAGCTATGAACGGTGATGCCTTCTTTCGGGAAGGACGGAGGTTCACGTAACTCTCATGAGATGAGACTGTCCGGCTTGCCGGGTATGGGTCTCCTTATATCTCCTAGTCTTCGAACCTATACTGCCAATATAGGGATCTGGCGGGGTTAAATTCCCATGTACGCTAGTATGTTATTGGATCACTTTCGCCGGTGATTCCACCTCTTTTCTGTGTGGGAGAGACACTGGATTTCATGATGCTCACATGATCTATGTCGGTTAAATTTAAATTTCCAATGAATGAATGAGGCCAGCCTCAAATGATGCACATAATGAAATGAATGACACCAAAGGTGTTAGGATAGGATAATCAAAGGTGAGTTAGATTCAAGTAATGACATTAGGTCATTTTTGGTCATTGCACAATGAACCTAATGAAAGTCTTAAACTACATCTTAGGTATAGCTGGTGGTTACACTGGCCTATGAATGAAATGAAATGAAGTACGTATGAATGAATGAAGCAGACTCTGTGTTTGCTAATGAAGACTCCCTAGTTGAGGTCCCATATGTTGAGCCCTCATTTCTGGGATGTCTTGATGTCAAGTCCATGATTCCAAGGTCTCATGGCATATGAATGAATGATATGAAAGAAGTTATGTGCTACATGCAAAATGTACTGTATGCTATATGATATGTGCTATGTGTAAATGTTATGTGCTGTGTGCAAATGTGAAAAGTATGAAGATGTATGTTATTCTCATGGCATAACTTTCCTATTCCAAATCTGGAAAGCTCACTGACTTTCCTAATCCAAATTTGGAAAGATCATTTACTTTCCAAATCCAAATTTGGAAACTTTCCTAATCTCAATTTGGCAAGTCCACTGACTTGACTAAATCTTGTTGTTAGGGAAGAGCTATTCTTTCTCATGCATGTCCTTGGTGTGTGCTTGCATATACCCATACCTAGTACAAGTGTGTACTAACCATATACAAACTCTACTATTTTAGGTGCAGGCACAGGTGGACGATAGAGCTACAGGATCATCGCTGCAGTTATCCGGACGTCTAGCATTCATCCGGTTTTGGTAGGTCCTCATGTTTTCGAGGATGCTACTGTTTTATGTTCTAGCTTAGTTTTAGAGTTGAGCTAGTGGAGCATGTTCCACTAGCGTTCCTTCCCTGTTTTATTCGGACTATGTATTGGTGCCGTTTTGGCAATTATACAATTAAGATTTATTGAACTATTTCTTTCAGTTGCTTATCTCTTAATGTTAGATGGTTGATGGTGAACAATTACGTATTAATGAGAATGTTTTTATAAGTATGTTAGG
The DNA here is from genome assembly GCA_016801875.1 of Solanum sitiens. Lineage (NCBI taxonomy): Eukaryota > Viridiplantae > Streptophyta > Magnoliopsida > Solanales > Solanaceae > Solanum > Solanum sitiens. The sequence goes on along the minus strand of JABWTJ010000092.1, from coordinate 260,551 downwards.
AAACAAAAAGTTTCAAATTTCTGCCAAAATTAACCTATGTAAAGTAAGAATGACGTAAGTAGGCTTGTCTGCAACCTCTGAGAGGTTAACGACGCCGATCTCGTCTGGGGTCTAGATTCCAGTCGTGACAGATAGGGTAATGAGGTGTCAAGAGAGTGTGAGGAAGTTTGATTATTCCACTGTTTGTACCTAGATATAACTTGCCTGGTTGGTCCTGCAAAAGGAATCTGTGTTAGACGACTAGGAAAGGATGATAGGCCGTTGTTCGAATTAGCAAACATCTAGCCTAAAATAAAGTGAACCAAATGAAATTGTTAACCCTTTTTGATCCAAATATGTTGAGCTTATAATAGACCTTTCGTTTCTTCACCAACTCACCTTCCCTGGGTTTAATGTGTTGGCCCTGGTCCCTCCTTGGACATGTGCACCTCAACTTAGGTCAAAAGCCTATGTTGAGGGTGGCTAATGCTGAAACTGACCTCGTCTTGTCCCTGACCCAACCTTGGAAATGTGTACCTCAAGTTTTGGCAAAATCTCTAAGGGAATGATGGTGGAGGTCTAGGAATGGGGACCACTTTCTGAGGGACCACTGCTTCTTTCACCGTTTTGTCCACCAATTCTCTACTAGTTTCCGCCACCTCTTTATCTTTTCTCATCTCATCTTCTACCACAGATGACATAGGTGGATCAATAGTTTGATTACCTCCTCGAGTAGTGACTGTCATGCAATGTCCATCATTTTTAAAATTTTGAATGGTATTTCTAGGAAGAGTGACCGGTTGGCGTGGGTTCACAGTAGTAGACAATTGGGCCATTTGTAACTCAAGATGCTTAATCGACACCGCATGTGCATCCACCTTTTGCCCAATGTTAGCTAAATCACCTCTCAATTCCTTGGCGTGCTCATCACTAGCATCAAACCTCCTCATCATGTTCTGCAACATATTCTAAACTCGCGCCATACTACCTTCACCATCCCTAGGAGCAACTTCACGATTTTGAGGTGGAACATAGGGCCCACTCTAATCATTTCTTTTACCATACTTACCCCGGTTGAAGTTGTTGCGCGGCTGTAGTTCCTATCTCAAACATACTGGCCCTCTCTATTGTAGTTACCATAGTTTCGACCTTGATTTTCTTGACCTCAACGCCAATTCTCCTGATTGGAGCCTTTGGTGTTTGGTCGAAAAACCCCCGTCTGATCATTCACTGCATAACTATCCTCTTCATAATAGTACTCATCTGCTAGCGGTGGTGGTTTATTCAAGTAATTCACCGTATTTTCCTTCTCTGCACCTCCAGTGACATGTTTCAATACCAACCCAAACTCAGTTCTCATTTGAGACATCTCCTCACGAATCTCAGCTACAGCCGGATTGTGTGTAGCTTGCACTGCAAAGGTGATTCTCCCAGTGTCTGACTTACTCCAAGCCTTGTTTTTGCGAGAGATTTTCTCCAACTTCTTTGCGATCTTGGCATATGTGCACTCACCATAAGAACACCCCGCAATGGTATAGAGTACTGCTTTATTGTTATCATCTTGACCCCGATAGAAGTACTCTTTCAACGACTCATCATCAATGCGGTAGTCTGGAACACCTCTTACATATGCAGTAAATCCTGTCCCAAGAGCTACTTACCGATTCTCCAAGCAGTGCCACAATGTTGTTCACTCTATCTTTGTGGTTGAGCTTTTTGGACACAGGGTAGTACCGTTCTAGGAAGACATCCCTCAACTGATCCCAAGTATAGATAGAATTGTAGGGCAACTCAGTAAACCATATTGCGGCTTCTCCCATTAGTGATATAGGGAACACTCTCAGCCCGATGACGTTCATGTATAAATCTGGCCTCCCCACACAACTCTTGCACACAGACCTCAGTTTGGCTATGTGAGCATGGGGATCCTCTGATGGTAACTCTGCAAACAAACCCCTCGCGGTGAGTATTTGCATTAAACTACTTGTTGCAACGAATGTGTGCCCATGGGATAGAGGAGGTAGGCCAAGAGGCCCATTAGAATCAGTGATATTGACGTTGCCCCTAAAAAACTCATGAGAGCGGGGATGGGAGGCTGCATCATCAACCTGATTTTCTGCAACTACCTGATTGTGTGCATCAACAGGTGGTGGAGGATGCCTTATTAACCTATCACCAAGATTGACTGGGTTCTGGTGATTTTGCATTCTTCAAAGTGTACGGTTAAGTTCTGGGTCGAATTAAATTAGTGGTTCTCCTCATCTCCGTGTACTTGGCATGCACTAGAGCTAGACCTGAGAGAAACAAAAAGAAAAGAAAAAGTAAAATCAATAAATCGTTGACTAAACTTCATTAATTTTATTAAAGTTGATCTAAAAGCCACTTTCCCCGGCAGCGGCGCCAAAATTTGATACGCTCAAATTAAACCTCCATAAAGAAGTATAAGCGGTCGTATCAAGTAAAGAACCCAACTATTAGGTTGGGGTCGATCCCACGAGGAAGTTGGTTTAGACTTAACTTCAATGTACAATCACTTCTATTTAGTCAAGTTCTTTCCGAAAATAGGTAATTAAAAGGGGGTTTTTGTGAAACAAAACTCTTTAATAACTCTAAGTAAAACAAATAATATGAGTAAAAATTTGGTTTTTGTCATGTTGTGAGAGAAACTAGGGTGTAAGTGTTCCCCACAGGGTCATAACGATGTATTCCTATCTATAACAATTCTTCCCTAGTGTTTTGCATGCAAGTGATAAGTTAGGTATCTCTAAATCTTTGGTCCGGCATTTAGAGAACTTCACCCCGTACCTTGGTCCGGCTACGTGTGTATAATCTATTAACCCTTACCTTTACTTCATATTAAGCATCATATTCGATGTATGACTTAGTTTTTACTTTGCACCAATCGAGACTAGCCTATTAGATAGTATCCCACTAAATCTATGTTGATAATTCTTTTCTTATTACTACCTCTTTGGTCCGGCAAGTATCAACAAGGCTAGTTCTAACACGTGCACTCGTTAACAAGACTTCTAAACGAAAGAATTATCAATACATGCAATAACCTATTTGAGAATTCTTATTAAGATAGGTTTACTTTGTTAATCACCCATGGTTCCCAAAACCCTAGTTGTGGATTTAGTTACCCATGCATATAAGGACACAATTCATAGTTGATAAACAACAAATCATGAACTAACTTTGACAATTCAAAGAAAATCCAGAAATTCAACTTGAAATAACAAGAAATCACTTGAAAACCAAATCCGGAAATTGAATTAATGCTAAAGTTGAAAAACCCAATCTCCAAACACAAACTAAGAACAATTGTAATAGAATTTAACCCCTAAAACGAGGTTTTATACCATATTTATAGAAAATACTGTCCTAAATTAAAATGAATTAAAATAAGGAAAGTTGTCCAAAAACGCAGCTGTAATCGATGACCCCCACAGACGGTCCGTCGATGAAACGACGGACCGTCGACTGCCTCTATCCATCCAGACTTAGCATGTTTTTCATCATTCAGCTGATATTTTCTCTGAATCAATCGACGTATCAACAGCATGGTCTGTCGATGCGTCTACGGTTCGTCGATGCCTTCCATCATTCCATACTTAGACTTTCTTCAGCTTCGGGTACTGGACTATCTCTAAACATAACGACGATTCAACATGATGGTCCGTCGATCAATCGACAGACCATCGATCCTTCTGTAGCCCCACACTTGATCAAATTTCCCCTAGTTTCTCCAGATGCCTGAACTATCAGTCGACGGCCACCATCTATGGCCCGTTGATAGAACGACGAACCGTCTATGGCCTTCGTGGTCACCTTTACACAAAATCGCAGTTGCCTTCTAGGTTTTGGATTTGGACATCTTTCTTGCAAAACAAATATAAAAACATGTTGAAACTACTACAAAAAGGCTCTAGACATACCAATCTTAAGGAAAAAGTATTGAAAGTACCGTGAAACCACGGTACATCAACACCCTCAACCTAAATTCGTTGTTTGTCCTCAAGCGATGCACTATTACTCAATACAACACTTTGTACAAAAGTATACTCTTTTAAGCTTTTGCAATCACATGGCTATCAATCCCAACTTTTTCTTTGCTTTAGTGCATGCTTCCACTCTTAGGTTCGATAATCTAACTCATGTGGATCAGACCATGACATAAACTCAGCATGCACCGACACCTCTACTATTTTGCCTCTCACCAAGGTATCAACTTTCCGATATTTCAACTAGTGCCCTCACTTCAAAAGAAATCCTCCTTTTTTCGTACGGCGATTTTAACTTTGGGTACAAGGATCATTATTCAACATCACGCTCAAAATAAATTCACACCTAGTTAGTACTTGTTGCCATAGGCTTGCCCTTATTTTCACTGCTTAAGTTCACCACATTAGACTCTTGGATCACGATAGGACTTTCTTGTCTTGTAGCGTAGGCTCAGGGTCAGGTATGGTACATATGGGTACATTTTAGTGACTTTTTACCGTCCTTGACATTACGGCTAGGCGTCCTACCTCTTTCATTATCTCGTATGCCATACTTTTCTTTTCTTTTCATCTTTACCTTGCTTCCCCCTTTGTTCTTTATGGAAGTGACTCTTACTTCTTTTTGTTCAACTCTTTTTCTTTCTTTTCTCTTTTTTTTTCTTTCATTCAATTGATAATTTTGACTGAGTCACCTCTCTTGATCACTTTTTCTTTTCTTTTCCACATTACTCTTTTCATACCCACTTTTCGGGTCATCACTCATATTATCCACCTTGAACTTATGGTTTTGCCATGAGTGGCGGTACACATTACCCAAGGTTGGGTCAGGGCCAAGACGAGGTCAGTTTTGCATTAGCCACCCTCAAGTTAGGCTTTTGACCTATGTTGAGGTGCACATGTCCAAGAAGGGTCTAGTGCCAACATATTAAACCCAGGGAAGGTGAGTTGGTGAATAAAAGAAAGAAGGTCTATTATAAGCTCAAAATATTTGGATCTAAAAGGGATAAGAATTTCATTTGGTTCACTTCATTTTAGGCTAGATGTTTGCTAATTCGAATAAGGGCCTATGATCCTTTCCTAGTCGTCTAACATAGATTTCTTTTGCAGGACCAACCGGGAAAGTTCTAGCTAGGTACCAATAGTGGAACAATAAAACTTCCTCACACTCTCTTGACACCTCATTACCCTATCAGATTTTCAGACACCTAATTTGAGTGTTTGTTTGAGGGTCATGTAGTGGGTGCATCTCTATTTCATGATTAGAGACATTCAACTTCTTTGTACCTATTCATGCAAGCATTTTCTTAGGACGGGATATCATTCATACTTAGCCATCATGCTTCATATTTCATTCTTTCATACTTTGTACAAGTTATGACATGCCGGTTCATCAGAAAAGTAATCAGTCTCTTGGGGCAAAAGAGCACAGGCAAGAAAACCCCGAAGAGAGGATCGTGAGTTGGGATACTCAGACTTCACCCTGACACTCACTTTCCATTTACTCCAACCCCAATAAAATAGCATGCAATTGTCCCCAATGCATAAAAATTATAAAAATAGGGTGGTAGGTGAAGTAAACCTGAGGCGCATAGCGCCGAAGATCAACAAGCAGGCGCGTCCGGTTTCCCAAAACCTGCAACATCAGTAGTAGGGTCACCCTCAGTGGATCCCACAACAATCTCTGCACCATCAGTGGTGCTCCTCTCTCCGGTGTCTAGTCTGAAACTAGATGCCCCAACAGCTAACTCTCGAGCCCTCATCTTATGGGTCTCCTTATCAAGAAAAGAGGCTCTCCTTGCAACACAAGGTCTTTCCGCTCCTTCTTCCTTGCACGGGCATCTTTTCCCTCAGTGGTGCAGCTGGAACGGTGCCTCTTGGCACAACCACGTGGCTCAGGCGGTAGCTCGGTAGGGGCTGTGAATAGTGTAGCAAGCACTGTGTCCTCCGCTAGATCGATGGCTGCAATCTCGAGATCAGGCCCCCTCATCTCCAGAATGCTATCAACATCTTCCCACAAACTCGCCACAGCCTTCTGAAGAGTAGTCAAGTCAATGGTGGGGGATGGGCGTGCAAGAACCCGCATGTCAAATGTATCAACCGCTGGTTAACCTCCTGAATCTTCTATTCTATTTGCTGGGCCACCCTCTTCTCAATCTGGTCCTCATCCTCGGCAATGGATTTCTTCATCCAAGGCTAGATATGATGCAGCAGGGTGGCCATTTGGGCCTCTAACTTCTTGTAACACTCCGAAAAGTCAAGACCTAATCTAGAGCCAGTGTTTAAAGATTTAAATACTGTTTGAAGACCTAAAATAATGTATATAAGTCATCCAAGAATTTTTAGAGTTAAGACGTCAAAGAACGTCATGACGTCCAGAAACTAGCTTAATTGAACTAGTTGACGTCGCTATATTTGGGGATGGTTTCGGAGGGTCAAATGAAGTCTAAAACTTGTAAAAATACTTTGGTTAGGTATAGTGTAGTATAGAGGGTCTAAACGTCTGAGAAATACACCCCAAAGACCCCCCGAAGGGTCATGGAGGAGGACCCCAACATGGGTGAGAAGGCTGCAAAAGCAGCCCGCGAAAGTCAAGAATCAGTGGGCTACTGCGCGACGCGCAGCCCACACGGACCTCACTATCCCAAAATTTATTTTTGGGAAATAAAATGCGTCTTGGCCCCGCGACGCGGAGCCACTTCCCAGATTCGGTAAAATCATATTTTTGACATTTAGACTTCACAAAAAGACCCATTTAAGTGAGGGGTATTTTGGAAAATTTAGGGGGTGATTATATATAGAATCATTATTCACTCATCCAAACCCAATTCCCAAAACAAAACCCAGAAGCTCTGACCTCTATCTACTTTCTCTCTCCCCAATTCCTCGATTGAAGAAGGAAGAAAGCTTGAAGAAGAAGATCGATTTCTCTAGGATTTCACTTCAATTTCTTGGATTGAGCTTCAATAAGGTATGGTTTCTTCACTCTTGGGATTCCTTTACCCAAGAGGTCCTTTCAAAGTTGATTTTTCAAATTACCCAATTCCATGGGGTTTTCCAATTCTAATGGGTTTTCTTCTAAACTTCAAATTGATGATAAATTGTGATTTTCTATGACTAATTGAGTATAGATTATTGATTAATTGATGTTAATTGATAAAATTTCATGATGATCATGTTTCCTTCCCCAAATTCTCCAAATCTTGGATCTTGGTCATGAATTGATGGGAATTGAGGAATATTTTAATTATTAGACTTGTTTTATCTATTCTAATTCATGAATGGATTGATTAGGGTAATGTATTGTTAGTATTGAATCTATTTCTTGATGATTTCAAAATGAACCCTAATTCCTCTAACCCTAGGTTATGAATTGATGTTAATTAGGAAAGTGATGATTCAATTGACCTAGTTCTTGTGTTAATTACTATTGATTGATGTTACTGCACTTATTATTAGATGTAATTGGTTGGTTGATGGTAAGACCATGATGATGGATTTTGAAGGAGATTTGGAAAGTCTTCATGATCCTAACCTTTACTTCAAGTATACCTTGTGAATAGCCTACATTGGTGTTGGTATGATGTTGAATTGAAATGTCTTGACTATGTCATTGTGAGATTATTCTTAAGATGAAATGATATAAGGTTGGTTATGAAGTACCTATGTACCTTATTATAATATGATGATGTTAATGTGCTAATATCACATAAGAGGGTTGTATTGAAAGGATATACTCATGTAATACCTATTGAGCCAAATAACTATGATTATACAAGGGATAGACCCTATGACCTAAAGTAAGTGATGATTAATAATGAAAGACATTTCAAAAAGGGACTCTATCTTAGCATCGAGTGAACTTGTAGATGAAGGGTGGCTCCTTCCCAAGGAGGGAAGGTAGGGTTCACCATAGTCCTTACGGGGTGGATATCCTCATAGTCCAAAAAGGGCATAGAGTGATGTTTCCATGACAGACCCCAAGCTCCATAAACTATGTTTCCACCATATGAATACTAGCTAGTGGATCCACCTAGATGCTATGTTCATTTTTGGTACTAATTTGGCCGATAGACCTCCTTCCATCGGTGTAAGGTTTTACAACACCAGATTCCACACTTAGCTCTTGTGGTCTATGTCGGTTTAAGGCAAGTTTTCCCCAAAAGAAATATGAAGCAATGGACTATACACTAACTAGGGTGACTTGAGAGGTTTGACTTACCCTAGGTAGGGTTATGTGACTCTACCTATATCTTGCACTAGTTTGCCTTGAGGGAATCCTTAGGAGGTTGTTCTTGTGTTCTTATAATGTATATGCTATGAAGATGTTGACTTTACATGTTGATTATCCTTTATGATGTTAGTTTCACTTATGAACATGCTATTGGTTTATATTGCTAAATATGATGATGGTTATTATTGATGCTATGTTATGTTAGGTTAGGAATTATTTGTGATCCTTTGTTTGGTTTACTTGATTGGGTAAGGTTATGGGGCTTTGCTTGGTCATTGCACTTGTGGTCTAAATGGTGGGTTATGAGTAAGGATCTTGCTTATATTATGAAGTTATGAACTCTTGTATATGTTGACTTTACTATTATTTGTTGATGTTGGTCTTGTGTTGTACATGGGTTGACTTATTTCCTATGTGAGTATTTTCTTATATGGGTTCTTAATTGTGCATAAAGCTTTTCAATGTACTTTAGCATGGTTTTTTATCAATGTCCTCTTTAGCATGATTTCACTTGTTTTATGTGCATATACCCATACTTATTACAAGTGTGTACTAACCCATGTTTGATGTTTACTACAAATGTAGGATCCGACCGTAGATTTTAGAGAAGGGTTTGAAGACAACTTGGATTCTTATCATCCAAGTTCGGTAGGTCCTTATTTTCCAAGGACGATGCCATTATCTACTTATTGGATGTTGTTTAGTCTGAAAGACACTTTGTTCATTCTATTTCTTTTTGGTACTATAATTGTAAAGCCTATATGTGGCTATAATTGTTGATGTAAGGGCTATGCTCAAATTGTGATACTCTTATCTAGATGGTTTAATATGAGACAATGTTATAGACTTCTTATGAGACTATCTTATACTATGTATGTGAAATAAAAGTAGAAGACTATGTAATTTTCTTATACGAAGGGTCTATGTATACTCGATATGAATATATTGTGTGTATGTAGAGGTCTATGTAAACCTCAATGTAGAAGTAATCAAAAAGTTTTAAATTTTCCGCATTTTAACCTATGAATGTAATGGTGTAAGCAAAGAGGCTAGTCTTAGTCCTCAAAGAGGTCGACGACGCCGGTTACGTCTAGGGGGTGCTCCCCGGATTTGACACTTCTAGACCCTTGCTATCGGGACCAGTGCTGCAGACGGTAGAGTAGACAGGGAGGAACTGGGTGCTCTACTAGTGCCATGGACGGACTCGGCCAGGTTGGTGTCAGTGGGCTCTGAAGTGGCAGGATCAGCCCCTTGGTCTAACTCTACCTATCCGCCAAATTATCACTCAGCGGCTGCAACTCAACTCTAGGCCCTCTCCGCGGTGCTGCCACATTGGCTTCATCATAGATGAGACCTCTATCAACAGTCTCGGCCAGAGATCGGAGGGTATAGTGGTGCCAAATGGGCACTTCGGCATCCCTGCATACATGGAAGATCACACATGCGAATGGGTAAGTAGTGGAGGACTTGAAAGCCCTCTCATGTATCACCGTGATCAACAACTTCACAAAGTCGATCTCCAAACCTTCCACCAAGGCTGCTACCAGTACCGCTCTATGCCAAGTAAGAATATTATCTGGTGCTGTCAGGGATAGGCGGTGGAGGACTAACAGTCAGAAGAACTTGGCTGTGAAAGTGAGGTTGACCTTCCTGATAAGGCCTCTAGGGTCTAACACATAGTCTGCTCTCTCACCGTCATTGGATCCTCTGAAACTGGCAACTCTTGACCATATCCCACCTGTAATCAAACTCCAGAGTAAGGGGATTCCGAGTAAGATCAGTGGAAGCACCGTACAGGAAACGACGGATGGTAGTTGGAGAAATATCCACTCAAAATCCTCGGACTAAAACCTGTGTGAGCGGCTCCAGTTTGATGGGTTTTGCCCGCCTATTGATAGAACCTCATAGAGTCGCCACATATAAGGTGTATAACTCTCGAGACATCTCCTCGATATACGACCCCAGACTCCTAGCCATCCACTCGAGCCTGTGGCGGGTGAACAATCTCTGCACATCAGGGACTGTGTGAAGGATTCCTGTAATAACTCTTCGCTCGCCTGTCACCAACCGAGTCATCACCCCCTTGTCATTTAGAACCATTGCATCCCTGTAGACCTGGTACTGACCATCTATGCACCACCAGTTTGGCTCCTCAGAAACCGGTGCAGGGACATCATCCTGGGGTGCCGAAGCACACTTCGAACTATGAGCCTCATCAGACGAGGCTTGGCGGGCAGGTACCTCTGAGTGAGTGGCTCCAAGTGATCCGAAACCGGAGGCAGTGGCCTCATTTGACCCCGAAGAATGGGCCAACACTGGACCTGTTGCAGCTTCGGAGCCAGACGCTCCTTCAGAACTTGAGGCAGATCCAGACGGTGTGCCGGTTAGTGTGCTCTCCTCATTAGGATGGGAGGCAGTGACTAAGCCGGAGTCCACCTTCTGGGGGGTATCCCGACTGGCTCGTGCAGCTGGTGTAGTGGTGCAGGTGCCTGGGGGCACATATTTGTGATCCCCTTCATTGTCGAAAGTGCCAATCATTCGACGGGATGGTGCCACGAACTTGGACCTGCCCTTGGAATAAACGATGTACGGTTTGGGGTCCATATGTACCAGTAAAGCAGTTGTTAGTCTCATAGCAATCTTACTACACACTCAAAACAAACAAAATAGAGAAAGGATACACAAAGCATATTCCAGTTCAGAACTTTCAGTACTAGCTGAGGGGCACTATCGACGGTCTGTCAATAGTGTCTGTCGTTGGACACTTAGGAATTAATTAGATTCTTCATTCTATAGACCTCTCAGTTGGAAATGATGGACGTACAGAATGACCCGTCGATCAATCGACGAACCGTAGTCCACTTCTGTCATCTGACACTTAGAATAATTTTTAAACTCTCTCAAAACAGGGCCTCAGTTAGAAACAATGACGTGCAAAAAGGCCCGTTAATCAATCGACAGACCGTAGTCCACTTCCTTCGTCTCATAGTTAAACACTTTTGAGGCTGCTCAATCAACGGACCCCATCGACGGCCCGTCGATCAATCGATAGTCCGTCGACGTGGTCTCGTGTTGTTGGCCTTAGATAGATTTCAACCCTTATTTCTATTATCACATTTTGACACCTTTTAGACCCACACATGTTTACCCAAAACATAACAAAAATTAAAAGACCATTTCTTCATCCTTAGGGTTTCGATTTTGCAAGGTTCGTTCTCTGATTCAAGATGCTACCAAACCCTAAGTCGGAAAGTCTATAAACTCATTTTAAACATATTACATCACTACCCATTAACTTTATATCATTCTAAGAGACATTTTACCCAAGTTTTAACAACCACAAGCATATAATTTTGTCCCTAAGTCAAGACCCACATTCTAAGTGTCGTTACCAACAGCGAATAAACGAGAATTCATCAAGCAAAGGGAATCAAAATACATGAAGATCGTAGTGGAGTGAATGGATGGGTGATCTTTGCAACAACATACGTGCCCGACTTTGAACACCAACTAGAGAAAGCAATAGGAACCAAGTAGAATTTATGAAGAACAGGGTTTTGGGAATTTGGGAGAATTGGGAGTTTGGGGGAATCTGATGAATTCGGAAGGGAGAAATATGGCGTTTTGATGAGAAAGAAAGGAAATAAGGGAAGGGAAACGGTTGGGAAAAGAATTTGAAAAGATTTTGAAGTCTAATGAACGGTTTTTATTTTAATATTAGCGGTTGGGTGGGGTTGGGTCACTGGCTCTTTGGACTGACAAAACCCCATCGACGGTCCGTAAGTTAGTCAACGGATCGTCAATTGGACCATCGATTGCAACAAGACTTAGAAATTTTTTAAGACGTACCTGGGATCTACGGACACCATCGACTGTCCGTCTATTTAACAATGACCCGTCGATGGGGTCCGTAGATATGTGCACCAGACCATTTTCTGCAGAATTTTAGTTTTGGTACCTGCACAATGAACACCCATTAAGCTATTTTTTTTGTGTTTTTCTGGACAGTTTGGAAACATGGACCCTAAACTAATCTCTAGCCAACACTAAAAAAAATAAAGCATGAGGATGAGCAAAACAAAACGAAACAAGAGAATGCAACTTTTCCTACAACGAAAAAAACCTATTGTTGGCTAGAGGATACACCTTGGGTTGCCTCCCAAGGAGCGCTTGATTTAATGTCGCGGCACGACGCAAGATCCTTGATAACTAAGATTACATCAAGGTAATATACCTTAACCACTTCATGGACACTCTCCATATGCCCTAGGTAGATCTTAATCCTTTGCCCGTTGACAGCGAACTTTGCACCCTCCTTGTTCTCCAACTCAACCGATCCATGTGGAACACTTTAGTGATAAGGAATGGTCCCTCCCACTTGGACTTGAGTTTACACGGAAACAAGCGTAGCCTAGAGTTGAATAGAAGCACCAAGTCCTCAACCGCAAATTCTCGCTTTTCAATATTTTTGCTGTGGTACTTATTAATCTTCTCTTTGTAGATGGATGAACTTTGATACGCTTTTAGGTGAAACTCGTCAAGCTCATTTATCCCATTAAGTCTTTGTTCCACTACTTCATTCAAATCGATCTTCAGTTTCTTCATTGCCCACATAGCTTTGTGCTCTAACTCGACTGGCAAGTGACAAGCCATCCCATATACAAGTTGCTATGGAGACATACCTATGGGGGTCTTGTATGAAGTACGGTAGGCCCAAAGAACATCATAAAGCCTCCTTGACCAATCCGTTCTATTAGCATTTACCGTCTTCGGCAGAATTTTCTTGATCTCTCGATTGGACACATCAACTTGCCCACAAGTCTGTGGATGATACGGAGTGGCCACATTATGGCGAACACCATATTTCTCCAATAGCCCTTTGAACAACCTATTGCCAAAGTGAGATCCATCATCATTAATAATGGCCCTAGGTGCGCCAAATCTAGAGAAGATGTTCTTTTTCAAGAACACGGCGACACTCTTCCCTTCATTGTTAGAAAGCGCTATAGATTCCACCCATTTTGATACATAGTCCACCGCCACAAGTATATATTTCATCCCACGAGAACTCACAAATGGGCCCATAAAATCAATGCCCCATACATTAAATAACTCAATCACTAAAATGGGATTTAAAGGGAGCTATTTCCTCTTCGAAATTTCTCCATCTCTCTGGAATCTATCACATGACTTGGCAAACTCGTGAGCATCTTGGTGAATGGTTGGCCAATAGTACCCACAACGCAAAATCTTGTGGGCAGCCCGGATACCACTATGGCGCCCACCCACAGGCGAGGAGTGGCATGCCTCCCAAACACTTAACATCTCAACTTCCGGCAAGCAACGGCGAATAAGCCCATCAGCACAACTCCAGTATAAGTAAGGCTCATCCCAAAAGAACTTTTTCACATCATGCATGAACTTCTTCCTGTGATGGAAGGACAAGTCCGATGGGACTATATCACTATCCATATAATTCCCAAAATCGGCGAACCATGGAATCAAATCATGAGAAGCGGCCAATACATGCTCTTCAGGGAAGGTATCATCAATTTCATCCTTTTCACCCGACTCTCACATAGCTTCATCCTCTAATCCAGACAAGTGATCGACAACTATTTTCAGTCCTTTTTCTATCTTTTAACTTAAAAACAAAATCTTGCAATAACAGCACCCATCTAATCAATTGTGGCTTCGCATCCTTCTTTGCCATCAAGTACCTCAATACGGAGTGGTCAGTATGCACTATGACTCTCGTACCAAGCAAATAGGAGCGAAAGTTTTTGAAGTCAAATACCACCGCAAGAAGCTCTTGTTTAGTCACAATATAGTTCTTTTGTGCTTCATTTAGGGCCTTACTTGCATGATAAATGGAGTGAAGGATTTTATCCCTTCTCTGTCCAAATACCACACCAAGAGCAACCCCACTTGCATCACACATCACCTCAAATGACTTACTCCAATCTGGGGAAATAATAATTGGCGCAGACACCAACTTCTCCTTCAACTCTCCAAATGTCTTCAGACAGGATTCATCAAAATAAAATTTACATTCCTTCTCAAGTAATTTGCACAGAGGATGTGCAATATTTGAGAAATCCTTAATAAACCTCCGGTAAAAGCCCGCATGTCCCAGAAAACTTCTCACACCTTTTATAGAGATATGTGGGGGAAGCCTCTCTATAACTTCAACTTTTGCTCGATCAACCTCTATCCCCTTCTCTGAGATGAGATGGCCCAAGACTATACCCTCTTTCACAATAAAGTGATGTTTTTCCCAATTAAGCACAAGATTGGAATATTCACATCTTTTGAGAACATCGCCAAGTGACTCAAACAGCGATCAAAGGAGTCACCCACAACCGAAAAGTCATCCATAAACACCTCAATAGTGTCCTTCACCATATCGGAGAATATCAACATCATACATCGCTGGAAGGTGGACGGTGCATTACATAATCCAAAAGGCATCCTCTTGAATGCGAACGTCCCATAAGGGCAAGTAAAGGTGGTCTTCTCTTGATATTTCGAGGCAATAGAGATTTGATTGTAACCCGAATAGCCATCAAGAAAACAGTACCATCTTTTTCCTGCGAGTCTATCTAACATCTGGTCCATGAAGGGCATAGGGAACTGGTCCTTCTCAGTCCATGCATTCAACTTCCGGTAATCCATACATACTCTCCATCTGAGCACCGACATTATTTTAACAAACTCGTTCCTCTCATTAGGCACTACTTTCATTCCCCCCCTTTTTACACACACACTGAACAGGGCATACCAAACTACTATCTGCAATAGGATATATGACTACGGCATCCAACCACTTAATGATCTCCTTCTTTAGTACCTCTTGCATAGGTGGATTTAACCGTCTCTGATGCTCAATACTTGGCTTGTGATCGGGCATGAGTTTGATTTTGTGTGAACAAATACAGGGAGGGATCCCAATAATGTCTGCAATAGGCCAACCAATGGCGCATTTGAACCTCTTCAAAACTTCCACCAGACACTTTACTTGTTGCACATTCAAATCTGCTGCAATGATTACCGGCAAAGTGTCATCTCTACCCAAGAATACATACCTCAGATGGGGTGGTAGAGCTTTAAGCTCTAATTTTGGAGCCTCCTCAATAGATGGTATCGCGGGAGACTCACGATGCTTGATATCTAACTCCAATTTCTTTGGTTTGGACCGATATTCTTTTCGTTCAAGTGCCACAACCAAAGACCCATACTCCTCAATACCATCGCTCTCAAAAATCATGATCATTGCTGCTAGTGCCTCGACACCTAGGTGTTCTTCAATTTGTACATTAGACGTACTCTCAACACTGTAAGATATAGAAGATACCGTTTGGATCTCACCACTCGGCGTCATGGACCTACAAATGTTGAATGTTGGTTCTTCATTGTTCAACCTAAACTTCATTTGCCCGTTCTCCATATCAACCAAGCTGCGACCAGTGGCAAGGAACGGCCTCTCAATAATAATAGGGACCTCAAAGTCCACCTTACAGTCAAGAATCACAAAATCGTCCGGAAATATAAATGACTCTACTTTCTCGAGCACATCATGGAGTATCCCAATGGATATCTTCACTGTTCGATCATCCATCAGTAACCGCATTGCAGTGTGCTTTGGGTCACCCAAACCCAATTTCTTATAAATGGAAAGAGACATGAGGTTTATGCTTGCACCTAGATCACATGGTGCATTAGCAAAGTGTAATAATCTGATGGTACATGGAATAGTGAAAGCGCCTGGATCTTCCTTCTTGTGCACAAGAGACATTGTAGCAATAGACTACAATACTGCATTCGGTCATCATCCTCAAAACTTACCGATCTCTTCTTTGTAACCATATCCTTCATGAACTTAGCATAACCGGGCATTTGTTCCAAAGCTTCTATCAAATGGACATTGATGGAAAGTTGTTTCAACATAGTGATAAAACGCCGGTACTCAGTCTTTTCACCAGCCATCGTTTTGCAACAGATTTCAAATCCGATTGGACGAATTATATTTTAAGCCACCCAGACAGGATGAAGGAATTAGGGGACAAATTGTCAAAAGGTGTCAAAGCATAAAGACATTATCTTCTTAAATTGACTGCATCATATAATACATAGAAATATCATTTACTCCCTACGAGTAAGGTAATTGTTATGTCTTCCTATCGTCCATTCTTTGTTCTGAAAGGCCTTTGCGGGTTTGAACCATACATACCCCTTTGGGTGCTACACTAACTAGGACAAAAACAAGTCTTGCCTATGATCGAGGATACACAGAGTTTCGTATGGCTGGTAGCATTTGAAGATTGGGATCAAGAATCAGAAGCCCAATAGATTTGGGGTGATAACTGAACTTTAAGTTCGAAAGCTATGGTAGATGATCGCGTTGAAGGAGAAGTTGACCCTTCATACCTCCATTGGTTCTTTAATCAAGCCTCTCTCAAAGTAATGACCAAAAGATTAACGCGAGAAATCATAGATTGAGAAGAGGAAATTGAAGTCAGAATCAAGCAGGCCCGACTCGAGGTGGAAAGAAATTATAAATCTACTTTGGATATCCTAAGTAATGACCTAAAGAATGCTAGAGAAGAGTTGACTCCGCATGATGCAATATTCAAAGAGAGAGTTACATTGATTCAGAAAAGGGCTAAAAATAAGCATCAATCTACTATTTGAACCCTACATGAAGATTTGAGCATTGTCACTGAAGCTATAGAGCAACAGGAGGAGTAATATAAGAAAGAAAAGACCCTCTTAATGCACGCACAAACCAGGTTACAAAATCAATTAAAAGCTTCGATGGGACGAGAAATAGACATAGCAAACTGTTCCACATTGTATCAAGAAAAAGTGATGACCGAAAGGAACCAATGGATGGAAGAGCGTGAGAACTTCTGAACCAAATTGAAGAGATTCAAACACAGGAACAACATTTGAATGACGCGGTTGTTACTACTTACGAATGGTTGAAGAATTGTCACGAGAATATGGAGGAGGCCAAAGGACAAGTGCTTCAGTTGTCAGAGAGCTTGATTGATGTTTATGGTGGCCATATCTATAGGAGTGATGAGAGTCTGGGTCGAGAGGTGCGTGCACTAGCCCCACATCTGCCTAAAGCCTTGTTCAAGGTCTACTCTAGCATAGGGGGAAATTAATGATCAAGAAATGTCGGAGATGATTTTTTTTTCTTTTTAGTTTCATTTCGTCGAAATTACTTTTAATCTTTAAGTACTTTGATGTTTTTATTTTGGTCATTTTGATTTGAATGATATTTTCATTTTAAGTTAAATAAAATTCATATTTTCTTTTCAAAGAAACTCTTCTACATGAACTACGTAATGATCTGATTCATGTTCAAACATGATACGTACGCAACCTGTAATAGGTTTGATCAAAATGCATTATAATTATTCAAATGAGTAAAGTAAGGGAACCAAAAAACATAAGCAAGTCGTCCAAAGCCGAGATGAAACATAAAAGCCTTCAAAAACTCATTATAGACAAAGAAATAATTAGGTCCATAACATACAACGTGTTGAATCCTAAGATATTTTTTTTGTATATAAGAAAGAAAGAGTTTAAAGGTGGTTGGTTTGTAAGGAGAGGTGGCATCTCATCAATATAACACAATATCAAAAGGGAAAGAAAAAATGACACGTAAAGATGAAACAGAGTCGGAAAATGACAAAGTACAAACTCAAATGGTTGTGCAAGAATCGGTACCTATAAAAGAGGTGAAAATTTTGAGACAACAGATGAACAAAATTTACGAAGCTTGGATGAATGGGAAAGATCCTCCTCCTTCAATTCGAGAATACCTGAATGTTATTATGCCATTCCCCATCCAAGTGTCAATAAGCGAACCGATTTATCCACCTGGGTTTGGACCCTATGTTAACACGTCTAATACTGCTGGAACTTCCTCGGTAAACCCGTTGAAACCATCAATGATGAATAATCCACTCTTCATGCCAACTGTGCAAATTTATGCAATTCCTAAATCAACACTAGTACAAAAATCCAATGATGATCCTATACTCAAAGATCAATACGGCCAAGGTCATGCCCCTAAATTGACTTTCAAAGTTCCTAACTCTTACCACCACCAATACAATTCCCACGTCGAGGTTGATAAAAACTCTAAGGACCAGGAACATGAAGAAATTGTAAGGAAAATGAGGAGTTTGGAATAAAACATAAGGAATATGCAAGGTCTGGAAGGACACAAAAGTGTCTTATTTAAGGACTTATGCATGTTTCCAGATGTTCACTTGCCTATAGGGTTTAAAACTCCAAAGTTTGATAAGAATAATGGTCATGGCAATCCACTGCTCATTTAAAAAGATTTTGTAATCAGTTGAGAGGAGCCGGAGGAAAAGAAGAACTTCTTATGGCTTACTTTGGAGAGAGTCTAACACGTGTAGCCTCATAATGGTTTATCGACCAGAACATTTCTCGTTGGCATGTCTGGGATGACATGGTGCAAGATTATATACAATAATTCCAATACAATATCGATATTGTTCCAGATTGCAATTCCCTAGCTAATATGAAAAAAAGTCATCTGAACGTTTTAGGGAGTTTTCCATAAGATGGAGGGAGTAGGCGGGTAGAGTCAAACCGCCGGTGAAACACTATGAATTGATTGATGTTTTTCTCCAGGCTCAAGAACCTGACTACTTTCATTACCATCTCACTGCAATGGGCAATCCTTTAGCCGAAGCGATAAAGATTGGAGAAATGGTAGAGAATGGCATAAAGTCAGATAAGATTGTTTATCACGCAACCATTAGAGATACGACACAAGCAATACAAAGCGGATCCGATAATTTTACAAATCGGAAAAAAAAGGAGGAAGGGTCCATGATGGCATCTAGATAGAGAGGTGTTCAAATGGGCCTGGACCATCCTTATGGTCAAGTCCAACAAGAACAATCTAATTCTGCTCAGCATTATTACCCATCCCAATATGCAGTTCTCAACACTCAAGCATATGCTTGACCTCCTCCGCGCCAACAATGGTGGGGGCCTGCCCCACAAGGTTCTCGCTCCCCAACAACAATATTTCCAAGAGCCATACAATCCGTTCGACGGATTATACGAGAGAACAAGGTCGGAAATAAAATTTTACCCCAAACGGGGAATCGTATATGAGTTTAATGCGAAAATTAATACAATTGAGAGTGGTTGATCCTGTCAATCCCTATGTTGTCAATCCAAATGCAAGAGGTCCTAATATGCAGTTCTCAACACTCCAGGTCATAGCACAGAGAATTGTTTGACTCTAAAAAGAGTCATTGAGAAGTTAATAAAGGATAAGGTAATCGACTTACGCAATGAGGAAGCACCAAATGTCACCAATAACCCACTCCCTGCTCACAATAATGAGCGTATTCTGGGGATAGTGGGCATATATGAAGATTGTGAGCAAACAAGTAGAACAAAAGTGGAAATCAAGGTTTTAAAGAAAGAGCTATTATGGTTTTAGAACCCATACAAAGGGCACCGATAATTGTTAAAGGTGCAAGTTATAATTTTGGAGACTCGAGGAAGCTAGTGATGTATGTCCCTGGAGCCATAAAAAGAGGAGACGTACCATTAAATGGACCAAAATTTTACATTCTTGGTAAACTTTCAACATTTGATCAAAATCAATAGAGTGTGAAAGAGTCAATAGTGATACAAAATGCAACACAACTTCCAATCACAAGCACCAAGGTCGTTCCCTAGAACTACAACAAAGTCGTTGTTACTCACAAGGGAAAGGAGATTGTCGAAGAAACAAATGAAACAAGAGGCTTAACTAGTTCCGTATGGTCTTATGCTCTAGAAGATTTAAAGAGGGACAAACAAATCAACAAAAATCAGTTGACGATAAAAAAACGTCACTGAGGAAGAGGTTGAAGAGTTTTTGAAGAAGATGAAAGCTAAAGATCATTCTATTATTGATCAGCTGAGGAAAACACCTGCTCAAATCTCTTTGTTGTCATTACACATCATTCTAAAGAACATCGTGAAGTTTTGACCAGAATCCTGAATGAGGCACATATCGCAGAAAATATCACGATGAGTCACTTGGAAATGATGGCCAACTGAATATTTGAGGTAAATAGAATCACTTTCACTAATGATGAATTGCCTTTGGAAGGATCTGGGCATAACAAGGCTCTACATTTAACTGTGAAATGTGAAGAGGGTCATGGTTGATGGAGGATCGAGTGTAGACATATGCCCTCTTTCCACTCTATAAAGCTTGAAAATCATCTCTGATAGGATCCGTACTAACAATTTTTGTGTACGTGCATTTGATGGCGTAAAATAGGATACTCTTGGTGAAATTTAATTAATTGTTACAATTGGACCAGCGGAGTTTGGAATCACTTTCCAAGTTATAGACATGGACACGTCTTAGAATCTACTTTTGGGTAGTCCATGCATCCACCTGGCTAGAGTTGCGCCATCTACTCTACACCAAGTGGTAAAGTTTGAACATGACAAACAAGAAATCATTGTCCATGGTGAAGATGATCTCCCAATAACACGAGATCCTTCAATACCATGCATTGAGGATAAAAGAAGTTGTGAATCCCTCAACTATCAGGCTTTGGAGATAATAACAGTCAATCAGTTCTTAGAAGGAAAGTCTGTCGTCCAACCTCATATATACTCTACTTCAGTCATGGTGGTGGCTCAAATGGTACATAACGGCGATGAACCCGAAAAGGGATTAGGGTTGTTGTTGCAAGGAATTGTGAATCCTATCAATCGAATAGGTAATCAAGAGACATTCGGTTTGGGTTTTAATACAACTACATTCATAGAAAATGGGCAAAAGATCGTAAAAGAAATGCTTGGAATCTTTCAAAGCGGATCCCCCATATTTTTCACTCTTTCATTAAATCTCGAGGTGAACCGAGTCCAGACTTACCTATCCAAAATGATGTGGATGAAATGTGTCAAGATATTAAGTAAATGTTTTATGAATAAACATGACTCAGATGGGTGAGGGCACTAGTCATATGGATGTGCAGTTTATCAGCCCGAATGTCCAACTCAACAATTGGAAAGCAACTCCTCCCCCTACAAGGAAAGAGTCCTGGTAGTTTATTTTGCTGTTCTTTTTATTTGCTATTTGGATTATTCACAGGTTGTAATTCAAACATTCTAGTTGTTTTGCTTTGTTGTTAAACCTTCTATCCTTTCCCATTCAATGCAATGAAGGTTTAGTCATCTTCTTTGTTCCTACTCTTTCGAATATTTGTCCTCTTATTTTCATTCAGTTACATTAACTTTAATAATATGACATGCATGCGGAGTTTACAGTTAGATCCTAAAGAGTTGTCTGATCTCAAAACAATGAATCCTAAGTCTAAGGAATATGATGAAGATGAAGATGACGAAGAAATAAAAAGGAGATCGGATCAATTTGAAAAAAAGTCTAAACCTAATTTAAGTTAAACTGAGGCAGTTAATTTAGGAGCTCCCGAAGAAGTGAGACAAATAAAGATAAGTATCCATGTCGATCAAAATATTCGAGATGACATAATTCAACTTTTATTTGAATACAAATATGTCTTCGATTGGTCATACATGACATGCCGGGGTTAAGTGTTGATCTGGTGGTTCACAAACTTCCCATACATCTTGATTTTCCACCTGTCCACCAAAAGCAGAGAAAATTTAAGACAGATATGAGCGATAAAATTAAAGAGGAAATCATGAAGCAACTGAGTGCAAATGTGATTAGGGTCGTCCAATACACTACCTGGTTGGCAAATGTTGTGCCAGTGCCGAAGAAGGATTGAAAGATTAGAGTTTGTGTTGATTACAGAGATTTAAACAATGCAAGTCCAAAAGACAATTTTACATTACCCAACATTCACATCCTAGTTGATAATTGTGCTAAACACGAGATTCAATCTTTCGTGGACTGTTACGCCGGATATCACCATATTCTCATGGATGAAAAAGATGCAGAAAAAATTGCTTTCACCACACCGTGGGGTACAAATTTTTATAGAGTCATGCCATTTGGTCTAAAGAATGCGGGAGCAACCTACATGAGAGCTATGACTACCATATTCCATGACATTATGCATAAATAATTTGAGGTATATGTGGATGATGTCATCATTAAGTCTAGAACGCAAATTGACCATGTGCGTGATCTGAGAACATTCTTCGAAAGTTTGAGAAAATACAACCTCAAGCTTAATCCATCTGGCAAGCTTTTGGGGTTTATAGTTAGCCGAAGAGTCATTGAATTGGATCCCTCCAAGATAAAGTCCATTCGAGAATTACCACCTCCAAAAACCAAAACTGAAGTTATGAGTTTTCTGGGAAGGTTAAACTATATCAACCGATTCATCGCTCAACTCACTACCACATGTGAGCCAATATTCAAGTTGTTGAAAAAGGATGCTGCTATTAAATGGACAAGTGAGTGCCAAAAGGATTTTGACAAAATTAAGGAATATCTATCAAATCCTCCGGTACTGGTCCCCAGAGCCTGGTAGACCTTTGTTTTTATACCTATCGGTGACAGATAATTCCTTTGGTTGAGTTCTAGGACAACACGACTTCACGGGAAAAAAGGAACAAGTTATTTATTATTTGAGAAAGAAGTTCACAAGTTATGAGGCAAAGTACACTTTATTAGAAAAGACATGTTGTGCTTTAACTTGGGTCGCCCAAAAAATTGAAGCACTATTTTTTGTCCTACACCACCTACCTTATATCTTGAAAGGATCCTTTGAAATATATTTTTGAAAAAGCCACGCAAACGGGTAGGTTGGAAAAATGTCAGATTTTGCTTACAGAATTTGACTTTGTGTATGTCACTCGCACCACCATGAAAGCACAAGCATTGACCGATCATCTGACGGAGAATCTGATTGATGATGAATACGAGCCCCTAAAGACATACTTCCCTGATGAAGAGATCAACTGTATTGAGAAAGAAATTCTTGATTATGATCCCGTGTGGAAATTATATTTTGATGGGGTTGTCAACAAAAACGGAGTAGGAATTGGGGCAGTTCTTATTTCACCAAATGAATGTCATTATCTTGACACAACAAGACTTCGATTCTTTTCTACGAAGCTTGCCTCATGAGTTTGAATATGGTAATAAATCTGTATGTGCATGAGCTATTACTTTTGGGGGATTCCGACTTGCTCATTTGACAAGCTCGAGGCGAATGGGAAACTCGAGACATTAAGCTCATGTCGTACAAACAATGTTTAGAAAACCTCATCAAAAGGTTCAAATCCATTGAATTTAGATATATTCCAAGGTTTCACAATGAGTTGGTTGATGCTTTGGCCATCCTAGCCTCGATGCTTTCATACCTAGGTAATACCTACATTGACCCGTTCGAAATCCAAGTTAGGGACCAACATGGTTATTGCAATATAATTGAAGTAGAGGCAGATGGTGAGCCCTGGTATCACGACATCAAGCAGTTCATAAACGCTAGAGAATATCCAATACACGCTGATAGAGATAAAAAAAAGAACTATTAGGCGACTCGCCAATGGGTTTTTCTTGAGAGGCCATATCTTATATAAAAGGACTCCAAATTTGAATTTATTACAATGTGTGAATACTCAAGAGGTAGAAACAATTATGAATGAGGTACATTCAGGTGTATGTGGCCCAGACAGGATACTATTGGTTGACCGTGGAGTGAGATTGCTTCCGGTTTGTTCGCAAGTGCCATCAGTGCCCGATTCATAGCGACTTGATTCACTCACCCCCATTAGAGTTGCACCCTATGTCTGCTCTGTGGCCTTTTCTTGCTTAGGGAATGGCCGTTATTGGGCGGATTGAGCCGAAAGCATCTAAGGAGAATCGGTTTATTTTAGTTACTATCGATTACTTTGCCAAATGGGTGGAAGCTGTCACATTCAAATCATTCACCAAGAAAGCAGTGGTGGACTTCATTCATTCCAACATCATATGTCGTTTCAGTGTACCAAAAATCATTATTACAGATAATGCAATGAATCTCAGTAGGCACCTGATGAAGGAAGTTTGTGAGCAATTTAAAATTGTTCATCGTCATTCAACCTCTTATCGACCCAAAGCAAATGGGGCTGTTGAAGCGGAAAATTAAAACATCAAGAAGATTCTTAGGAGAATGTGCAAGGATCTAGACAGTGGCATGAAAAACTATTATTCGCTCTCATGGGATATCGCACGACTGTTCGTACGTCAGTCGGTGCAACTCCTACTTAATTGTTTACGGAATTGAGGTTGTCATACCCCCAGAAATTGAAATACCTTCTCTTCGAATTATTGTTGAAGCAAAAAATGAGGATACATATTGGGTTAAATCAAGTTAGAACAATCACTGATAGACGAAAAATAGTCGACATTAATTTGTTTTGGTCAATTATATCAGCAGAGGATGGCTTGAGCTCATAATAAGAAAGTACGCCCAAGAAATTTTGAATTCGGTCAACTTGTTGTGAAACACATCCTTCCCCATCAAGATGAGTCTAAGGGAAGTTTTCCCCAAATTGTCAAGGGCCTTATGTTATTAAGCAAGTGTTATCAAATGAGCATTGCAACTGGCAGATATGGAGAGAAAGGCTATCGACACAATTGTCAATGCAGATTCGATCATAAGATACTACGTTTAGCACTCCTTGTCATGGTTGACATTCTCAAGATGAGATGATAAAAATGTATCCTCCTTTATCTCAAACACCACTTGCCTGGTGCTTTATATTTTTTTTTAAAAAACGTTATTGAATTACGTTCGACCAGATTCTTAAAAGGATACGTAGGCAGCCCTTAATTGGGGTTTGGTCTAATCACTCAATAAAATGATAATCATGTTCTTCAATTCTCCAAAGGTTGAGACGTGATATTGCGACCTATGGGTCATCATAAAGAAAAAATGTAGAAAAATGAGAGTCTTATGAGTGAAAACCCTAACGAGCACCATAAGACGATGGTTAGTTGAGAGACAAAGATTAGAATGTCTTATTGGTAGAAAATCACGAAAGGCGCTACTGATCAAATGATGACATTTTGTTTTGGCATGAGCACAATCAAGATAATAGTCAAGCTTGTAACAACCCACAAGTACACCCTAGAAGTTAGAGTATCCTTGTGATGTCACATGGCAAATGAGACTTTAAGAAGTCTCATCTAAGCCTCTCGTATCATTCATTGCATAATAAACATTGTAAAGAGTAAGAATTAAAACTTTCTTCACACACGAAGAAATTATGTCATAAATATTACACAAACGGAAGACTTTCATTAAAACTATAAACCTTTACAACATCCCATTGAACCATCTAACTTTAGAGTTTACAACACTTGGGACTAAGCCCATACAAGACATAAAGAAAAGACTTAAGACATAACGAACATGTGGATATTGTCCTCGAATCGATGAGGACTCACCAATACTTCATCTCCAACCTTAGAAACCTATCCATCTTCCATGGCACGTCAATACTTCCAATTCCCTACACTTTAGTCAAAAGTAAAAAAAGGGTTAGCACATTAGATGTACTAAGTATGGAAGCCATGCAAAAACCATGAAAAAGGGACATTTGGTAATAACATGCTTTTCATGAATTTTCGATTTAAATATCATACTATAAGCATAAGAACAACATTTAACACATTAGAAACACATAAGAAATCATTTAAGTAAAGTATTACATTTTTAGAAAACTTACAGTGAATTCACCTCACTGTATAGTGAACTCATTTCACTGTTACAGTGAAGTTCCTTCACTTCACTTAAGACACCCTTTAGCATGTAATCTTCTCACTCAAAGCTATCCTAAGATTCACTTAAGTCACACAAAGAGAGACCGCCCATACACCCTCTCTAGATGTGCCTAAACGACCCTCAAGATTACTTATAATGAGTCACATACACACTTACAAAGCATCATAACATCAATTACATGAACATGAGATTCTTCTACCAAAGGTGAGTTCCAAGGTTCACTTGAATGAGTGTGGAGTGACCGCCCATACAATATCTTTCACACACACGCAAGGGATCCTATAGATTACCTAAGATAAAGTCATTCTCACTAAACACACCAACAATTGATGATAGAACACTCTCCTTCCAAAGGCTATCAAAAGACCTACTTAAATAAATCAAGAAGATAACGTTCATGATTGACCTCTTCAAGATTACCTAAATAGTCCTTAAGACTACCTAAGGCTTAGATCATGTCACAACACCAAACATCTTCCCTAACTAGAGTCATCCTCAAGACTTCCACAGATAAGACATGAAGAGATCATCCTTTATGCCCTCTTCACAAATTAACTAAGGAATCCCTAAGCCACTCAAGATTAGGTACTTATTAACTTACATACTTCATAACGTAAGGCATTTATTAATTAATTCATCAAGACATATTCATTACATAAGGACATTCAAATAATGGTCTTGGAGAAGACCTAGGGACTTTCACTAACATCTTCAAAGCCTATTGTGCAATGTCTAGATAGCGTCCCATACCACCACCTAAACTTCATAGACTTATCTAATGCTAGTAAATATCCCATATGATGAGAATAGGCAATAACCGACATAGACCATGGTAGCAAGACATGGAATCCGGAGTTCTATCCTACTCCAATGAGGTTGTTCTACTTGCCAATGGTAGAACTTGGACACATCCCATGTAGGCACATGGTTAAGGAATATGAAGGGCATACTTTGTATTCTAGTCTCATACTTAACTAGAACTACTTTCCCTTACCATATTCACTTGGTGCTAGCCTTAGTTCTCATAGATTGATTCACATTAAGGTTCATAC
Organism: Solanum sitiens; assembly: GCA_016801875.1. Taxonomy (NCBI): domain Eukaryota; kingdom Viridiplantae; phylum Streptophyta; class Magnoliopsida; order Solanales; family Solanaceae; genus Solanum; species Solanum sitiens. The sequence continues at coordinate 233,511 of JABWTJ010000092.1, read as the reverse complement.
AAGAGGGTTTCATATCTAGTTCATAACCCAATTACATTTACCCTACCAAAGAGGTCCTCTAGGGATTACCTTCCAATGGCGACAAGAAGCTCATTATGACTTTTGATAGGGAGATATGATGCCGTTCCAGCCAATCAACCTAGGTCCATCATCCCACATTAAGGATACCCTTACGGCATTCGACTTCAATTTACATTACTTTTACCCTTGGTTTCAAGGTTTCACATCAAGACCTTCTTTTCATCATTCAAGGTCACATGTCATTCACACTTCAAGACTCTTAACATACTAAGTCAAATCATCACATAATCATATTCATATAAGCATCAAGCAAGGGACATAAGTCTACCTAAACAAGACACCACATATTTCACTTTAACATACAATACAAGTCATTCTAGAAGTACTTAGGAATAATCATCATATACTTCAAGTAATGCCGACAAGGCCATGATCATTATGTTGCATAAAGTAACGCCGACAACGCCACATCAATTCACATAACACCGCCAACATAAGTGGACCATACCAATCACACATAATTCAAGAGCTAAATTACAATAGCAATACACAATAATAAAAGAGTTAGGGCAGCATACCACCCACTTGATCTCATCACTTCAATCCAAAGCCAAACCATTCAATTCAATACCATAAGGCCCTTACCCATGGCCATAAACATCAATTCAAAGCATAAACCATAATAATCAATGAATCTAAGTCAATTCAATACAGATTTACCAATCTAAGACCAAATATACATCAATGGAATACAATACTTACATCAATAGAAAACCCTAGAAAACTACACTAGAATTTATAAGCATTAAGTTCATATCAATTCAATAAGCTTAACATGCAATAGATCTAAGAGTATTCATTACTCAATTAATAAAATTGAAACAGCCTATACATCATTCATACATAATATATACATGAATCAAAAGCCCATAGAAATATACACATGAATTTATCAATCTCAAGACATAATCACATAACCCATATTTTAGTGAAATTTAGAGATTTGAGAAGATCAAGGGTTCATGGAGAATTTCATTGTAAAACATCATTTAAACATCAATAATATCATATCTTAACATTTGAAAATGTTTCATGCAAGAACCCATGATTTAGAGTAGAAATTGGACTTTCTCATCTTTTTGAAATCCTTTGAAATCATCTTTGAAATTGGCTCTAAGGTGATAGCAAACCTTAGATGAAGAAATCCCATACCTTATTTGAAGAACCCAATGCTAATTGAAGAAGAAAATCCATTGAAGACCCATCTTCAAGCTTCATCTTTTTTTTGAACTCTCATGGAGGTTTGGGGAATTCTTAAGGGATTTGGAGTTTTGATTTTGGAAGAATGAAATATTCTAAGTGTTTAACACTTATATACTTGTTAATAATACCCAAAATACCCTTAATAAACCGCCTATACACTTATTTGGAAGTGGTAAATTCACCCCTAAGTTTGCAGTGAACTGCGCAAGAAGACAACATCACTCGACGTCTGCCCTTGACGGGGCGTCACCACCACGACGGGCCGTCACTGGCCACCGTCGGTGGTTACCTCATCACCCAAGGTTAAGTCCCCCTCAACGGAACCCTTTGATGGGGCGTCAACAGGCCTACCAGCCGTCGACTGCTCCGTCGCTTGGACCTGCCTGGGACTGTTTTGGCAACAGTTTTGGGTCCTTCCTCAAGGACCCTTTGATGGTCCTTGTGGATAATTTCTCCGGACATTTCCAACCCAAATACGATCGTCTATGAGTTTATCACCTCCCACATGAATTTCACACAAAACGAACACGTAAAACTTGACGAAACATGCATAGACACCCAAGGTCGATTCAAGGCATATCTTTCGAACGACATGAACGTTCTTGGACGTTTGACCTCCAAACTTCTCGAAACTTGACACACTGACTTTTAACACCAAATAAACTCATTTAAGAACCATATAAGATCATGCATCACACATAAACACATAAAACCGCATATGAGGCACGTAGGTAACTTAGTCGTCGAACGTCTTAGTCATCCCTTGACGTTTGACTTCCAATGCACCTAAACTTTTAGCTACTGCCTCTAATCAACATTATTGACCAACTTAGGACATTAGACCATCAAGACTAACATGTTAGGATCTAGTTAACCTAGGTTATTTTTGGGGTCTTACAAGCTTAGACGGAAAGGTACAACATTAATTCGTGAGATTCAGACAACTCGAAAAGATCAAATGTTCAGTCCAAATGCATGTCATTTTTCATTATAGTCGTCACATACTTTCAGATAAGATTCTTTTCACTCCTTTTAAACATTCAATTATTTATTTCCTTCTTCTAAAGATATAACTTCTCCTTCATAACTCTTTCATTAGTGTCATTTGTACTTGTGTTCGTTATTCTTTGAGTTTCCCTCAGCATCAACTCATGTCAAGTGAGAAAACAAAATTAAAGCCGCAAAATTGACTACAGTTTTCCAGTTGAATGTTGGGGGCATGCACCATATTGACTAAGGTTGTGAACCAATCGAGAAAATAAATATCATAAATCGATACCGTGTGAAAAGTTGATAAAGCAACAGAGTTGGTTGGGAACGAATGAATCACACAACATGCACAAAATGTTAACGGATCAGAATGTTCATGAGAAGTGTTTCAAGGAAAGATAAGGACTGTATTTAAAATTTCTTCAAGATATTCGCGCAATTATCAATGGAATGAATCTCCCAAGCAGGGCGGATACAAAAGTCAAGCTTCACAATATACTTGATGTCACAAACCAACCACCATTTAGAAAGATCAACAATACATTCTTTGTAACAAAAATAGGTATAAATCAAAATCGTGCAAGTAGTTCGATAGAGACAAACGCCACGATGTTAAGTTCATGAATCATTGTCTAATACAATATGCATAACAAAATAGTAATAACAATAAAAAAGGATTGTTTTTTTTTTCTTGATAGAATCTGGGGCATTTTATTTTATTTTTAGTTTGTTCAAGGTACAAATAAAAATAAAATAAAATAATGTTAAATAATCATAAAAACAATGATGTAATATATATATATATATATATATATATATATATATATATATATATATATATATATATATCATGTCTTAAAGAAGCACAATAAATCCTGGTTGCATATAGGGCACAATAACCCCTATTTTATTTTCATGTCTTCACAGGAGCACAATAACCTCCGGTTGCATATAGGGCGCAATAACCCCTATTTTATTTTTCATGTCTTCACAGGGCACAATAACCCCTATTTTATTTTCATGTCTTCACATGGTACAATAACCCATGGGTGCATGTAGAGCACAATAACACCTATTTTATTTTTTGATGTCTTCACAGGGCACAATAACTCCTCATTGCATATAGGGCACAATAACCCCTATTTATTTTTCATGTCTTCACAGGGCAAAATAATCCGTAGTTGTATATAGGCACAATAACCCTATTTTATTTTCATGTCTTCACAGGGCACAATAACCTTTGGTTGCATAAAGGGCACAATAACTCCTATTTTATTTTTATGTCTTCACATGGCACAATAACCCGTGGTTGCATATAGGGCACAATAACTCCTATGTTATTTTCATGTCTTCACAGGGCACAATAACCTCTGGTCGCATGTAGGGAACAATAACCCTATCTTATTTTTCATGTCTTAACAGGGCATAAGAACCCCTAGTTGTGTTTTGGGTACAAATCTCCCTGTTATTTTATTTTACATTTTGTATTAACTACAAAAACATTATTTTATGCTTAGTATAGACTTTTATAGTTTTCAACAATAACTCATAAAACTTTCCTAGTGCAAACTGGGCAGAAAATTTTGTTTTGTTTAGTTTGTTTTGTTTGATAGTGTGCAGGTTTCTATGTGGTACACACATTTAATGTCCAAGAATAAAGAATCATTTTTTCAAGAAAACAAGTATTGAAGAATATAATGCAGAAGAACGTCAACGGTTGAAGTTAAGTAATAAAGTTTTAAGTATTAAACTCAGATGTTTAGATCAAAGTTCAGAATCGATGAACGTACCAGAGAGGGTGAAACGATAACCGAAGATTCAAAATGAAGACTCAACACTATTGGAGTAGATAAGATTTTGTATCTTTCCTTTCCCTCCTTCTGTATTTTTCCTTTTTATATAATAGCTAGAGCTACGAATCGGAACCTCGACAAAACCTCACTTGACAACCTAACTCATTTGAACCGAACCGAACTCCTTATCATCAACTCAGGATAGGTAGTTTTCAAAAGTTTTGACGCTGGCAAACCTCTTCTCTTTTACTTATTTTTTACATTTTGGGATAAACGTCTCAATCAAAAATAGTCACATTGTTCACGTCTTTGCATGAAAACTCTTCATGTTTCCAAGCAAAGAGGGACATACTGTTAACACTTAATTTTTGACCAAACTTAGATTTTACACCAATCTTAATATTTAAATATTATTATAGGGTTATATTTTAATAAATGAAAAAAAAAACAATTTATAAGCTCACTTTATTTTTAAAGTTTAATAAAGAAAGTTTTTGAATTTAATGTATTAGTTTAAATCGTCCAATTTTTAACTAGTTTAAAAACAATAATATTAGTACATATTATGAAAAAGTAGATGAAGAAGAGTCCCAAAATTTTTAAATTGTTTTACCTTATCCTAATTAACCTCAAACTCTTATAACTAATTTTCCTAATAATCCTCTACCTATTTAGTTATTTTTATTTTTATTTTTTATTTTTTCTTATCTATTTATTTTTATTTTTTCTTATGTATTTATTTATTTTCTTTCTGCATGTTCATTTTTGAAACACACGATCTTTCTCAATTTTTTATTTTTTATTAACGTTTTCTTTAACTTCTTTTCTTTCTTTCTTTTTGTTTGCTTTATTTTATTAATTTTTATTAATTATTTCTTTTGTTAGTATTATATTACTATTTTTATTTTTTATGCCCTTATCTCAATCCTAAATTTCTCAACTAAATTTCAAACTTAACCTAGTCCCACTCCATCACGTTCCTTTTAGTTAGCACAAGACTCACACCCAAAATATTATAAAAACACACGCTCAGAAACAATATAGGGAGACTGAGATCGAAAAACACAGAGAAGAATACAGAAGAAAAAAAATAAAAAGTACGATAGCAAAGAGAAAAGAGTGAAAAAGTGAGTTTTATCCTAAGAATTAAGTTATAATCTGAGGTTTTGTTCGCGGCTTCGGTCTTGTTGATCTTTAAAGTTAATTTACAATTATAAACTTTGAAAATTAGTAGATCGCAATAGTTATTTTTGGTGAAATTAGTTTTCGCAAAAAGGTAACTTTCAATTTCCTTTTATAGTTGAAGATCAGTTTGAATAAATAATATAATATTATTTGTAATCTTTCGTCATGGTTCCATTTTTAGTTAGTTAAGCAATTGTTTATGTTCATTAAATATAGTTTTTTTTTTTTTTTTTTGAAAAGTTATCCATGTGTTGTAATATTCTCCCACAAAGTAGTTTTTCTGCATGTGCAATAGTACTCCAAGTATATTAAGGTTTTCTTCTTACCCTTTGCATATAGTTTATTAAAATTATAATTATTGATAAATTACATGTAATGTTTGACAAAATAATAATAACATTGATATATTAAGTGGTATTGATATATTAATATTTTTGGACGCTACAATGTAGTCGTGTCAACTGATTATTTTTTCCTTCGAAAAGTTAAGTGATGAGATACTTTATTTATAAAAAATTATAAAGTTTAATCGATTAGTGATTTAGAAAAGCTTTGTAGAGTATGTTTTAGTCCTTTGAAATTTGTTTATTTTGATAAATTTATTTACCTTAAGAATAAGCATAAGATGAGTATTACTTTGATTCGTATTATTAAGAAATATAATTAAGAGGATATAAGAATATTATTTCGAGAATTATGATAAAAAAGAAATAGACAAATTATTAGAAGTTCAATAAAAAAAACTTATTACTATTATACAGTCCCTTGCAGGTAATTATAATGTGTTATTAGGTATTTTATAGTATATGATAAATATATCTTGTTAGGTGTTAATTCTTTATATAGTAAGACTCATATGATATTAGGTATTTATATTCCACTTCATCAGTGCGGATATGATTTGAACAAGAAAAAGTATAGGATACGAGTGAGAAGAAAGAGAGTGATTTAGATAGAGTTACCTACAGAAAGTCAGACAAAGGATGAGAAGGAATGGGTAAAAAAGCTTCCTGGCTAAGAAAGTTAAAAGCAGAAGAACAAGTGATAAGGGCATTAGGGATATATAGTTAACATATCATGCTTGGAAGCTGCTACCAGTAAGACTGATTATGAACCTTAGATCAAGTATATGATAATATTTATTGTTAGGTATTAATTTTATATGATAAGTATCATATGATATGAGTTATTAGGTATTTTATAGTATATGATAATATATGTTGTTAGGTATTTATTCCATATGGTAAGTATCATATATTATGAAAAATAATACCTATGATCTAAACATATATATATTTATTATTAACGATATCAGGAACCCTCTAAATCCTCTACAGCATCATACCAAGATAAGCTAGATCTCCAGCACTCTAACATGATTCCTAAACCATCTACCCCTCCAATCGTAACAAATATACACTACTACATATATAAATACTCTCTCTAAAGGATGGATTAAATATAATGTTCATTTTTTAAGGATTCTCACTTCTCTCTAAAGAAAGTAAACGTAGAACTCATACTACGCCGCATTTGATGTTTCAAAGAAGTAGGTGGTTGTTAACCACCGAAGTCTAGTTGATGTTTACATATGTAACTTAACCTATTCTATTTATATTAGAGACTTTGACTATGTCGTCATCTATCTGTTATCGAGAAATGGGTCTTTTGTCCTCTGGTATCGGGCATTCGGAATCAGTATCGTTAATTGGCAATTTCTCTCTTGTGTCATTAGCGAATCCCTTTAGAGGAGTCGCCCGGTCATCCCTTGCAATGAAATTGGGAAATCTTTCACACAATAGCGCGTGTTTGAAGTCCTACTAAGCTAAAGAAACAGATGAAGCATTGGGTCTTGGAGAAGAATCAGATCTTAGAGCACAGCAAACCGCTAAACCATGTGCCCGTGATTTTGCTCGCCTATCATGAGTTTGACTTGCGCTCTAAAGCTGTCTTTTTTAGGAAGACCGGAGAGAACCTTTATGACATTCTTGTGGATAAAGCAGTCGGTGAAGCCTTTTCTTATGTTGCTTAAGACCCCTTATCGGGAAACTCTGGCAAGGTATATTATTCCTTTTTCCCAGTGGGTGCAGGCTTCATCGAAAGGATCTCTACCTCATGGCATTGTTGGGTTCACTTGCAAACAACACTTCTCCTCTCGCCTATTTCTTTCCGTTAAGTATTGAGATATATCACTTGTTCTGCCTAATATTTAGTACTGCTTTGAGATTGAATCTTTAGAACCATGTGCCTAAGAGGGCGAGGACCTTTATAGCCATAATTCTTCCCCCGGTTCTACCTCCTTCTGCAATAGTGATCTATCCCGTCAATCCCACCCGCGAGCTATCCATTCTAACCTGTCTTTGCCTAGCAAGATACGTCTTGTTCTCCCTCCGCTTGCCTATCTCAGTAGGAAATTGAAACATTCCCCGACTCAAAGAAAAAGCTGAGGCGAGAGCTATACCTTCTGGAACCGGAGCAATAACTGCTATAAAGTAAGGAGATGTGCAGGAACGAACCCTAAAAGCAAAGGCTAGGAATGCTCCACGACTAAGTATACCCATTCAAACTTGATTTTGTTCAATTATAAAAAAAAAAAAAAGCACTTTGATGAAGATTTATAGCATCATTCAAGTAAATACAGATTAAGATCGTAGAAACATGAGCTTGTGATATAGCTACACCTAATTCCAGACCGGTTAATGCAAGACCAGAAATTCAATGGGTAATCTCAGCATTCAATGTGTATTCCTGAATAACCTCATTTTTTAATTATTCAACCATTTCATTTTACCAAGTTCAATGTTAGCCAGATTAGTCAATATTTATCTCTTTCGATGCAACAACAAGATCTTTTTTGTAACAAGTGGTTTTCTTGGTTGGTTAATTGGTCACATTTTATTCATGTAATGGCTTGGATTGGAATTAGTCTGGATACGGAAAAATCATTCTATTAAATCTAAGAAGTACATTCGATCTAATAAGTACCTTGTGTTAGAATTGAGAAATTTTATGGCTCGGATCTTTAGTATTCTCTTATTTATTACCTGATGCCCTACCTGATCCATTTCAAATCCAGCCGGAGGTGTTTGAGCCTTGTTACGGAATTAAGTCCTAAAGAAAAGCGACCCCAATCCCTCCCCAGCCCAGGTCAAAGGTCTTCCCTCCCTTTTTGGGGCAGAGTCAAGTTCGTTACGGTCAGCAAATCAGCCCCGCATTGTATCAATAGCGATTCAGATCACCTCCCCAAGCCTGCCTAACTTAATTGTGTGTGAGCAATCAATCGTGACAAGTCGACCGATCCATAATGAAAGCACCTGTAGATATAAGCCGTTTGTCGACCGGTGGACTCATCCTTAATGCCGTTTAGGCTCTCCAGTTAAGTCGGTTGTCCTCTGCCTTTCTTTCCCTTGACCGAGATGGCCTTATGGGTAGCAGCCTCCCACAGAGATGGCCTTGTGATCAACTTCTATTCTGCTTGTTGGAAGGACGCTTTTTTCGCTTCTGCGAATCAGAGTTCATCTGCTTGTGTTACTTTAACAGTGGGTGGAGTCCCATCCAAGCATATCCTCATATCCTATTTTCAGTCTTTTAAAGTTGCTTTCGAGCCACTGTAAGATGCATTGAGTTCGTCGCCACTTCCAGTTGCAGTTCCAATTGCTAATCACTCTCCCAAAGGATGTCCTTGGTGTTGTGTTGGCAAGAATCTCTTCGGAAAAAGAGGCGCTTTCCAGATCTAAGCGAATTCGACGCCACTGAGTTCAATTCTAAGCTAAACCCATTCAACTACAGTCAAAAGGTAAAATCTTCCCCTGCGTTGATAGAAAGAGCTTTATTTTCATCCAACTATTAATATCATAAGAAAGTTGTTAGCTTAGGGCAGAGGTATACCACAAGCCTACCCGAGTTTACAGCATTGATGTCGTTGTTTATTCATTTTTCGGGTGACCGTTCTTGAATGAACAGCGACCAATTCCCTATTCAATTGAACCAGAAAATTAGACACCTTACACTCTAAACTCTGACAATTAGAACAACTAAATCAATCTTCAATTTTTTTTTTCTATTCTATCTATATGGTAGATTGGATTGACGGATGGTGCACCTGTCAACAATTCATAGAACATGTTCATTTTCGTCTGCTTCGCTTCCTCAATTGCTCTTATATAGCAAGTTCATTAGGAAAATCCAATTTGGAGCAATAATCATTCTTTGATGGAAAGACTAATCAAAATGGGTACGGAGTAGGGGCATTGATGATTGCACCTGATGAATCACACACCCCCATTGCCATTAAGCGGAACTTTTAAGGAACTAAGAATACCACTGAAGATGAATCATGTAACCATAGATTAAAGACTGCCTTGATCTTGAGAATATAAGAAATCGAAGTCTTTAGGGATTCGACGCTTATCATCTGCCAAACTCAAAAGAAATGAAAAAACAAATATGAAAAACTTTTGACATACCATGCTTATCTTGAAAAGCTCACTGAGCCAATTCAAGAAAATAAGTTTCTCTCCACTACCCAGAGAAAAAAGAAGTTCGCGGATGCATTGGCAACACTGGCCTCCCTGATAAACATTCCTGAGGGAAAGTCCGCCCAATCATGATAGAACAAAGAAGCAGCCCGGTGTATTGCAACCTAATAGATGAAATAGGATGAATATCAAATTCTTGGTGGGAATCATCAACTTAATAATGTTTTAATAACGGCTCACGCTTTTTTGATGATCTTTTTTATGGTTATGCCGTCGATGATAGGTGGATCTGGTAATTGGTCTGTTTCGATTATGATAGGTGCACCTGACATGGCATTTCCACGATTAAATAATATTTCATTCTTGTTGTTGCCTCCAAGTCTCTTGCTCCTATTAAGCTCAGCCTTAGTAGAAGTGGGTAGCAGCACTGAGTGGACAGTCTATCTGCCCTTAAATGGTATTACCAGCCTTTCTGGAGGAGCAGACATGAAAAGAACAACGAAAAAAAACACAATGAAACCAAAAGAAAAAAAACACAAAAACATAACAAACCAAAAAAAACATAAAACAGAAAGAGAATGTAAAAAAAAAGGTGAAAGAAACAGAATGTGAAAAAAAAACGTAAAAGGAAAAATAATAAAAAAAGAAAAAGAAAAAGAAAGAAGTAAAATGAAAAAATAAAAAAATAAAAAGTAATAAAATAGAACGTAAAAAAAAGAAAACGAAAAAGAACGTACAAAAAAAAAGTAACAAAAATTTTTTTTTAAAAAAAAAAGAAGAAAAAGCCAAATTTATAAATAATAATAAATTAACAATAAAAAATAATAAAAAGGGAAACGTGCAAAAAAAAGGAAGTAATAAATTATTTAAAAGAATAAAAAAATAAAAAAGAAACAAAAAAGATAAAATGTACATGTACAGAAAAAGAAAAAGAATGATGATAAAAAATTGATTAAAAAAAATGAAAAAACAGTGTAAACAATAAAAAACAGAATGTGAAAACAAAAATTATAAAAGAAAAAAAATAAAAAATAAAGAAAAGATAAGAAGACAAAGAAACAGAATGTTTTTTTAAAAAAATAAAATAAAAAAAAAGGCGTGAAAAAAAAGTAATGAAAAACAAACACAATACGTATAAAAAAATTTATTATGAAAAGATAAGATAAAAAGAGAAACACAATTTAAAAAAAGAAATATATAAAAGTAATCAAATAAAACATGCAGAAGAGATAGTATAAAAAAATAAAATGAAAAAATTACATATCTTGGTACATTTTAATAAATAATTACTGATTTTAGCAATACTTTTTATTTATTACCATTTATAGTAATACTATGTTAAATCTGCAATATGTATTAAAAGTGAATTATATATGCAATATATTTGAATTATATATGAATTATAATTATTTTTTAAAATATATTATGTTTGTTAGGTAAAAATTTGACACATTGTATTAAAAGTGTATTAAGATGTGTGATAAATGAATTATCTATCATTAAAATTTGTATAATATGTGAATAAAAACTTATTCTTTGTAATATGAATTAAAATTGTATTAATAAATTAAAAGTGATCAAGTGAAAAAGAAATATTATTGCTATAAATGGTAAATATTTTTTTATTATAATATATTTATGTAAGTTTCCCAAAAACAATTCCTTATAATTTTCTCTTTAAAACTACTACCATCATAAAATTTTATTTCCTATTTAAAAGTAACTAAAAAATTATAATCTTAAATTTACTCAAACTCAAAAAATCTCAATCCTACACAAACTCTAATTCCTAACTATTAGATATCTATATAAATTCTAACCATAATAGAATTAAAAAAATATATACACAAAATGTAAAATATATATATATATATATATATATATATATATAATATGAGTGTTTCAAAATTTAAATTAATGGACACACATCGAAAATAATAAGACAGTTTTCAATATATTTAAAATAAATAAGACAATGTTTAATAAGTTTAAAATAAATAGGATAAATAACATTCTTATTATTAAACTAATAACATAATATCCAAAAATTAAGTCAAGTCATGCCATAGTCAATAAAGGAACCGTGCTAGAACCACGGGACTTGAGGGGTGCCTAATACCTTTCCCTCGGTCAACAAAATTCCTTACTCGAATTTCTAAATCACAGACAAATAAAAACAGAGTCAAATTTCCTTTTGATTAGAGATTTAAATAAGGCGACTTGGAACATCAAACTCAATTCCAAGTGGCGACTCTGAATAATCAAATAATCCCTTTTTAAAATATCACTTTAATTGGAAAAAAACACTTTTTTTTTCGAAACACATTCAAATTTTTGGGGAAAAATAGGGGTGTGACAACCATCATGAATAAGTATCCTCTTCCTAGAATTGATGATCTTTTTGATCAACTTCAAGGTGCTTATTTTTTTCCAAGATTGACCTCAGATCATGCTACCACTAGTTGAGAATAAGAAAATGTGATATTTCAAAGACAAATTTCAGAACCAGATATGGGCATTGTGAGTTTTTAGTCATGTCCTTTGGGTTGACCAATGGGCCTGCAACATTGATGGATCTTATTAATAGAGTTTTCAAACCTGATTTAGATATGTTTGTTATCATCTTCATTGATGACATACTAATCTATTCAAGGAATGAAGAGGATAATGCTAGTCATCTCAGAATAGTTCTTCAGATTTTGAAACACAAAGAGTTGTATGCCAAGTTCTCTAAGTGTGTGTTTTGGCTTGAGTATGTGGCATTCTTGGGTCATATATTTTCCAGTGAGGGTATTAGAGTTGATACCCTGCAAATTGAGGCAGTGCAGAATTGACCTAGACCCACATCTCCAGCTGATATTAAGAGTTTCTTTGGTTTATTTTTCTATTATAGAAGGTTTGTAGAGGGGTTCTCATCTATTTCGTCTCCTTTGACTAAGTTGATTAAAAAAACAGTGAAGTATATAAATGGTCTGAAGCTTGTGAGAAAAACTTTCAGGAGTTGAAGAAGAGGTTGACTACTGCCCCAGTTTTGACTTTACCGGAAGATACTCAAGGTTTTGTGGTGTATTGTGATGCATCTAGAGTTGGTTTGGGTTGTGTGTTAATGCAAAATGACAAAGTTATAGCGTATGCCTCCAAACAGTTGAAGGTTAATGAGAAGAATTATCCAACCCATGACTTAGAGTTGGCTGCTGTAGTATTCGCCTTGAAGATATCTCGTCACTATTTGTATGGTGTTCATGTTGATGTATTCAATGATTACAAGAGCCTACTTTATGTGTTCACTCAAAGAGAGCTTAATCTCAAACAAAGGAGGTGCTTAAAATTGCTTAAGGATTATGACATGAGCATTCTTTACCACCCAGGTAAGCTAATGGTGTTCTTGATACCTTAAGCTGGTTGTCCATGGGCAGTGCCACCCATCTTGAGAAAGAGAAGAAAGAACTAGCAAAATATGTTCATACACTTACACGCTTAGGAGTTCGACTAACGGATTCCACAAAAGGAGGAATAGTGGTGACGAATGAGACTGAATCGTCATTAGTATCGGAAGTAAAGAAAACCAAGACAAAGATCCCATTTTGCTTGAGTTGAAGGCAAATGTTCACAAGTAAAGAGTATTAGCTTTAGAACAAGGGGGATATGGTGTTTTGAGGTATCAAGGTAGATTGTGTGTACCTATGGTGGATGGACTCCAAGAGAGGATCATGGAGGAAACTCATAGCTCCAGATATTTCATTCATCTTGGTTCCACAAAGATGTATCGCGATTTGAGAGAGTTACATTGGTGGATTGGTACGAAGAAGGGCATTATTAAATTTATTGTCAAGTGCCCGAATTGCCAACAAGTTAAAGTAGATCACCAAAGGCCCGATGATTTGGCTCAAACTATATTACTTTCAGAATGGAAGTGGGAAATCATTAATATGGATTTCATCACAGGGTTACCAATTTCTCACAAACAACATGATTTTATCTGGGATATTGTGGATAGAATGACAAATCAACCCACTTTTTGCCAGTAAAGACTACCCATTTAGTAGAAGATTATGCTAAGTTGTATAATCAGGAAGTGGTAAGGCTTCATTGAGTTCAAGTCTCCATTATTTCAGATAGAGGTGCACACTTTACTCCACAATTCTGGAAATCTTTTTAGAAAGGCTTTTCAAATGTGAACTTGAGTACTTTCTTTCATCCTCAGACAGATGGACAAGCAGAGTGTACCGTTAAGACATTCGAATATATGTTGAGGGCATGTGTGATTGATTTCAAGGGTAATTGGGATGATCATCTACCTTTAATGGAGTTTTCTTATAATAACAATTATCACTTTATTATCTAAATGACTCCACATGAAGCTCTTTATGGGAGAAGATGCAGATCTCACATTGGATGGTATGAAGTTGGTGAAGTCGGGTTGATAGGACAAGATTTAGTTTACCATGCTATGGAGAAGGTGAAGGTGATTCAAGAGAGGTTGAAAACGGCGCAGAGTCATCAAAAATCCTACATCGACGTTAAGAGAATGCCGTTAGAGTTCAAAGTAGATAATTGGGTATATCTGAAAGTTTCACATATGAAGGATGTTATAAGGTTTGGTAGGAAGGGGAAACTTAGTACCCGGTATATTGGACCTTATCGCATAGCCAAGAGGACTGATAATGTAGCTTATGAGTTGGAGCTACCACAAGAGTTAGCAATCGTTCATCCGGTGTTTCACATCTCCATGTTGAAGAAGTTCATGGGCGATCCATCTTTGATCATACCAACTGAAAATATTGGGATTTAGAATAGTCTATTTTATGAGGAGATTCCTATTCAGATTCTAGATCGCTAAGTTTGCAAATTAAGAACAAAAGAAGTAGCTTGATTCAAAGTCTTTTGGAAGAACTAATTTGTTGAAGAAGCTACTTGGGAAGCCGAAGAGGATATGAAGAGGATATATCCACATCTCTTTGAATCCGGAGAAAATGCAGATCAAGGTACTATTTTTCTTCATATTACTCTTTAAATTACAAGTGAGCATACTGTTTGTTGCTTTTTTGCGGTTGGGTGTTTGAACTAAATGTTACCAACCTTAGCCTAGTAAGAGTAATCTCATTGGAGGACGAATGTTTCCAAGGGAGAGATATGGTAACATCTCCCAACTAAATAGAAACTAGAAGAAAGTTTAGAAATTGGAAATAGTTATTTTTGGAAATAAATTGAAAATCTGAAATTTGGTAAGTAAGCTAAATGAGTTTTTATTAAACTTCAAATGACCATAACTTGTCGCTTAGGATGAGTTAGGTGTACTTCCAAATATGGTTGGAAAGACCTTGGAACAATCTTTCCAACGCCGTCAAGTTTGTGACATTTCAAGTTGGATGAGTGAGTTATGCCCTTTGGAAGTTGGACTGCTGGATTAAGGAAATGTCCAATCCAAAAATCAAAAGGGTAATTTGGTCTTTTCCTTACCCGATTAATTAAATTTGTTTTAAATAAGTTTATTGGGGTCAAAACTGAGTTATTTCAGTCTCCGTGTTTGAGAAATAGAGTTAGGGCTTTTGGAGAAAGAAAGCAAGAAAAAAAAGAGAGGAAAAGTAAGAATTTTCACGAGCGATCGGTTTGGATTGCGGATTTATTCAAGATTTTGATCCTACAAGGTATTTGAGTCTCTCATGGCGTTCAGTTCATTCACCCACACATCAATCATATTTTGTTCAGCGCAATCCGTCTTAAAAGAGTTTGAAAGTTGATGTTCTTGACATGAATTCTTTAATTTGAATATTGTTCTTGAGTTGGGTTTAATTGTGGAGTTTCTCAGATCTTTACGTTGTGTTTTAGAGTTATTTTGAGATAGGTTCTTAGGAGCATATGTTGGGTATTAGAATCTTAAATGAATTTTAGAACAATAGTCGAGTTTAGGCGAATTAGGGATGAAAAACAAAGAGAAAAAAGTCAGACTTGTTCCCTTAGTGAACAAAAGTTGTTCTGCGTCATGGACAGGACGCAGAATCGTTTGTCTCAAAATTAAGTTACACGGATAATTATTTAAGAGCATCTCCTTGTCGCAAACTTATTCCAACAATGTGATTTTGTTACTTTTCTTAAGTATAGCTATTCAGAATTATTCGTAAACATCATGAGATCTTTCGAAACACAAATCACAATCCTTGAATCCATAATTCAATTCAAGGATCATTTAGATTCAATTCAAGTAATAGTTAAGATAAAAGTCAAGAGTCAACTCAAGTTCATCAAAGTTTTCAAGGTCTTTTACAAATGTTTTAACTTTGTTTTAAGACTAAAAGTTTCAAGTCAATGTTATGACCGCACAAATGAAATAGGATGAACTAGAGCTTCACGTGAGTCTTATGAGTTAATAAATGGTTAAAATAATGAGGAATAACTTTTAAAATCAGTTTTAAGGAGTTTGGAGGTCAAACAGCAAAGGACGACCACGACGTGTGGAAACTAGCCTAGTTGAACTAGTGTGATATAGGGTCTTGTGGTTGAGTTTTGGAGTATGGTATGAAGGTTAAATTGAGTATCAAGGATTCCAACATATAGTCTGAAATATATAGGGTCAAAAAATTTGAGTACGACTCTCCGAGGACCACCCTAAGGGTCCCCAAGGAGGACCTAAACGCTGGCCAAGAAAGATGCCGGGCAGCCTATTTCTGGAACCCATGGCGCGTCGCGCCTCTGCCATTTAAAGGCCAAAATTTTGCCCTGAGACGCTGGCTAAACATAAACCATTCTGCCTCAAAATGGTTTTGAAAAATAAATCTTGGAGGTGGCCCCGCGACGCTTTGCCATGTCTCAAATTTGGTCGCGTCGTTTTTAAGTCAAGTTGGACCCTTGGTTTGATGTCCAAAAGTGTAGGGGTGTTTTGGGTACTTTGGGGTATAGTTATACACGGTTTTTAAGTCATTATAAACCCTTTTGCCAATAAAAAACACCAAAACCCAATTAGAAATAAAAATATCAAAACCCCGCTCTCTAACAAATTCTCTCAGATCTCCATTGAAGAAGAAGCTTAGGGTTGAAGCTAGAGTCAAGATCAAAGGGTAATTTGCTTATGTATTTTTCTATAAAGATAACCAAGGTATGTAAAGATGTTCATATATGGGTTCTTCCACCCATAGAGTCCTCTAGATTCCCTATTTTGTGAAGAAGAACCCCAATGAAGGTAGAGTTGATTCCAATGCATGGAAATTAGGTGGGTATGATTCCAAAAGATTGTAATCAGTCTATATATGGTTAAATTGATGTTGATTCATCGTATTATGAAGAATTTATGAGGATTCCTTGATTTACCCTAATTTATAGATTATGTGGGTTTAGGCTTGAATGAGAAATTGATGATTCTTGATAGATTCTCTGGAATTATTAATATGTATAAAACCTAATCAAGAATAGGATTATGAAATCATGAATTAACCTAGATCTATGCATGTATGATAGAAAGTGAATTGAATGGATTAGAATTGGGACTTTATGATGAAGTATGATTGGAATTGGCTTATGATTATGGCTTAGAACTAATGTGTCTTAAAATCTAGACTAGTATGATGACTATAAAGTAAGGTTTGAATGTAGGGCTTGAAATCATAATGTTGATCACCAGGGCTTATAGAATGTGTCTATCATGATGAATAGCTTGCATGTATTTAGAATGTGAAAGGTTAATCACCTAAAATGAATCATGATTGTTAGAATAGAATAGCTTCAGGTTGAACCTATGGATTCCCTCATGGATAGTTGAATTATGTAGCTAGGATTAGTAGATCTCATGTTAGCTTGGGATGGTAGATATCATGGTAACTTGGTATGGTGTGTCTCATGGTAGTTTGGGTTTGAGGAGTTAAGCTCTCCTATGGTTAGATTGATCTTTCATTGGTAGAATACTTGTCATGGTAGCTTGCATTAGCGTAGGCATGGCAACCTAAGATGGAGGATCGATACTCGCCTAGGGTTAGCTTGAAGTAGCTTGACTAGAGTGACTTCATGATAGCTTGACTTGGTTAGGCCAATACCACTTCATGGTAACTTAGGATTGAGATATGTGTCTCTCCTAAGAATAGCTTAGGGTCGAGGACTTATGCTCCCCTATGGATAGCTTGCATCTACATGAATGGTTGCATGGTGGCTAGGTTGGTATTCTTATATCCTTCCCTTGTTAGCTTGGATTGTATGTTATGATTATTTCCATGGTAGTAGGTCTATTATGTTAGTATGCTAAGCTTAATAGGCTAGAATGTAAGATAAGTAAGCATGGATTAGGATAGCCTAAAGAAGTACTTAGTATGAACGGTAGAATGGGATGCCACTCATACATGGTACATGTATGATTTGAAGCTACTTATGAAATGGTCTCCTATCTGATGTATGCGTATCTTTGATAGTTTCTTTAGTTTCCTTCCATGATATGATTGACTCAAAATGATAGTTCCTTGTCAATATGAAGTAGGTCTAAGATGACACATTAAGATGGTCAATATGAATAGGGTGATTTCAATATATGCCTAGTGTGTGAGGTAGAATGGCATGCCCCACATGCATTACGCAAGTGTGCCTTGAAGTAACCAAGGGGTATAGTTCTCTTATGTCATGAAGAACTTAGGTCCTAATAATGAAAGTGGATTATGATCAAGAATGACCCAACATAGGTACTCAGCTTAGGTAGTAGAATGGGATGCTACCTTGGCCTTACACAAGTATACTTGGAGGTGGCTTGTGATGTAGTTCTCTTTAGTACGAAGAAATTTTTTTTGAACTATGAATCTATTTATATCTTAAGTTGAATTAATATGTTAGAATGTTTATGATATTCATGTTATGTTTATTTCTTATCTCTTATGATTATGTCTTATATTGACTAACTCTTTGAGATATCTTATGTTTTATATGTTAGCTTTCATACTTGGTACATTTTGTACTAACGCATATTGCCTACATTTCTAACCAAAAGTAGGGGCTTTGGGAGATTTAGTGCTTGGAGTCTAGCTTCCTAAGTTTGGAGAAGATTGAATATTGGTGAGTCCTCATAGCATTCAAAGACGACACCCTTATGTTTCTTTTATGTAATTTACTATGTTTTAAGCTTTTGTGGGCTGCGTCCCAAGACATTATTACTCATGTATTCGTACATGATTTTTTATACATATGTTAGAAAGACTTCTGTTATTATGAAATGATTTTTGTTTTATGTTTAAAGAAACGTTTTTAACTCTCTCCATTTTTATATGATGTTATGTGATGAAGCTAATAAGCTGTCAAGTAAGCCTCGTTATGACTTGCGGGTGCTCTCGGGTCGTAAAAAACTTGGTATCAGAGCATAAGATTATAAAATGGTTCTAGGATATCTCAAAACCACGTGTAGTAGAGTCTTATTCATCGGTGTGAGTCGCGACACATCTATGAGTAGGAGGCTCTGAGATGCTTAGGAAAGTCTCACTTCTTAATTCTCTTAGTCGTGCCATATAGTTTGTCTATAGTAGGCCCTTTTCTAATGCTTCCCTATGATTTTGTCCAGGTTATGGCTAACACTAGGGCTAATGATAGAAGGAAAGGAGATGGCAATAGGGATCAAGAGATTCCTCCCCAAGTTCTAAATCAAGATCCTCCCCAAGGAGAACAAGTTCCTCCTCAAGTTCCCAATGACCCTCCAATGGGGAATGTCACTCTAGTGGAGTTTAGGGCTTCTATGAATTTGTTGGCTCAAGCCTTTACGGCTCAAGCCAATAGAGAGGTGGTGGCTCCGACAAACCCTATAGGAGGAATAAGTGCTTATAGGATTAGGGAGTTCTTGAGGATGAATCCTCCGGAGTTTAGTGGTTCCAAGGTGGAGGAGGATCCAAATGGTTTCATAGATGAGGTTTATAAGACTCTTTGTATTATGGGATTAACTTCTATGGAGAAATCAGAACTAGCCGCGAATCAATTGAAAGATGTGGCCCAAATTTTGTATGAGCATTTGAAAGATTCTAGGCTGGTAGAGGCGGGTCCTATAGAGTGGGATTCTTTTAAATATGCTTTCCTTGATAGGTTCTTTCCTAGAGAATTGAGGTAGGCTAAGTTGGAGGAGTTCATAAACCTTAAGCAAGGCAATTTGAGTGTAAAGGAATATTCTTTGAAGTTCACTCTTTTGTCTAATTATGTTCCGTATTTGGTAGCAAGTCCTAGGGATTTGATGAATAAGTTCATGATGGGGGTGTCTGAACTAGTAGAAGAAGAACGTCGTAGGACAATGCATGTTGATTATATGGATATCTCCCGCCTCATAGTATTTGCCCAACAAATAAAGGAATCAAAAGTTAAGAAGGAGAAAAAGAGGACTAAGATGGACAATGATGGGTCCGATGGGCATGGTCATTCTAAAAATTGACAAAAGTTTATGGACAAGGTTTTTGTAATTCTCCTAAATATAAGGATGAGAGGGTGTCTAACACTAGACCACAAGGGAAAAACAATGAGGTCCTATGGCCTACTTGTTCTAGGTGTGGTAACAGGCATGTGGGTAGGTGTTTGGCCTGTAGGGATGGTTGTTATGGGTGTGGTGAGAGTGGACACATGAAGAAAGATTGCCCTAAAGAAAAGGCTAATATGAGGGAAGGGAAGCAAGTTTATCCTAGTGATGTGGAATATGGTCCTCTAAAGAGGAATAGGTTCTATGCTCTCCAATACAAGGGTGATGAAGAATGATCTCCTTATGTCCCTTTTCGGTATGTTCTTCTTTTGTGATTTATGAAAATTTCCAGATTTGCTTGTTTTTATGCTTGCTTTGTTGGACTTGATGTTGTCCTTGAAATGATGAATGTGATGTTAGAAAGACATGTGTGGGCTTACCACCAAGTGGTTGATAGTGATCCATTTACACAAAGTCTTTATAGGATTATGTGTTGCTATGACCTAGTCATGTTTGCTTATGAAGGTGTGTAAGCCTTGTTAGAATTGATCTAGTTGCATTGATTTGTCCCTAGTTGTGGCATATGTGAGTTAATGCATATTTTAGACTCCATAAAGTTAGGTTGAGCATGTTGTATCTAGGAGATGTTATTTTCTCCTTGGAATTCAGTAAGTATGTTTCCTTCATGCATCTTGAGTTTCATTAGGTAGGTATATAGCTTGGAATTGAAGTTTCCTTGGTTGGGTGTGTGCATATAGAAATGATGCATACATGATGGGCTGCTAGTTTAGAGTTATTCCTGTAAGAAGTGTCTAGGAAGGTGTCATTCGAGGACAAATGTTCCCAAGTGGGAGATATAGTTATGACCCCCAAAATGAAATATGATGAACTAGAGCTTCACGTGAGTTTTATTAGTTAGTAACTGGTTAAAATAATGAGGAATATATTTTAAAATCAGTTTTAAAGAGTTCGGAGGTCAAACATCAAAGGACGACCAAGACGTCCGAAAACTAGCCTAATTGAACTAGTGTGATGTAGGGTCTTGTGGTTGAGATTTGGAGTATGGTATGATGGTGAAATTTAGTATAAAGGGTTCATACACATAGGTTGACATTTATAGGGTCAAAATGTTTGAGTACGACTCCCTGAGGACCACCCTAAGGGTCCCCAAGGAGGACCCCAACGTTGGCCAAGAAAGCTGCCGACAACCTTTTGTTGGAAACCCATGGCGTGTCACGCCTCTGCCACTTAAAGGCCAAAATGTTTGCCTGCGATGCGGTCTCAAAACAAACCATTCTGCCTCAATATGGTTTCGAAAATAGATCAGGGGGTGACCCTGCGATGCGCAGCCATGTCCCAGATTTAGTCGCGTCATTTTAAAGTCAAGTGGGACCTTTAGTTTGAAGTCCAAAAGTGTAGGGGTGTTTTGGTACTTTGGGGAATAGTTAGAAACGGTTTTTAAGTCATTATAAACCCTTTTCCCAATCAAAAACACCAATACCCAAATAGAAATCAAAATATCAAAACCCTCCTCTCCTCCAATTCTCTCAAAACCTCCATTGAAGAAGAAGCTTAGGGTTGAAGCTACAATCAACATCAAAGGGGAATTTTCTTAAGGCTTGTTCAATTAAGATAATCAAGGTATGTAAAGCTCTTCATCTATGGATTCTTTCACCGAAAAAGTCTCCTTTATTTACCTATTTTCTGAAGCAGAACATCAATGAAGGTAGGGTTGATTCCAATGCATGGGAATTAAGTGGGTATTATTCCAAAAGGTTGGAATCTACCCATATATGGTTAAATTGATGTTGATTCATGGTATTATGAATAATTTATGTAGATTCCTTGATTTACCCTAAATTCTAGATTATATGGCTTTAGGCTTTAATGAGAAACTAATGATTCTTGTTAGATTCTCTTGAATTGTTAATATGTATAGGACCTAATTAAGAATAGGATTATGATATCATGAATTAACCTAGATATATGAATGTATGATAGAAAGTGAATTGAATTGATTATAATTGGGACTTTATGATGAATTATGCTTAGAATTGGCTTATGACTATGGCTTAGAACTAGTGTGTCTTAAAATCTAGACTAGTATGATGACTATGAAGTAAGGTTTGAATGTAGGGCTTGGAGTCATAATGTTGAACACTAGGGCTTATAGAATGAGTCTAATATGATGAGTAGCTTGAATGTATGTATAATGTGAATTGTTAATCACCTAAAATGAATCATGCTTGTTAGAATAGAATAGCTTGAGGTTGAACCTATGGATTCCCTCATGGATAGTTGAATTATGTAGCGTAGGATCGTAGATCTCATGGTAGCTTGGGATGGTGTGTCTCATGGTAGATTGGGTTGGAGGAGTTAATCTCTCCCATGGTTAGCTTGATTTTGCATTCGTAGAATGCTTGTCATGGTATCTTGCATTAGTGTATGCATGGCAGCCTAGGATTGAGGATTGATACTCTGCTAGGGTTAGCTTGAAGTAACATGACTAGAGTGACTTCATGATAGCTTGACTTGGTTAGGTCAAAACCACTTCATGGTAGCTTAGGATTGAGATAGGTGGCTCTCCTAAGAATAGCTTAGGGTCCAGGAATTGTGCTCCCCTATGAATAGCTTGCATCTACATGAATGGTTGCATAATGTCTAGGTTTGTATTCTTATATCCTTCATTTCTTAGATTGGATTATATGTTATGATTTTTTCCATGGTACTAGGTCTATTATGTTAGTATGCTAAGCTTAATTGGCTATAATGTAAGATAAGTTAGCATGAATTAGGATAGCCTAAAGAAGTACTTATTATGAATGGTAAAATAGGATGACATTCATACATGGCACAAGTATGACTTGAAGCTACTTATGAAATGGGCTCCTATTTGATGTATGCTTAGCTTGGATAGTTTCTATAGTTGCCTTCCATGATATGATTGACTCAAGATGATAGTTCTTTGTCAATATGAAGTAGGTCTAAGATGACACCTTAAGATGGTTAATATGAATAGGGTGATTTCAAGATATGCTTAGTGTGTGACGTAGAATTTGATGCCCCACATGCATTGCACAAGTGTGCCTTGAAGTAACCTAGGGGTATAGTGCTCTTATATCATGATGAACTTAGGTCTTAATTATGAAACTGGATTGTGATCAAGAATGACCCAAGAGAGGTACATAGGTTAGGTTGTAGAATGGGATGCTACCTTGGCCTTGCACAAGTATACTTGGAGTGCCTTGCACAAATAGTTGAAGTATGAACCTATTTATGTCTTCTGTTGAATTACTATGTTAGAATGTTTTATCTTTAACAAACTAAGATTGTTTTCAGTTGTTTTAAAATCTTTATATATATTGCATGTGTTTTATTTCTTTATATTGAGTTTAGTATCCATAAGTTGAAAAAGAGCCAAGGTAAGTGTTTCTTTCATAATCTCTTTCGAGCCTATGCTTATTAGCATTACAAGTCGAATACTGGTACAATCAATGTACTGGTGCCAGTTGGCCTGCATCATATTATGATGCATACGCAGGTAACCAGGATCAGCATCTAGCACCTCGTGAATCCAACTTGAGCTCTCAGAGTCTGTTGGTAAGCCTCCTTGCCTTCCGGAGGACCCCTTTTATTTGCTTTATAGTCTAGTTCATTAGGATGTTATGGGGATTGTCTCAACATCCATCTCAGTTATTTTAGAGGATTCATAGATACACATTAGTAGTTCATTAGTCTTTATATTATCATTCTATGTTGAAGAATTATGTTGCAATTATGGCTAAGTTGAATGTTGATTCTTTTAACATTCAAAGTTATATTATCCAGTTATTTTAGTAAGTGCATTTAATCATTGTAAAAATGTTTTGAGTCTTCTGTTAAGTTAAGTATATCAGGTCAAGGGTTCGCTTGGGATCAGTAATCATCTTTGAGTGTCGGCCACGTCCGGGGTGTAGGCTCGGGGGGGTGGGGGGGTGACACATAGGTTAGCTACGATAGGTGGGTCAGCCCATATTGACAGCTCTAGGAATGAGGCACAAATATGATGTGGTAGAAAATAGTTGTATGAGGCTCCATTATTTTTTGACAAGTAGATAATTGAGTTTCATTTCAAAAAATGGTCCAAAATCATCTTTCTCTCTCTTCATTTATGACATTTACCCTCTCTCTTACTTTTTTATTTTTATTTTTATTTTTATTTAATTCATTTTTCAAATTGTTCCAAATTTTTCACCACCATATTTAAATAATTTTATTCATGGAAAGTATAATATCAAAAAAAAAAGTCAGATTCAATCTGTTTCTAACATTTTAACATTATTTTTCCATTTCAGCATTAATTATTTATATTGATAATATTAGTTATATAAAATTATTTTTTAATTTACAAATTAAGATATAATTAGTAAAAATTTTATTTGTTATTATAACAATTAATTCTTTTTGAAAGTGTAGATAAAATTTACAAAAATTAAGGTATAAATTAGTAAAACTATAATTTTATTTATGATTTCTTAAGAAACTTCGTAAAAGAAAAAGTACTCTATTATATGAAAAATAAAGAAGGTATAAAATTAATTTGTTCTTTTGTTCTTCTTTCGACATTTTCATGTTGTCATAAGCACTTAAATCCATCAAACACTCTTCAATAAAAAAAAATATAACGGAAAGAGAATCAACGAACTTGACAAACGATAACATAACTTAGATTCTATTTTCACGAAATTCAAAAATGAAAAATATCCCTACATAAATACATAATTTATACGATATTTTTATTCCTTAAATTCAAGCTAGGTGAAATTTAATAAATATTTTTCTTATTTACTAACACGCTTCGTAGAAAATTATAAAGAAAAAAATATAATTTTAATAATTTATGCCTTAAAAGATTTTTGCGACTTTATAAATTTTATTTATACTCTTAATAAAAAGAATTGTTAGAATTAATTTTTTTTACTAATATCTTAATTTCATAAAAGTAAAATTAAATACAAACAATTATTTATTATAATATGAATAAATAACATAGAATATGAAAAAAGAATTAATATAATAGAATAAAAACATGTACGATGATCATAAAAAATTAAATCAAAATTCACTAAATACAAAAGAAAAAACACAAACATATTAGATTAGATAAGAATGAAAAAAACATTTAAAAAATGATAACAAAAAATATACTGTAATAAATGTAAAAAAAAAGGACAAACTAATTAGATCAGTTAAGAATGAAAAAAAAATTTAAAAGTAAATTGAAAAAAGTGTGAAACAAAAAAGAAAAAAAAAGGATTAATAGATGTCCTTTATCACTTGGCAGATGGGTCCCAGTTAGGGGTGTCAAAAATGAACCCAAACATATATAACCAGCCCAACCCGCCCAGAATTTTAAGGGTTAGGCTCAAGATAATTTTGAATTGGGTTCAATCTCAACCCATTCAAGCTTAACCCATTTGAGGAAAATTCTCAATTGAGCCCAATTCAATCTCCAATTTCAACCCGTTTAAAATTTTTTATTTAGGTATGTTTCTATATTTAAAGGTATAAATTATATCTATTTCACATCTTTTGGGGTTTATCTATCCATTTGTTACTTTTTTAACAAAAAACTTGAGCAAAAATTCAAATTGTGATTATAAAAGTTAATTATCAATATGTTAAATTATTGAAATTAATCGGGTTAAATTGGGCGGGTCAAGACCCAACCCATTTTTTAGCCCATTTGAGCCCAACCCATTTTAGCCCAAAGTAAACTTAGGCGGGTCAAGACCCAACCCGATTTCTACTCAACCCATTATAATATTTTTAATTTCAACCCAACCCGCCCATTTGACACCCCTAGTCCCAGTCCATTTGCCGATAAAATAATACCTCATACAAGTATGATTTGGCATGCCTCATGCATAATAAAAAAATTTAGAAATAGAGAGCGTTCTAGAGTCTTCATCTCAACAGATGACATAATTACCATTTTACCCTAAGATGAAGGAAGAATTTCAAGAATGTCATGGGTCGTCCTCTCTTCACCGTTTTATATAAAATAGAAAAATAAAGTCAAAATGAAATGGACGACAACTATAAACTCAGTGTAAATGAATTTAGAAATGGGCAACTATAGTGTAAAATAAACATGGGTAGTTAAATGTAACAATATTAATTTCAAACCAAACAAAGAGCAAATCAAAATAGAGTAGCCATGAAAAGATAATCTACAATTAATCCTTAAAAGAGCATCAAAAGTATAGATCAATGAACAACATGACAGAGAAAGTATTAACTAAAATATTGAGCAGATGTGCGCCAACAAAATTATAATAAATAATACTAGAGAAGCATGAATCCAGCAAGGTTTAAAGTCGACTAGTGATTGGGGCTTTAAATTAGTCGTGGATCGTTAGAGATTAGGCTCACCAGAACTTAAAGTTATTGTTATGGGCGTTTGCTGGCTATTCGTTTGTTCGAGCTTCAAGCTCTGTCAGAGCACCTAGAAAAGAAAAATACGCAAAAATCAAAAGAAAAGGGAAGAGGGGAAGGGAAAGGGACTTGCGGCGTTTTAGGTCTATTGGGATCGATTATTTTGGGGTTTTGGGTTGGTTATCGATATGGAAAGTGCTGGGTTCCAGAGTTGGAGGGACGTCGATGGGATGGTTGTTGTTTTGGGTTGTTTGAGCCTCACCGGAAAATATGTAGTAGAGGGAAGAGGATTGGTATCGATGGTTTGGGTTTTGTTTCGAACTTGAAGCTCGGGGTTTCGGTGGTTGTTTGCTGGCGGATTCTGATGGAGCTGTTGGTCGTTTGGTGTGGGCTTTGGTGGCGTTTTGGTGTTGGGTTGATAGTTACTAGAGCCAAAATCTTGCTAGAGGTCTGGGTTGGTGGATACTCGCCGGAAAAGAGGAATGGAGAAGTGAGAAACGGGGAAGGAATGGTTGGGTTTGTTATTGAGGGTGGAGGCTAGTTAGAGATGGTTGTGTGGGTTGCCGGAAAACATTGAAAAAGGAGGAAAAGAATGTTTGTGCGCTCGTTTATGGTGGTTGGACAAGGTGCTTACGTCCCTACTTCATTCAAATAAGGAGAAACGTCGTGGTAACTCAAAAAATAATCAACTAAATCAATTTTAAAAGAATTTTAAGAATTTTTTTTATAGGAGTCGCCACCTAATATTAGGAAAAACTAGGAAACTAATTAAAAATTTCTACGAAACCATTAGATTCTAGGTAAGGGGTTCATGTTATTCTGAATGGAAGGTGTTAGGCATCCTTCAAAATCAACAATTGTGGGTCCCAACTAAATTCAATTTTTTTTCAAATTGAGGAGATAAAAACAAATATACAAGTATAAAAAAACAAGTAATATACATAAATAATATAATAAAACAGTAATAAGAAACAACCTAAGCTTTCCTAACGCCAATAATATACACAATAGTAAATAAAAATTATAGTTCGAACTACGTTCGAATAGCTTCAATGGAAAGCAGCTCGTTGTTGTTGTCCATCAGCGGAGCTTGGAGCTTATCAAGTCACTGAGTTTCACTGGCCTTAGAGCCGAAATACCTGCAAAAACAAAACAAAAATCATAAAAGGGGATAGGGGAAGGGGACTGAGAAATGATGGCTCCTCGCCGGAGTTTCGCGATGGCTTGGTGTCACGTGGGTTTAAAGGTTTTGAGCTGCTGGTTGCAGCAGTGGTGAAGTGTGTACGTCACTCAGGTAGTTGCGGAAGCTATCAAGGTAAATGGAGAAGAGAATGGCGAGTTTATGGGTTTGTTTGGAGCTGCTGGTGGGTTATTGTTGTTGGGGTTGATGGAAAAATGTGGGTTTGGTGACCTTTTCACCTGAAAAGGAGAAAAAACAATGGAGTTTTGGTGGAGGATAGTCGGATTCCGGCATGGTGATGCATTTCCATAATTGTTCGTGCAGGAAGAACAAGGTTAGTTGAGTTCGGTGGGTGATTTTGTTGGTTGGTTTGGAACTTTCTGGTTGCTCTGATGGCTATGGAGTTTTATGAAAAATGAAACTTAGGGTTGGTAAACTTTAAACAGTGAATGAAGTTGTGGTTTTGGGGGTGGCAATGGGTCTTTGGGGTGGTGGTGATTCCGGCATGCTCATAAAAAATATATGAAAAAGGGTAAAAAATATCCTTGAACTATGTGAAATAGCTCATATTTATTCTTAAACTATATTCCGGCTCAAAACTACCCTTCCAGGTCAAAAGTGTCCTCCTTATTAACGGAAGTGGTTAAATGCCACATGGATGCCACATTGCACGCCAATAGGGTTCCACTGCCACTTAAAATAATAGGAAAATAGTC
Organism: Solanum sitiens; assembly: GCA_016801875.1. Classification (NCBI taxonomy): domain Eukaryota; kingdom Viridiplantae; phylum Streptophyta; class Magnoliopsida; order Solanales; family Solanaceae; genus Solanum; species Solanum sitiens. The sequence continues at coordinate 205,072 of JABWTJ010000092.1, read as the reverse complement.
AAAAATACTGAAGTATCTAAAGTATCTCATATTTACCCATAAACTGTATTTCGGCTCAAAACGACCCTTTTTGTCAAATATTAGGTCAAAAATGTCCGTCAATTAACGAAAACACTCAGATGAAGAAGATGAGAGAAGAGCTATTGTGGCTGTTGTGTCTTTTTTTTTGGTAATGATGATAAAGAAAGGAAAATTTTTATTATGAATGAGTAGAGCTGTCAATATGGCTAGGCCCGTTGGGCCAGCCTTTCCTAACCCGTGATTTGATAGGGGTATGCTACAATTTTCGGAGCCCATTTAAGAAAATATTCTTTTATCCCAACTTGAATCAGTCTGTCAATTTGTGGGGCTTGAAAAATGTTGATACAGCTGGCCCGGGGGCCAAATAAAAATTAATGAAAATAAAAATGAAATAGAGTATTTAAAATAGACAAAATTACATAAATACACACCTTTTGTTTCATTTATTTTCATTATCCCCTATTACTTTTAAAAATCTCCAAAATCTCTTATTTCTTTAATGTACCCGAGCTGCTATTTAATATATCTTAGCTACATATTATGTATCCCAGCTAGTTTTTAATGTATTCGAACTACATATTAAATAATCGGGGCCAATATTTAATATACCTAAGCTACATATAATGTATTCGAGCTATTTTTTAATGAATTCAAGCTACATAATAATGTATCCGAACTTCAATTATTGTATTTGTTTGTTTTTTAATTTTTAAGGGGTTAATGTAATTAGAAACTTATTAGGAATATATTGTTGTAACGTCCCTAAAAAATAAGCTAGGTTGAACTAGAGCCTAACACTTGTGTCATGATGTTTTAAGGTTATTAAGTTGTTAAAATAGTGCTCATAGGCAGTATATAAAGTTTGGAAGTGTTTGGAGGTCAAACGTCCAAGAACGTCCAAAATGTTCGGAAACTAGTCGAACTTGAACTAGTGTGTCGTACTATTTTGTAGTGATGTTTTGGGGGATGGTTTGTAGGTAAAATTCAGTACCAAAAGTTCCTACGCATAGACTGACATACAAAGGGTCGAAACGTCCGGGAAAGACACTCCGGGGACCATCAAAAGGGTCCCCGAGGAGGACCCAAACATGGGCCAGCGAAGCTGCCAAACAGCCAAGATATTGCATGCTGCTGAAAGACTCGCAGCTGACACACAATAGGCAAAAACTTTGCCTTGCGATGCGGGGATATCACGAACCATTTTGTCCAAGAAGTTTCGAAAAATAAGATTTGGAAGTGTCTCCGTGACGCGCAGTAAAGTCTCAGATTTCGTTGAGTCATTTTTAAGTCAAATTTGAGTTGGTTAATTTGTCCAATAAATGTAGGGGTATTTTGGGTAATTTTGGGGGATATTATGGACGGTTATTAGACCTATTTAAGCCCCTAATCTCACCAATTAAAGCTAAACCCTCATCTAAAAACAAAACCTCTCCATTTACTCTCTCCAAAACTCCATTGTTGAAGCTTTGAAGCTCCAAGGAAGAAGATTGGATTCTCAAGTTTTTCTTCATCAATCTTTTGGGCTTTTCATCACAATTAAGGTATGGTTATTCATCCTTGAAATCTCTTTCTTCAAGGAGTCAATTCCAATGATTTGCAAAGATGATTAAAAACATGAATTCTCCAATTTTGTGATCTAGCCATGGGTTCTTGCATAAATGGTTTTGAATCAGTGTTTTAGAATTGAATTAATGTTGATGAAATTTTTTAAAGCTGTAATTCTTATGAACCCATGCAAACCATGCAATTCTTATTTTGACTATTTTATGGGTTAAGTGATCATGTCTCTATACTTATGAATTATAGTGTAGTTTTCTATGGGCTATCTAATGATGTAAAGATTATATGCAATTGATGTTTCATTGGTCTTAGATTGTTAAATCTATATTGAATTGACCTAGTTTCATCTAGTATTATGATTTATACTTTGAATTGATGTTCATGGCCATGGGTAAGGGCCTTATGGTATTAAATTGAATAATTTAGACATGGATTGAAGTGGTGAGAATGGATTGGTGGTACGCTGCCCTAATTCTCTTCATTTTATGTTAATTAGACTTCAATTATGTTGTGATTGGTATGGTCCACCTATGGTGGCGGTGTTATGTGCTTTACTTGCAATTGATGTGGCCTCGTCGACGTTATTTTAAGTATATTGATGAGCATGGCCTTGTCGGCACTACTTGAAGTATTATGATGATTTTTCTAATAGATTATGTGAAGTATGATCATATCTATCTACATGCTATTAATGTGAAAGTATGTGTTCTTATATAGATATTAGGTTATCATGTTGGACTATGACTATGTGTTTATGTGTGTAGTCTTAGAGTTGATTCATGATTGCTCCTACTTGTCTATTTGAGTCTATGATGGCTATATTGATGATGTTATAGTAATGTATAGGATGACATAAAGATGATAAGGGTCATTCCTAAGTGCTTCAAAGAATGATATGCTATATGTAATAAAGTAGAGTATGTTGTGTCTTGTTTTTGGTAGACTTGTGTCCATTACTTGATACATGTATATGATGAATATGAACATCTTGACTTAGTAGGTTTATACACCTTTGTCTTTTATGTGTATGGATGAATGTCGAATGAAAGTCTAGGATCGGTAGACCTAAGATGGTGCCCTTCTAAGCCTGACTAATATGTGGAATCTTCTATATATAAAGAAGGTTAAGAATGAGCTATCCTTATTACACTATTGAGTGGGAGACCTAGTGGACCCATCTTTGGTAGGTGCATTATGACTAGGTAAGGACTAAGAGATGGTACCTTTTCATATGCTCCTTTTCATTGAACTTACACTATGAGAACAAAGGCTAGCACCGAGTGAATATGTTATGGTTTGTAGCTCTACTTAAGAAGGAGACTAGAGTACAATGTATCTCTACTTAAGAATGAGACTAGAGTGCATAAAAGACCTTGATATTACTTAACCATGTGCCTACATGGGATGTATCCTAGTTCTACCCTTGGCAAGTAGAACACCCTCCATCAGAGTAGGTTTATGACTCCAGATTCCATCCCTAGCTAGTATGGTCTATGTCGGTTATTGTCTATTCTCATCATGTGGGATAAGTACTAGTAAGTTTTGGTAGTGGAATGGGACGTTATCTAGACATTGCACGACTAGACTTTGAAGATGTTATTATTGAGTCCCTAGGTCTTTCCAAGACCATTATGCGAATCCTATAATGAAATAAATATTTTCTAATGACTTAATGAACATAATGACTTTAGTAAAGGAATGTTAATGAAAAAGGTACTTATCTAGAGTAGCGTTGAAGATTGCTTAGGTAGGCTTGAAGAGGGTATATGGGCGGTCTCGTCATGTCTTACTTAGGTGAGTCTTAGAGTAATTCTTGGTATGGAGTTTAACAAATAAAGTAATATTGATCTTATCTTAGGAAGTCTTAAGGATCATTTAGGTGTGCTTAGAGAGGGTGTATGGTCGGTCTCTCGTCGTCTTACTTAAGTGAGTCTTAGGATAACCTTTGGTGAGAGGCTTGCAAGCTAAGAGAGTTCTCTGTGATGTCAATTTAGTTCACTGTAACATTCTTCAATATTTGATAAATGCTTATGTGATATCTTATATGTTTCTAAGGTGTTAAATGTTGTTCTTATACTTATACTATGATGTTTTGACAAAAAGGAGCATGTTTTATACAAATGTCCATTTATCATGATTTTATGCATTACTCCATACTTAGTACAAGTGTTTGTACTAATTCCATACATTTTGTCTATCTCTAAAGGTGTAGGTGGCATTTGAGAGGAGTCTCGAAGTTGAATCTTGGATTAGTGTTCATTCAAGTAATGAGTTGGTATGTCCTCACTAGATTCGAGGACATTTGGATGTTTAGATTTCCTTATTGAAGTATTGTAATAGACTTAGCTATTTTCTATATGATGAAGTATGGGCCATGTCCCTATATACTCGTATGTCTAGGATGGCGACTTTGAGACTTAGCCTTTCATTATGTTTTTCTATAAAAGAGATATTTTGAAGTATTATTATTTCGTGTGAAAAGTTTTAATTCTTCACTGCCTTTCATACATGTATGCAATGAATGGTACGAAAGGGCTTGTCTTAGACCTCCGATAGGTCGACGACGCCGTTTTTGATTCGGGAATGCTCTAACTTCTAGAGGATACTCTCGGGTCGTTACAAACTTGGTACAGAGCATAATATTATGAATTAGTCTTAGGAATCAAAAAGTATCAAAAGACCACGTCTAGTAGAGTCTTGACCATCGGTGTGAATCGCGACACACATATGGGTGAGAGGCTATAGGACGATAGAGTTTCCCTTCTTTTCTACTCCTATGTCGTGCCGTAGATATTAAAAGTTATGAGTGTCCTTTTGTTATGTTTTTCCTTGTGTTTCAGGAAGATGAATATGAGGAGAACACCGACTAGGAGAGTTGAGGAGAATGATGTGAATGAGGGACTTCCACCCCGAGGTGGACATGTGCCACAACTTGAGCAGGTTCCTCAAGGTGTTCAAGGTGCTCAAGATGATCAAGTCCCTATTGTGGAAGGAGATAATGAGGTTCCGCTGGTTCCCCCGGAAATGGCTAATGGGGAGATTAGAGAGGCTCTCCTTACCCTAGCTCGAGCTATGACAACTCAAGTGAATAGAGACATTGGGCCTAGGGTGAATGCTATGGAGAGTACTATGACCTCTAGATTGAGGAACTTTGTGAGGATGAATTCTCCTATATTCTTTGGTTATAAGGTTGGAGAAGATCCCCAAGCTTTGTTGGATGAGGTGTACAAGATAGTGCATGCTATGGGGGTGACTTCTAGGGAGAAAGCGGAGTTAGCTTCGTATCAATTAAAAGATGTTGCTCAAATATTGTTTACTCAATAGAAGGATAGTAGACCGGTTGAATCGGGTCCCTTAGAGTGGGAAGAGTTCAAGGAAGCATTCTTATAAAGGTACTTTCCCCGTGAGAAGAGGGAGGTTAAGATTGAGGAATTTATAAACCTTAGGCAAGGTAGCATGAGTGTTGAGGAGTATTCCTTAAAGTTTATCCTGTTGTCTAAGTATGCTCCATCCTTGGTGTCTAACCCTAGGGATGAGATGAGTAGGTTCTTGACCGATATTTCGGATTTGGTAAAGGAAGAGTGTCGTACAGCCATGCTCCATGGTGATATGACTCTATCTAGGCTGATGGTGTATGCACAATCCATTGAAGAGTCTAAACTTGGGAGGAGAAGTAGAGATGCTAAGAGGGGAAGAACCGATGAGCAAGTTCAACATAAGTTTAAGAAGAGGGCTCCAAATCAACATGTTTCTAGTGCTCCTAATGCTAACCATGATAGAGGTGGTGGTTCTCAAATGGTTAAGCCTACTTGTGCTACTTGTGGGAAGAGGCACTTTGGGAAGTGTCTACCCGATACTAGTGGGTGATTTGGTTGTGGAAAGGATGATCACAAGGTGAGAGACTGTCCTACAATTGCGGCTAGAGGGAGAGAGGCTAAGAAAGTTCCTCCTAATGTTCCGGATGGTGGTGCTCTAAAGGGAAAAGCTCGCGTCTATACTCTCCGAGCCAAAGGGACAAAACCGGATGATGATGATGATGCCGGTAAGTTATAGTTTTCTCTCTTTAGTTATATGAGTTCCTTCTAAGTGGGGGAGTACGGTGAGTAGTTGGGTTGTATATTGTTGTCTCATCTCTTCTATTCAATTCAAGCTTGAGAGATAGAATGTCATAGTAGCATGTTACATGTTGCATTGTGTTTAGGAGTCTAGTTGAAATTGAATTTCATTGATTCCTTGCATTTCGTATTTCATGAAGTTATGATTATGTTTTAAAGTGAGTTTATATGGTTTAATCTCTCATATTGTTATGCTTCCATTATAAATTGCTTAAGAGTTGCATTTCTGGAAAATTGAGTATGTTTCACCGTAATAAAATTGGAGTTCACTGTAAAGGTTTTGAAAATATGACTAAATTGTTCTTTCATGAAGAATGGTTGTGATGTGCATAGAACTTATGTATATGAGCATTATATTATGTGGAGAAGGAAATTCCTCCTATATGAAATGAAAATGTGAGTCTTATTGCATGATGAGTTGTAGATGTAGTTCCTACCTTCTTGTTGTGTTGTGAGTCTCTTGTTATATTGTATATTGTGTAGTATGGTTATGAGCTGCTAGTCTTCAAGTCTTAACTCTAAAAAAATGTTCAATGTGTGACAATTGTCATTCGAGGACGAATGTTGTCCAAGTGGGGGAGATTGTAACGTTCGTAAAAATAAGCTACGTTGAACTAGAGCCTAACACTTGTGTCATGATGTTTTAAGGTCATTAAGTTGTTAAAATAGCATTCATATGCAGTATATAAAGTTTGTAAGTGTTTGGAGGTCAAACGTCCAAGAACGTCCAAGACGTTCGGACATTAGTCGAACTTGAACTAGTGTGACGTAATTTTTTGTAGTGATGTTTTGGGGGATGGTTTGAAGGTGAAATTCAGTACCGAAAGTTACTACGCATAGCCTGACATACAAAAGGTCCAAACGTCTGGGAACAACGCCACGGGGACCATCAAAAGGGTCCCTGAGGAGGACCCAAACATGGGCCAGCGAAGCTGCCAAACAACCAAGATATGGCATGCTGCTGTGCGACTCGCAGCTGACACGCAACAGGAAAAAACTTTGCCTTGCGACGCGGGGATGTCACGAACCATTCTGTCCAAGAATTTTCGAAAAATAAGATTTGGAAGTGTCTCCGCGACGCGCAGTAAAGTTCCAGATTTTGTTGCGTTGTTTTTAAGTCATATTTGAGTTGGTTAATTTGTCTAATAAATGTAGGGGTCTTTTGGGTAATTTAGGGGGATATTATGGACAGTTATTAGACCTATTTAAGCCCCTAATCTCACCAATTAAATCTAAACCCTCATCTAAAAATAAAACCTCTCCATTTACTCTCTCCAAAATTCCATTGTTGAAGCTTTGAAGCTCCAAGGAAGAAGATAGGATTCTCAAGTGTTTCTTCATCAATATTGTGGGGTTTTCATCAAAATTAATGTATGGTTATTCATCCTTGAAATCTCTTTCTTCAAGGAGTCAATTCCAATGATTTTGAAAGATGATAAAAAACATGAATTCTCCAATCTTGTGATCTAGCCATGGGTTCTTGCATAAATGGTTTTGAATCAATGTTTTAGAATTGAATTAATGTTAATGTGATGTTTTAAAACTATAATTCTATGAACCCATGCAAACCATGCAATTCTTATTTTTGACTATTTTATGGGTTAAGTGATCATGTCTCTATACTTATGAATTATAGTGTAGTTTTCTATGGGCTATCTAATGATGTGAAGATTATATGCAATTGATGTTTAATTTGTCTTAGATTGTTAAACATATATTGAATTGACCTATTTTCATCTAGTATTATGATTTATACTTTGAACTGATGTTCATGGCCATGGGTAAGGGCCATATGGAATTAAATTGGATAATTTAGACATGGATTGAAGTGGTGAGAATGGATTGGTGGTACGCTTCTCTAATTCTCTTTATTTAATGTTAATTAGACTTCAATTATGTTGTGATTGGTATGGTCCACCTATGGTGGCGGTGTTATGTGCTTTATTTGCAATTGATGTGGCCTGATACGCTCAAATTTACTTTTCGAAAAGAAGTATAAGCGGTCGTATCAAGTAAAGAACCCAACTATGAGGTTGGGGTCGATCCCACGAGGAAAATAATTTAGACTTAACTTTAACCTACAATTACTTCTATTTAGTCAAGTCCTTTCGAAAACAAGTAACAAAAAGGGGGGTTTAAATAACAAATGTAATTGACTATTTCTAAGTAAATAAGTGGCAAGTTCAAAGATTTGATTTTTATCAAGTAATGAGAGTAACTAAGACATAAGTGTTCCCCACAGGTTCATAACGCGGTAATTCTAGCTAATAACAATCCTTTCCTAGTATCTTGCATGCAAAGTGGTAAGTTATATATCCCTAATTCCTTGGTCCGGCAACTAGGAAATTTCACTCCGCACCTTGGTCCAGCTACGTGTGTATCCTTTACTAAACCTTACCTTTACCTCATATTAAGCATCATAATCGATGTTTGGCTTAGTTGTTATTTCGCACCAATAGACACTAGCCAATTAGATAGTGTATACTAAATCTACGTTGATAATTCTTTTCTTATTATCTACCTCCTTGTTCGGGCAAGTAGCAACAAGGCGAGTTCTAACGCGTGCACTCATTAGAAAGACTTCTAAACGAAAGAATTATCAATACATGCAAGTCACTATTCTAGGATTATTATTTTAGCTAGTTTTTACCTTGTTGTTTACCCATGGTTCCCACAACCCTAGCTAGGGATTTAGTTACCCATGTTAATAATCACACAATTCATATTAGTTTGATAAGAATTCATGCACTTACTTTGATGAGATTGAAGAAAATCCAGAAAATTACTTGAATTAATCAATAATCTTGCGACAAGCGATTCCGGAAAAATAGAAGAATTCCCCCAAAAACACAAGTTCAACAACTAGAACAATCAAAATTGAAAAATACCCAAGAGTCTAACCTCAAAAATGAGGTTTTTACAAGTATTTATAATAATAGAGTCCTAACATAAAAGGGAAATTTATTTAAGGAAAATATGCCCAAAAACCGCGTCTGAGTTGACGACCTGGATGACGGACCGTCGAGGCCACGACGGTCCGTCGATGGCTTCTGTTTCTCCACACTTAGAATCTTTTCAAGTCGGGTACAGGAGCTACTTTCTATTAACGATGAAGGATGTGCAGGACGGTCCGTCGTGGAGATGACGGTCCGTCGAGAGCCTCCGTTGCCCCACACTTAGTCAGAAGTCCCCAATTTTCCTTTAGCAGCATTTCCTTCATACGACGGTGTCCACCTACGGACCGTCGATGGCTCCGTAGGTCGTCACTTTTGCAATTTCAGCACAATTCTTCCGCATTTTCATCCTGGATAGATTTCTTGCAAACAAAGAGAAAAATACATTAAAACTAATACAAAAAGGCCTTAGACACACGCTAAACTTAAGGAAAAAGCATTGAAAGTACCGTGAAACCACGATACATCAACACCCTCAACTTAAATTCGTTGTTTGTCCTCAAGCGACGCACTATGACTCACCACAAAATCTTTGTACAAGAGTATCCTTATTTTAGCTTTCACAATCATCTAGCTATCAATACCGATTATTTTCATTATGTTTATACATGCTATCACTATTAGGCTCGCTCATGTGGATCATACCATGACACAGACTCACCACACACCGATACCTATCCTCTTTGATCTCTCACCAAGGTACCAATTTTCCGGTATTGCAACTAGTGTCCTCGCTCCCAGACAATATCCTCATTTTTCACAAAATGATTTCATTTTGAGTATAAGGATTATTTTTTAACACTCGCTCTCAGAACAACTTCACACCTCATTTATACTTATTGCCATAGGCTTGCCCTTATTTTAACTGCTTTTAGTTCACCATAATAGACTCTTAGGATCACAATAGGACTTTCTTAGCTTGTAACTTAGGCTCGGGGTCACGTAGGATACATATAGATGTATTTTAGTGACTTATATCCCTCCTTGACATAACGGCTAAGCGTCCTACCTTTTCATCATTTTATTCTGCCCTATTTCTTAATTTTCTTATATTATTTCGCCTTGCTATTCTCCCTTTTTTCTCTTTTTGTGTAAGTGACTCCTCTCTTTTCTTACTTGTATTTTCAATTTTCAAATTTTTTACTTTGCTTTCAACTTTTCTTGAGTCACTTTTTTTTTATTCTTTCTCTCTCTTTATTCTTTCAACCCCACTTTCCGGAGCATTCCTCATAATAGCCACCCTCAACTCATGGCTTTGCTATGAGTCAAGGTACACAATACCCAAGGTTGGGTCAGGGCCACGACAAGGTTGTTTTCTGCATTAGCCACCCTCAACTTATGCTTTAGGCATAAGCTGAAGTACACATGTCCAAGGAGGGACCAAGGCCAACACATTGTTCCCAGAAAAGATCAGTTGCGGTAGAAAACAAAAGGTCTATTTTAAGCTAAAATCATTTGGATCAAGAAGGGATTAATTTCATTCGGTTTTTTTTATATAGGCTAAAGATTGGCTATCTTGAACAAGGGCATATGATTCTTTCCTAATTGTCTAAAACGGCTTACTTTTAGCAGGACTAACCAGGCAAGTTCTAGCTTAGTACCAATGGTGGAAATATTCAAATTTTCCTCACACTCACTTGACATCTCATTACTCTACCAAATTATCAGAAACCTAGTTCGAGTTTTAGATTTAGGGTCATGCAGTGGTGTATCTCTATGTCATGCTTAGAGCCACACATTTATCAGTTACTCTGCCTAGTCATGCAACATTTTGTTTAAATCAGGATATCATTTTGTTTAGCCATCATGCTTCAGAGTCCATTTCTATACTATGTACAAAAGATACCAACACGCCGGTTCAACAATAAAATAACCAGTCTCTTGGAGAAAAAGAACACAGGCAAGAAAACCCCAAGAGAGGATCGTTAGTTGGGCTACTCCGACTTCACCCTAGTACTTACTTTCCATTTACCCCACCCTCAACAAAAAGACATGCAATTGTCCCCAATGCATAAAAGTATATAAAATAGGGTGGTAGGTGAAGCAAACCTGAGGCGCAAAGCGCCGGTGATCAACAAGCTGGCGGGTTCGGTTTCCCGGAACCCGCTTTCTCTGTAGTAGGGACACCCTCAGTGGTTTCCTCAGCAATAACAGCACCATCAGTAGTGCTCCTCTCCGCCTCAACAATTTTGGAGCTAGACGCCCCAGCAGCCACCTCTAGAACCCAACAATTTTGGAGCTAGACGCCCCAGCAGCCACCTTTAGAACCGTCAACTGGCAGGCCTCCTCATTAATCAGCGAGGCTCTCCTTGCGGCCTCCAACTCGTGGCGCTCCTTCTTGCGTGCCCGAGACTTATCCTCATCTCTAGCTCGGTGCCTCTTGGTACGATCTCGTGGGGGAGGTGATGGCACATCAGTGGTGGAGAACAGGGCAGCCATCACAGTGTCCTCAGCAGGCTCTGCAAAAGGGGGTTCAAACTCAGGCACCCGAGCCTCCAGTATGGTATCCAAGTCTGCTCTCAGACTCTCCACAGCAGCCTGGAGAGTCGTCACATCCACTGTAGGGGCTGGCCTAGCGAGAACCCGCAACTCAAATGCATCCAAGCGCTGGTGGACCTCCATGATCTTCCGCTCAGTATGCTGGCCCATCTTCCTCTCTAAACGCTCCTCTGCCTCAGCAATGGACCTCTGCATCCAAGGCTGGATGTGATGCAGAAGTATGGCCATTTGGACCTCTAGTTTCTGGACCCTAGCAAGCGAGACCAGTGTAGCAGATGGAGTCGAGCGGGAGGAGTTCGGAGCGGTGCTACCACCCGGGATAGACTCGACCGGAGTGGTGTCGGTAGGCTCAGATGTAGCCAGATTAGCCTCTTGGGCTTGCTCTACCGTAGCCGTCAGGTTCTCACCAAGCGGCTGCACCTCTGGATGGGGCCCTCTGTGGGGAGCCAACTCATTGGCCTCATCCCTAATGAGACCAATATCCACTGTGCCAGGCGGGGTCTTGATCACATCAATGTGCCACACGGGCACTCCTACAGACTTGCACAATGCAAAAACCATGCACGGGAAGGGGTAAGTAGTAGTGGCCTAAAAGACCCTCTCATGCATCAACGCCTGCAACAGCCACGCGAAGTCCACCTCGAACCCCGCAACCATGGCAGCCATCAGCACTGCACGATCCCAAGTGACAATGTTATCAGCAGCAGCGGGGGAAAGGCAGTGTCGGACCAATCGCCATAAGAACTTGGCTGGGAAGGTGAGGTTGGCCTTTTTGATACTCCCCTTGGCCTCTAGCACCCAATCGGCAGCCTCACCATCCACGAAGAGGTTCTGTGCAATCCACCGCTTGGTGGTCTCTCTCACATCTGGCTCACGCTAGAACCGGCCATCTTTGATCAACTTCCACCGATAGTCAAACTCGGCGGTTAGGGGGGTCCGGGTGGCATCAACATCCGCGCCATAGAGAAACCTGCGAATGACCGACAAGGAAATATCAACCTGCCTGCCGCGGACTCGGACGTACTTCAAAGGTGCATATTTGGCGGGGGCTGTCCACCTGTCCAACTGAGATCGGAGAGTCGCCACATAGGAGGCATAGAACTCTCAAACCATCTCCTCGCTATAGCGGCCTACATCTCGAGCCGTCCACTCTAGCCGATGTCTGGTGAATAACTCATGAATGGCCGGCATAGTGGGAAGACTCCCCGTGAGAACCCGCCGCTCGAGTGTCAGGGTCCGGGTCATGGCCCCCTGGTCATTGGGCACCTTGGCATCAGCATATACCTGATATTGACCCTCAATACACCACTGGTTGTGCTGATCAGCAACCAGAGCGGGGATGCCAGTCTAGGGTGCTGGAGTAGAGTCAGCACTATTAGCCTCATCAGACGAGGCAAGCTCCTCCTCAGACCTGGAAGGCTCCACAGATCCGGATGCTTCCTCAAAACTGGAAGCCTCCTCGGAGATAGACGCTCCCTCAGAATGTGCAGCCGACCCAGAAGGTGTGCCGGTCAGTATGCGCTCCTCATCAGACTGAGAAGCAGTGACTCCGCCGGGTGCCACCTTCGTGGGCGTGGCTCTGGTGATGCGGGCAGCACGGGCAGGAGTGAGGGTGCCTGGTGGAACGTACTCTGGGTCACTCTCATCTTCTGAGCTTATGATCATCCGGCTTGACGGGGCGACAGACTTAGAACGCCCTCTCGAGTAGACACGGTCCTGCTTGGGTGCCATATGTACGTGCAAAGAGAAGTTTATTAGTACCACTACAAGCCTGTAACACATTCAAAAGCATCAAACACAAGAGTAAAACACATAATGGAATGGTAGTGCAGAAGTGCAGCACTGCATGATGGACCCATCAATGGTCCATCGCAGAGACGACGGTCCATCATGGGGGTCCGTCGAGGGACACTTAGAATATGTTTTTGAAAACATCAGAAGCAAAGGTTCTGAAAGTGTCGATGCTTGTGCAGGACGGACCTTCGAAGGCACGACGGTCCGTCGAGGGACACTTAGAAAAATTTTAAAAACATCAGACACAAAGGTTCTGACAGCGTCGACGGTTGTGCAGGACGGACCGTCGAAGGGACGACGGTCCGTCATGAGGGTTCGTCGAGGGACACTTAGGAATTTCTTTAAAAAACATCAGAAACAAAGGTTCTAACAGTGTCGACTGTTTTGCAGGACGGACCATCGAAGGGACGACGGTCCGTCAAAGGGGTCCGTCGATGGACACTTAGATTGAGCAAAGGAAGTTAGGGTTGACGGACCCCAACGATGGTCTGTCGTGGGATCGACGTCACATTGACGGGGTATCGTAGTGTCCTTCAGGGACAGATTTTTGCAGCCAATTTGGTTCCCCCCATCTTACTAATTCGAAGTATCCTTAGAAGCCTAAGTTTCCCAAACATTTACCCAGCATCCCATCATGCGAAGGGCATGAATTTTCCTAGTTTTAACATTAATTTTCGACAGCCTAACAAACCCTAGGTCAGGAACACAATCATGCAAACACACACCATTTTTAACAAGACACCCCCATCCCTTTCAATTTCAGTGTTCTAAGGGACTTAGGACTTTTGGATGTAAGTTTCAGCATGCAAAAGGGTCCAAAATTCCGTACCCACATAGTCAGACAACAAGGTAATCAGAAAAATAAGAAAAATAAACGACAGTTAATCGAGAAGATTAGAACAACATAACTGACAACTCTAGTAGAGGAAAAAGAGTAGGCACACTAGTAGTTGAACAGCGGCAACAACCACTATAAACACCGACCGGCACAGGAACTGAAGAAAATGGAAGATTTGGGAGAGAAAGGAACTTTTGGGAATGAGGGAAGTGTGGGAATTTGATGAGGAATTGGGAGTTAATGGGTGATGAAGTGGGGGAAAATGAGAGGAAATAGGGAGGGAAAACGTTTATGTGAAGAGGTAAGTAACTAAAAAGTTTAAAAACTTTTAATATATAGCCGAACGGGTCAGGTCGGGTTGGTGGGTGAGGGAACGACGATTCCCCATCGATGGACCATAAGTGGGTCGACGGTCCGTCGACGCCTCCGTTGTTAGTGCCCTAACTTATAAAAATTGAAAGAACATACCTGGGCACGATGAATCCTACCGACGGTGCGTCGAAGGGTCAACGGTCCGTCGATGGGTCCATCGATGGGTGCATGAGACCAGTTTTCTGCAGATTTCTGGTGATACGGTCCCTGCACATTTAACACCCATTAAGCTAATCTTTTTGTATTTTATGGACACTTTTTTGGACACGGACCCTAAACTACGCTCTAGCAAACACTTCTAAAGAAAAATTAAAGAACATTCAAACGGGACATTAAGTAATAAAGGCAAAAATAATGCAACTATTCCTAGAAACCCACGAAAGACCTATAGTTGGCTAGAGGATACATATTGGGTTGCCTCCCAATCAGCGCTTGATTTAACGTCGCGAGACGACGGAGGAATCTTGATTATTCAGACTTTATCAAGATGGTATCGATCACTTCATTCGCCGTTTCAGCATGCCCCAGATAGATTTTGATGCGCTGCCCGTTCACCTTGAACCTCACACCCTCCTTATTCTCCAACTCAACCGCACCATGAGGGAATAGTTGGGTGATCAAGTAGGTACCAGTCCATTTAGACTTGAGTTTGCCCGGAAACAAGCGCAATCTAGAATTGAATAAAAGCACCAAATCCCCAACCAAAAAATCGCGCTTCTCAATCTTTTTGTCATGGTACTTCTTCATCTTTTCTTTGTAGAGGGCTGAACTTTCATATGCCTTCAAGCCAAATTCATCAAGCTCATTCAACCCGTTTAACCTCTGTTCCGCAGCCTCATTCCAATCCATTTTCAACTTCTTCATTGCCCACATGGCTTTATTCTCTAATTCAACCGGTAAGTGATAAGCCTTCCCATATATAAGTTGGTATGGGTACATACCTATGGGAGTCTTGTATGCTATCCGGTAGGCCCAAAGAGCATCATCAAGCCTCCTTGACCAATCCATTCTACTAGCATTCACTGTTTTCGCCAAAATCTACTTAATCTCCCTGTTTGACACCTCAACTTGCCCACTAGTTTGAGGATGGTACGGAGTGGCCACATTATGGCAAACCCCATATTTTTCCAATAATCCCTTAAATAGCTTGTTACAAAAGTGGGATCCCCCATCACTGATAATAGCACGTGGGTGCCAAATTTGGAAAATATGTTCTTTTTCAAGAACGCGGTGACACTCTTCCCTTCATTATTTGCAAGTGCGATAGCCTCCACCCATTTAGACACATAATCGGCTGTCACAAGAATGTACTTCATCCCATGAGAACTCACAAAAGGGCCCATAAAGTCAATGCACCATACATCAAACAATTCAATCACAAGAATGGGATTTAAAGGGAGCTCTTGCTTTCTCTAAATGCCACCATCTCTTTGGCATCTATCACATGCCTTGGCGAACTCATGAGCATCTTGGTGGATTGTCGTCCAATAGTAGCCACATTGCAATATCTTGTGGGCAGTCCGGATACTACTATGATGCCCACTTACAGGCGAAGAATGGCATGCCTCCAAAACACTCAACATCTCAACTTTCGTCACACATTGCCGAATATGCCCATCGGCACAACTTCTATATAAGTATGGCTCATCCCAAAAGAACTTGATCATGCATGAACTTTTTCCTTTGATGAAAGTACAAGTCCGGTGGGACGATATCACTAGCCAGATAATTCGCAAAATCTGCGAACCATGGTATCAAGTCTTGGGAGGAAGCCAATACATGATCATCAGGGAAAGTATCATCAATTTTAGCCTTTTCACCTAACTCCCTCATTGCTTCATCTTATAATCGGGACAAGTGATTAGCAACTTGATTTTCGGTCCCTTTTCTATCTTTCACCTCAAAGTCAAATTCTTGCAATAGTAATACCCAACGAATCAACCTCAGTTTTGCATTCTTCTTTGCCATCAAATATCTCAAAGCATAATGATCAGTATGCACTATAACTCTAGTTCCAAGCAAATAGGAGCAAAATTTCTCGAAAGCAAACACTACTGTAAGGAGATCTTGCTCAGTCACGGTGTAGTTCTTTTGGGCTTCATTGAGGGGTTTACTAGCATAGTAAATGGGGTAAAGGATCTTATCCCTTCGTTGTCCCAAAACCACACCAAGAGCAACCCCGCTCACATCACACATAATCGCTTACTCCGATCCGGAGAAATGATGATAGGTGCAGACACCAACTTTTCCTTTAGCTCACCAAATGCCTTATGACAGGATTCATCAACATAAAACTTACACTCTTTCTCAAGCAACTTGAAAAAGGAATGTGCAATCTTTGAAAAATCCTTGATGAACCTCCGATAAAAGCCCGCATGCCCAAGAAAGCTTCTCACACCTTTTACAGAGATGGGTTGAGGAAGTCTATCTATCACCTCAACTTTAGCTTGATCAACCTTTATACCCTTCTGTGAAATGCGATGACCCAATACAATACCTTCTTTCACCATGAAGTGACATTTTTCCCAATTAAGCACAAGGTTGCAGTCTTCACACCTCTTAAGAACCTCAGACATATGACTCAAACACCGCTCAAAAGAGTCATCAACCACTGAAAATCATCCATAAACACCTCAATAGTGTCCTCCACCATATCGGAGAATATTGACATCATACATCTCTGAAATGTGGTCGGTGCATTACATAACCCAAACGACATTCTCTTGAACGCGAAGGTCCCATAAGGACAAGTAAATGTGGTTTTCTCTTGATCTTCCGGTGCAATAGAAATCTGATTATAACCCGAATAACCATCAAGAAAATAGTACCACCCCTTTCCTGCAAAGTCTATCCAACATCTGATCCATGAAGGGCATAGGAAAATGGTCCTTCTCGGTCCATGCATTTCATTTTCGGTAATCCATACATACCCTCCATCCAGTCACCGGCCTCATCGGAACAAACTCATTTTTCTCATTGGGGACCACAATCATTCCTCCTTTCTTAGGTACACACTGAAAAGGGCATACCTAACTACTATCGACGATTGGATATATCACTCCAGCATCCAACCACTTAATGATTTCCTTTTTCACCACCCCTTGCATAGGTGGATTTAAACGTCTACGGTGATCAATACTTGGCTTATGATCGGGCATGAGTTGGATTTTATGCGAATAAATACCGGAAGGGATCCCAATAATATCCGTAATAGTCCCACCAATAGCTCTTTTGAACCTTTTTAACACCTCCACCAAACTCTCAACTTAATGCACATTCAGATCTGATGCAATAATTACCGACAAAGTGTCACCTTTTCCCAAGAATACATACCTCAGATGAGGTGGGAGAGCCTTAAATTCTACTTTTGGATCCTTCTCTATAGATTGTTTCGCAGGTGAAGACTCGCGATGCATCATATCTAGCTCCAACTTCTTTGGTTTAAACCAAACATTACCTCGATCAAGTGCCGCGACCAATGACCCATACTCTTCAATGCAATCACTATCAAAATTCATGATCACTGCTGCTAGTTCTTCTACACCCACATGCTCTTCTATTTGTACCTCAGATGACTTTTCAACCCTGTAAGATATGGAAGATATCAATTGGAGCTCACCACTCTACCTCATGGTCCTACAAATGTTGAAATTCACTTCTTCATTGTTCAACCAAAATTTCATTTTCCCTTTGTCCATATCAACCAAGGCTCTATCCATAGCAAAGAATGGCCTCCCAAGAATAATAGGCACCTCAAAATCGACCTCACAATCCAGAATCACAAAATCGGCCGGAAATATGAATGACTCCACCTTTACTAACACATCGTGGAGTAACCCAATATGCCTCTTCACCGTTCGATCGGCCATCAGTAGATGCATCGCAGTGGGCTTTGGGTCACCCAAACCCAACTTCTTGTAAATAGAGAGAGGCATGAGATTTATGCTGGCCCCAAGATCACATAATGCTTTCGCAAAGTGTAATAACCCTATTGTACATGGAATAGTGAAGGCACCCGGATCTTCTTTCTTTTGCACTAGAGACCTTGTAGCAATAGCACTACAATGCTGCATTCTATCATAATCCTCAAAACTGACCGATCTCTTCTTAGTGACCATATCTTTCATGAATTTGGCGTAACCGGGCATTTGTTCAAGAGCTTCTATCAAAGGAACATTGATGGAAAGCTGTTTCAACATATTAATAAAACGCCGGTATTTACCATCCTCGGTCTTTTTCACTAACCTTTGTGGGAATGGAGGTGGTGGTCTAGGCATGGGGGGCACCTTTTGGGGTACCTCAACTTCTTTCCTCGATTTGTCTCCTAACTCACCACTAACCTCCACTACCTCATCATCACCTCTTATCACCTTTTCTACGCCAGATGACATCGGTGGGTCAATGGTTTGCTTACCACCTCGAGTTGTGACTTCCATACAATGTCCATCATTTTTCGAATTTTGGACAGTGTTGCTAGGAAGAGTTCCCGGTTGGCGTGGGTTCACAGTCGAAGACAATTAGGCCAATTGCAACTCAAGATGCTTGATCGAGATTTCATGTGTATCAACTTTCTTCCCAATACTCGCTAAGTCACTCCTCAACTCTTTAGTGTGCTCATCACTAGCAGCGAACCTCATCATCATTTTCTGCAACATATCCTCAACTCGCGCCATACTACCTCCACCATCCCTAGGAGTAACTTCACGATTTTGAGGTGGAACATAGGGCCCACTACTATCATTTCTGTTACTATAGTTACCCCAGTTGAAGTTGTTGTCGCAGTTGTAATTTCCATCTCGGACATAATGACCCTCTCGGTTGTAATTACCATAGTTTTGACCTTGGTTTCCTTGACCTTGGCGCCAATTCTCCTTATTGGAGCCTTGGGCGTTTGGTCGGAAACCCCCGTCTTCTCATTTACCGCATAAGAGTCCTCCTCATAGTAATACTCATCAGTCGGTGATGGTGGTTTAGATAAGTAGTTCATCGCATTTACCTTTTCTGCACCCCCAGTGATGTGTTTCAACACCAACCCAATCTCAGCTCTCATTTGAGCCATTTCTTCCGAATCTCATCTGTGGCTGGTTGTGTGCGGATTGCATTGCAAAAGTGTTTCTCCCAATATCTGACTTCCTAGTACTCCAAGCTTTATTATTCTGGGAGATTTTCTCTAACTTCTCAGCAATCTCAGCGTACGGACACTCCCCATAAGAACCACCCGCTATCGTATCCAATACTGCTTTATTATTATCATCTTGTCCCCGATAGAAGTACTCTTTCAGTGACTCATCATCGATGCAGTGATTGGGGACACTTCTCAAGAATGAAGTGAACCTGTCCCAAGAACTACTGACTGATTCTCCCGGTAGTGCCACAAAGTTGTTCACCCTATCTTTGTGGTTTAGCTTCTTAGACACCGGGTAGTAACGTGCTAAGAACACATCCCTCAATTGATTCCAAGTGTAGATTGAGTTATAGGGGAGTTTGGTAAACCATATAGCAGCCTCTCCCGTCAGTGAGAGAGGGAACACTCTTAACCCAATTACGTCCATGTTCAAATCAGGCCTCCCTACAGAACTCTTACACACCGACCTCACTTTGGCAATGTGAGCATGTGGATTCTCAGAAGGTAGCCCTGAAAACAAACCTCTCGCAATGAGCATTTGCATCAGACTACTAGTTACCACGAAAGTATGGCCAAGTGGTAGGGGAGGCAAGACAAGTGGTCCGTCAGAGGCAGTAATATTATCATATCCCCTATAATACTCTTGAGGGCGTGGAGCGGGAGGTTGCCTTCGTATTTCACCTTCCCCAGAATTTTCAGGTAATAATAGATCATGAGCTTCAACCGATGGTGGAATTTCCGGGTTGAGCCCATCATCGAGAATACCCAGATTTCGGTTCATTCTGCACAGTGTACGCTCCAGTTTGGGATCGAGTGATAGTATGGGTTCTCCTCTACTCCGTGTACTTGGCATACACAGAAGTTAGATCTACAAGAGACAAAAACAAAGAGAAAAAGTAAAATTAGGAAAATGTTTACTAAACTTCGGTAATAAGCTTAAAGTTAATCTAAAAGCCACTTTCCCCGGCAGCGGCGCCAAAATTTGATACACTCAAATTTACTTCTCGAAAAGAAGTATAAGTGGTCGTATCAAGTAAAGAACCCAACTATGAGGTTGGGTCGATCCCACGAGGAAAATGATTTAGAATTAACTTTAACCTACAATTACTTCTATTTAGTCAAGTCCTTCCAAAAACAAGTAAAAAAAGGGGGTTTTAAATAACAAATGTGATTAACTATTTCTATGAAAATAAGTGGCAAGTTCAATGATTTGATTTTAATCAAGTAATGAGAGTAACTAAGGCATAAGTGTTCCCCACAAGTTCATAACGCGATAATTCTAGCTAATAACAATCCTTTCCTAGTATCTTGCATGCAAAGTGGTAAGTTATATATCCCTAATTCCTTGGTCCGGCAACTAGAAAATTTCACTCCGCACCTTGGTCCAGCTACGTGTGTATGGTTTACTAAACCTTACCTTACCTCATATTAAGCATCATAATCGATGTTTGGCTTACTTGTTGCTTCGCACCAATCGACACTAGCCTATTATATAGTGTATACTAAATCTACGTTGATAATTCTTTTCTTATTATCTACCTCCTTGGACCGGCAAGTAGCAACAAGGTGAGTTCTGACGCGTGCACTCATTAAAAGGACTTCTAAAAGAAAGAATTATCAATACATGCAAGACACTATTCTAGGATTATTATTTTAGCTAGTTTTTACCTTGTTATTTACCCATTGTTCCCACAACCCTAGGTAGGGATTTAGTTACCCATGTTAATAATCACACAATTCATATTAGTTTGATAAGAATTCATGCACTTACTTTGATGGATTGAAGAAAATCCAGAAAATTACTTGAATAATCAATAATCTTGCAACAAACGATTCTGGAAAAATAGAAGAATTTCCCCCAAAATCAAAATTTCAACAACTAGAACAATAAAAATGAAAAATACCCAAGAGTCTAACCTCAAAAACGAGGTTTTTACAAGTATTTATAATAATAGAGTCCTAACATAAAAGGGAAATCTATTTAAGGAAAATCTGTCCAAAAACCGCGTCTGAGTTGACGACCTGGATGACGGGCCGTCGAGGCCACGACAGTCCATCGATGGTTTCCATTTCTCCACACTTAGAATCTTTTCAAGTAGGGTACTAGAGCTACTTTCTGTTAACGATGACGGATGTGCAGGACGGTCTGTCGTGGAGATAACGGTACGTCGAGAGCCTCCGTAGCCCCACACATAGTCAAAATTCCCCGATCTTCCTTTAGCAGCATTTCTTTCATACGATGGTGTCCACCTACGGACCGTGGATGGGTCGACGGATCGTCGATGGCTCCGTAGGTCGTCACTTTTGCAATTTCAGCATAATTCTTTTGCGTTTTCATCCTGGACAGATTTCCTGCAAACAAAGAGAAAAATACATTAAAACTAATACAAAAAGGCCTTAGACACACCCTAAACTTAAGGAAAAAGCATTGAAAGTACCGTGAAACCACGGTACATCATGGCCTCATCGGTATTATTTAAGAATATTGATTATCATGGCCTTGTCGGCACAACTTGAAGTATTATGATGGTTTGTCTAATTGATTATGTGAAGTATGATCATATCTATCTACATGTTAGTAATGTGAAAGTATGTGTTCTTCTATGGATATTAGGTGATCATGTTGGACTATGACTATGTGTTTATGTGTGTAGTCTTAGAGTTGATTCATGATTGCTCCTACTTGACTATATGAGTCTATGATGGCTATATTGATGATGTTATAGTAATGTATAGGATGAAATAAAGATGATAAGGGTCATTCCTAAGTGCTTCAAAGAATGATATGCTATCTGTAATAAAGTAGAGTATGTTGTGTTTTGTATTTGGTAGGCTTGTGTCCCTTACTTGATACATGTATATGATGAATATGAAAATCTTGATTTGTCTTGTATGTGTATGGATGAATGTTGAATGAAAGTCTAGGATCGATAGACCTATGATGGTGCCCTTCTAAGCATGACTAATATGTGAAATCTTCTAGATAGAAAGAAGGTTAAGAATGAGCTATCCTTATTACACCATTGAGTGGCAGCCCTAGTGGACCCATCTTTGGTAGGTGCATTATGACTAGGTAATGAATAAGAGATGGTACCTTTTCATATGCTCCTTTTCATTGAACTTACTCTATGAGAACAAAGGCTAGCACCGAGTGAAATATGTTATGGTTTGTAGCTCTACTTAAGAAGGAGACTAGAGTACAATGTATCTCTACTTTAAAATGAGACTAGAGTGCATAAAAGACCTTGATATTCCTTAACCATGTGCCTATATGGGATATGTCCTAGTTCAACCCTTGGCAAGTAGAACACCCTCAATTGGGATAGGTTTATGACTCTGGATTCCATGCCTAGCTAGTATGGTCTATGTAGGTTATTGCCTATTCTCATCATGTGGGATACATGCTAGTGTTGGATAAGTACTAGGATGTTTTGGTAGTGGAATGCGACGCTATCTAGACACTGAACGACTAGACTTTGAAGATGTTAGTATGTGAGTCCCTAGGTCTTTCCAAGACTATTATGCGAAGCCTATAATGAATGAAATGTTTTCTAATGACTTAATGAACATAATGACTTTATAAAAGAATGTTAATGAAAAAGGTACTTATCTAGAGTATCTTTGAGGATTGCTTAGGTAGGCTTGAAGAGGGTGTATGGGCGGTCTCTTCATGTCTTACTTAGGTGAGTCTTAAAGTAATTCTTGGTAGGGAGTTTAACAAATAAAGTAATATTGATCTTATCTTAGGAAGTCTTAAGGATCATTTAGGTGTGCTTAGAGAGGGTGTATGGGCTGTCTCTCTTCGTCTTACTTATGTGAGTCTTAGGATAACCTTTGGTGAGAGGGTTGGCAATCTAAGAGAGTTCTCTGTGATGTGAATTTAGTTCACTGTAACATTCTTCAATATTTGATAAAATGCTTATGTGATATCTTATATGTTTCTAAGGTGTTAAATGTTGTTCTTATACGTATACTATGATGTTTTAACCAAAAAGGAACATGTTTCATACAAATGTCCATTTATCATGATTTTATGCATTACGCCATACTTAGTACAAGTGTTTGTACTAATTTCATACATTTTGTCTATCTCTAAATGTGTAGGTGACGTTTAGGAGGAGTCTCGATGTTGAAGCTTTGATTAATGTTCATCAAGTAAAGAGTTGGTATGTCCTCACTAGATTTGAGGACATCTGGATGTTTAGATTTCCTTATTGAAGTATTGTAATAGACTTAGCTATTTTCTATATGTTGAAGTATGGCCGTGTCCCAATATACTCGTATGTCTAGGATGGCGACTTTGAGACTTAGCATTTCGTTATGTTTTTCTACAAAAGAGATATTTTGAAGTATTATTATTTCGTGTGAAAAGTTTTAATTCCTACTTTTCATATATGTATGCAATGAATGGTACGAAAGGGCTTGTCTTAGACATCCGAGAGGTCGACGACACCGTGTTTCAATTCGAGAATGACCTAACTTCTAGGGGGTACTCTCGGGTCGTTACAATTGTAATTTCATATTATAAACTATGAGATTTTTGTAATTTATAACAAGAGTCTACACTCAAAATCTGTTTAAAGTTTTAAATATTACAATTTGAATGAAAATTATGTTTATAAAGTATGTACTATATGAAATAAGAAATTCCTGAAATTTCTAGGCATCGGCCAAATATTGTCATAGTTTTTGTGTTTTATTATGATTATTGGAAAACAATTAGGTTAATATTTTTATTTAGCTATTTATGATTTTACTTGAAACCAAACTTAACAAAAATATTATATAGATAATTTTATTTGTGTATTTGATTAACAAGTTGTAACACTAACCCCATGTAATATTGTCTTGTCAATATTTATTATAATATTTTTAAATTATAATTTAATTTAAAAAAATTACAAAAATATACTTTTAATATAAGAGAGCTAGCCCGGCAATGCCCGTTGCCCACATACTTGTGGGTTGGACAGACCATTTTCTTGTCCACACAATATATGGACTAGTCCGACCTTACCCGTCAAATTGCAAAACATGTATGGGTTAGCCCAAATGGTGGGTCAGCCCATGTTAACAGTTCTATGAATTAGCCACAAATATGATGTGGTAAAATATAGGTGTATGAGGCTCCATTTATTTTTTAACAAGTAGATAATTGGGTTCCATTTCAAAAGATGGTCAAAAATCATCTTTCTCTCTCTTCATTATGACATTTTCCCTCTCTCTTAATTTTTTTTATTTGATTTCTTTTTTCAAATTGTTCCAAATTTTTAACCACCATATTTAATAATTTTATTCAT
This sequence comes from Solanum sitiens, assembly GCA_016801875.1. NCBI lineage: Eukaryota > Viridiplantae > Streptophyta > Magnoliopsida > Solanales > Solanaceae > Solanum > Solanum sitiens. The sequence continues at coordinate 180,494 of JABWTJ010000092.1, read as the reverse complement.
GGAAAGTACAAAATAAAAAAAAATTGCCGGATTCAATGTGTTTCTAACATTTTACATTATTTTCCATCTTGATGTTAATTATTTATATTGCTAATAATAGTTATATAAAACTATTTATTAATTTACCAATTAAGATATAACTAATTACAAATTTCTCTGTTATTATAATAATTAATTCTTTTCGAAACTGTAGATAAAATTTATAAAAAAAATAAAATAATGGTATAAATTAGTAAAACTATAATTTTATTTATGATTTTTAAGAAATTTATAAAAGAAAAAGTACACTATTAATATGAAAAAGATAGATGGTATAAAATTAATTTGTTCTTTTATTCTTCTTTCGACATTTTCATGTTTTCATAAGCACTTAAATCGATCAAATACTCTTCAATAAAAAAGTATAACGGAAAGAGCATCAATGAACTTGACAAACAATTACGTAAGTTTGATACTATTTTCACGAAATTCAAAAATGAATAATAGGCCTATATAATTCCATAATTGTTTCGTCAATTTATATGATATTTTTTATTTCTTAAATTTAAGCTAGGTGAAATTTAATAAATAATTTTTATCTACTTACCCGTTTCTTAGGAAATTATAAATAAAAAAAGACAATTTTATTAATTTATTTCTTAAAAGATTTTTGTGACTTTATACATTTTATTTATACTTTTCATAAAACATTATTGTTAGAATTATTTTTTTTACTTATAGCTTAATTTTATGATGGAAAAATGAAATACAAACAATTATTTATTATAATATGAATAAATAAAACAGTATAGGAAAAAATTAACACAATAGAATAAAAAATTATACGATGATCATAAAAATTAAATCGCAATTACTACATAAAATAGAAAAAACATAAGCTAATTAGATTAGATAAGAATGAAAAAACATTTAAAAAATGGAAACAAAAAATGTATTGAAATAAATGTAAAACAAAAAATAAAAGAAAAATGAAAAAGGATAAACTAATTAGATCTATTAAGAATGAAAAACAAATTTAAAAATGAAAAGAAAAGTATATTGAAATAAGTGTAAAATAAAAAAAGGAAAAAAGGCTTAATAGATGCCCTTTATCACTTGGTAGATGGGTCTCAGTCCATTTGTCAATCAAATAATACCTCATACAAGTATGATTTGACATGTCTCATGCATAATAATTTTTTTTGAAATAAAGAGCATTCTAGAGTCTTCATCTCAACTGATGACATAATTACCGTTTTACCCTAAGATGAAGGAAGAAATTCAAGAATATCATGGGTAGTCCTCTCTTCACCTTTCTATATAATAGAAAAATAAAGTGAAAATAAAATGGAAGACAACTATAAACCCAATGTAAATGAATACAGAAATGGGCAATTACAGTGTAAAATAAACATGAGTAATTAAATATAACAATAATAATTTCAAACCAAGCAACAAGCAAATCAAAATAGAGTAGCCATGAAAAAATAATCTACAATCAGTCCTTAAGAGAGCAACAAAGGTAGATATCAATGAACAATATAACAAAGAGAGTATTAACTAAAATATTGAGCAGATGCCAACCGACAAAATAAAAATAAATCGGAGAAGCATGAATTCGGCCTGATTTGAAGTTGACTAGTGATTGAGGCTTTAAATTTGTTTTGTCTCATTGGAGATTAGGATCACTAGAGATTGAAGTTGTTATGGGTGTTTGCTGGCTATTCGATTGTTCGACCTTCAAGCTCTGCCAGAGTACCTACAAAATAAAAAAAACAAAAATCGAAAGAAAAGAGAAGGGGGGGGGGGGGAAAGGGACTAGCGTCGTTTTTGGTCTTTGGGGGTCGATTATTTTTGGGTTTGGGTTGGTTTCTGAGATGGAAAGCGTTAGGTGTCAGAGGTGGAGGAATGGCAGTGGGATGATTGTTTTTTCTGGGTTGTTTGAGCCACGTCGGAAAAAATGAAGGAGAGGGAAGAGGACTAGTTGTCGATGGTCTGGGATATGTTCCGATTTGAAGCTCGGGGTTTTGGTGATTTTTTGCTGGCGGATTCCGATGGAGCTGTTGATCATTTGGGGTGGATTTTCTTGGACTTTTGGTGTTAGGTTGATAGTTGTTGGAGCCAAAAGATAGCTAGAGGTCTGGGTTGGTGGCTGCTTGCTGAAAAAGAGGATTGGAGAAGTGAGAAACGGGGAAGGAATGGAGTTTTGAGTTGTTGTTTAGGGTTTGTTGCTGAGGGTGGAGGCTGGTTCGAGATGGTGGTGTGGGTTGCCAGAAAACAATGAGAAAGTAGGAAAGAAAAAGGCTTGTGTGGTCATTTTTTGTGGTTGGAGAAGGTTCTTACATCCCTACTTAATTCAAATAAGGAGAAACATCGTGGTGACTCAAAAAATAATCAACTAAGTCCATTTTAAAAGAATTTTAAGAAAAAAGAGTTTTGAAGGAGTCGCCACCTAATTTTTCTTATCAATCAAATGTCACGACCGGAATCTAGACCCCAGACGAGACCGGCTTCGTTGACCTCTGAGAGGTCGCAGACAAGCCTACATACGTCGTCGTTACTTCATCTAGGTTAATTTTAGCGGAAAATTTGAACTTTTGTTTACTTAAACTTTATATTGGAAAACATTGATCTCGCATAATACTATCTACGTAAACTCATAAGCGTTCACAACAACCATCTAAATCAAGATAATCAAATGAAAGATATAGTCATAGATATAGAGTTGCCAAAATGGCACCAATACAACGTCTGAAAGTAAATACGAAAGAAACGCTAGTGGAACATACTCCACTAGCTCATGCCTACGTCTACGCTAGAGTAAATCAGTGAGCATCCTCAAAAGCATGAGGGCCAACCAAATCTGGATGAAAGCTCCACGTCCGGATAACTGCTGCGTCGACTCGTAAGCTCTAACATCCATATGCACCTGCACCTAAAAGTAGATAAATATATGGAATTAGTACACACTTGTACTAAGTATGGGTAAATGCAAGCACACACCACGGACATGCATGATTTAGAATATCTCTCTCCTAACGATATGAGTTATGGAAAGTCAAGTCAGTGGACTTGCCAAAATCGGATTAGGAAAGTCATGCCATAAGAGTAACATGCATCATCATACGTATCATATTGCACACAGGACATAACATATTGCATATAGAACATAACATATTGCATATAACACATATCATATTTCATTTCATTCGTTCATATGCCATGAGAACCTCAAATTATGGACTTAACATTAGGACTTCCCAAAATGAGGGCTCAACATATGGGACCTCAACTAGGGAGCCTTCTTTAGCAAACACAGAGTCTGCTTCATTCATTCATACGTACTTCATTTCATTTCATTCATAGGCTAGTGTAAACACCAGCTATACCTAGGATGTATTTTAAGACTCTCATTGGGTTCACTGTGCAATGACTAAGAATGACCTAGTGTCATTACATAAGTCTAGTTCACCTCTTGATTATCCTACCTAAACACCTTTGGTATCGTTCATTTAATTGTGTGCATTACATGAGGCTGGCCTCATTCTTTCTTAGGGAACTTTAACTTTAACTGACATAGATCATATGAGCTCCATGAAATCCTGTGTCTATCCCACACCAAAAAAAGGTGGAATCACCGGCCAAAGTCAAACTAAAACATGCTAGCGTATATAGGAAATTGAACCCTGCTAGATCCCTATGATGGCTGCATAGGATCAAAGACTAGGAGATATAAGGAGACCCATACCCGTATGGACGGACAGTCTCATCTCATGAGAATAACACGAACCTCTGCCTTCCCAAAAGAAGGAATCGCCACTCATAGCTAGCCTATCGGTGCTCAGTGTAAAGTTCCATTACATTCATCTCATACATCATAGAAGCTGGCTTCTATCATGAGGACATCATAGCTCATTAGATGATTTCTCATCTCATCATTAGTATTAAATAAATATTAACTTTAATACTTTCATTAGAGTGTTCATAGAGACTGGTCTCTTCATTAACTTTACACTCTCATAGGTGATTACGTTTTGATAACATTTACTTAGGTTCATTTGAGATCGCTCTCATCTTTCACATTAGCCTCTTATCATGTTGTCACCACATTCATTAGCTTTAGCTCAATTGCTCTTCATAATTACTCACCCCTCTACGTGAATGTTCATTTCATCATATGCCAATGCACTTGGCCCTTTTTAGTGTATTTCACACTCTTACTTAACCCTCTAGGGTCACATCATTCATCACTAAAATCTTAGGTTCACTTGCTTTATAAACGTATGCTGGACTTATGTGTCCACACACAAGCCATGAGGCTTCATTCATAGTTCATTTAAGTGATTCATATTACCCAAGATTATGTGGTACAAGACTTATGCATCTTGTAAGTATGCCAAGGTCTAAATTTTGATTCCTATAGGTAGCATTCATTAATTATTTAATCACGTAAGACTTATGTGTCAATACGGAATTGGGGAAGAGAATCCTATTTCGAATCCCTTGTATAACACTTAGTTAGTTTTCTTTATAATTTTTGTTGACATAAAATTCTTGGCTAGGGAACCCGAGATCCATCCCCCACACCTACACTTCCTTTCTTTCTTTTTCTTGATTCTTTTTTGTCTTAAATATTTCGGCCTGGGGGACCCAAGATTGAATCCCCACGCCCACATTTCTTTCTTTTTCTTTCTTTACTTGATTTCTTCGTATAGACCAAGAGGATGTGGGATCGATTCCCCTCAACCTCACCCTATTTTTATTTTTATTTTCTCCTTACTTTCTCATCCGGCCGAGAGGTTGTGGGTTCGATCCCCACATACCTCATTTTATTATTTCTTTATTTCATTTTTCTCCTCTCAAGAGGTTGTGGGTTCGAACCCCACACGCCTCATTTCATTTTTCTTTCATTTTTCTCCTAACCTTTCACTTGAGCCTTACCCCATTTCGGATCCCCCTTACCTCATTTTTATTATTGAATTTTTATATAACTTGTATATGGTGAGGTCTTGGGTTCAATCCCCAATGACCTCATGCATTTTAATTTTTTTTTAAAAACTCAATTTTTTTTTACAGTAAGTGGCCGAACCAAATTTCCAGAATGCTAGAAATTTGTTCACCTTTTTGCAGTCCATTTTCTCAACCTTTTAAACGTTAGATTTAGGACAATTTTCGTGTAGCATCTGGTGCATCTTTAGGTGCATTTTCATGGTTACTTTTAGTCAAGAATTATTATTCAATTCAGCAACTTTGAACTCATATGAACATCACATTTTTAACATATTCGCACACACATAATTCATAATATTTTAACATTTCAATATCAAGCTTCAAACCGTGGGTAATTCACGGGACACACATGCACAAACAAGTTAACGAACTTCACATTTCCGGAACACCTCTTTCATTTCTACATAATTCCGAATACACATTCAAACACGTAATCACAACCAGCCCTAAAATCATCTACCAGAAGTCATACCAACGCATACTTGAATCTTTAAAAGGATCTAATGAAAGGGGCATACAACGGGGACAACCTTAGTTTTCGATTGTGAATAGACTGAACCTTAGGGGTCTCTTGGGAAAGGGACCAAGAGGGAAGAAAACCCATACCTTAATGTCGTTCAACACTTGTTTCAATGCTTCCAATTCTCACGAAACCAAGCCTCACCACGAAACCTCAGCACAATCCTGTCGAGAAACCCCTTTTTGCTTTACGTTTTCAGATTGTCTTTACTTTGAGTTTTAGCGTTCAAGTTCTTGATGAACTTTATTTTTTGTTCTGTTCTATTCTTTTAATACAGACTGATCGTGCAAGTGAGGTGAGAGTAGAGAGAGACGTGAGAAAGAGTGGTAGCTTAGGATTAGGAGATTTAGGTGGAGACTTAGTCAAACTAGGACTTCTCCATAACTTATTAAAAATCTGATTTTTCAAAGGGTAAGCGAAATGACCACCAAGCCCCTACAAAAAATCAGATTATAACCGTCAATTTAATCCACCTAAACGTTGCCCCCACCAAGGCTCGAACCCGGGTGAAGCCTTCATCGCGAAACGGGTCATTCCGGGTCGACCCGACCCAAACCGTTCCTCTAATTTAATTAATTAATTAATTAATTAATTACAATATTATCCCTAGCTTGGAAAAGACCATTTTACCCCTAGACCCTCCAAACCTAAGATTACCCCTTTTAAGTCCGATAAAACTCATCCGGGTGAATCTCTTAAATTCGGGTGCCCTACATGGTTGGTTCTCACCTTGCCTAGCTCAACTAACTAACCAAGTTGGTTGGCTTGGCTAGTGCATAGGTTATGAGGTCTGATTCTACGCGCAACAAGCCATGTGAACCCAGTCTAATCCAGGCATTCTGGGTACGTTTAAGCATTACTTAGCATAGTCATTTTCAGGTTGTTACATCAAAAATGTCTATGAAATATTATATTCTAGGTAAGGGTTCATGTTATTCCGAAGGGAATATTAATAATATACACAACAGTAAATAAAAATCATAATTCGAACTACGTTCGAATAGTTCAATGGAAAGCAACTCTGTATACTTGTAAATATACCTAGTAAAAGTGCTAGTAATAAATAAATATGAATAACTCAAATAACAATTTAAAAATAAAAATTTGTCTTATTAACATGGAAGACCTTGGAAATCGACGGAAATTTTTTCGTCGGCCATTTTAACATACAAAATGTATAAACGTAAACTAAATTTTCATGTTTTAACATTTGGGAGGTCTCCAAAACCGATGGAGAGATTTTTTCTTTGGCCAATAAAATAATAAACAACAAACGAAAATAATAGTAGTCTAATGGATGACTAATCAGAACTTCACAAATAACTAATTCCAATTATAGAAAGTTTTTCTAAATTGTAAAACAAAACACAATAATATAACCTTGGAAAAGTAAAACAAAGAAAACAATAGCTTAAGCCTATGTCAAACTGTAAAACAAAAACTTACTAGAAAAAAGGTAAGAAAATCAACCCCAAAACTTAAAATAATCGACTAATTACTGAGGCCAAGAAAACAAATTAAATAAAACTTTGTCGTTGCTGGAAGATTAAACAAAATCAACAATTTGATATGAAAAACATAGAATAAATAAAGTGAAAATGGTATAAGATTAAATACAAAGGATTACCCTTTGCAAGTTGATGTTGTTTCGGTTTGGAGCTGGTCGAAAATGGCGGAAGGGAGAGAGCTACGTGGTGGAGAGCTCGTGGAGGGGTTTAGTTCATTGTTTTTGTCCATCACCGGAGCTTGGAGCTTGTCTGATCACTGGGTTTCACCGACCTTAGATCCATACCTGCAAAAACAAAATGAAAATCATAAAAGGAGATAGGGGAAGGGGACTGGGATTGGGACTGAGAAATGATCACTCCTCGCCGGAGTTTCGCGATGGGTTGGTTTTGAGTGGGTTTGAAGGTTTCGAGTTGCTGGTTGCAGCGGTGGTGATGTATGTATGTTATTAAGGTAGTTGCAGAATCTATCAAGGAAAATGGAGAAGAGAATTGTCGGGTTTCTGGGTTTGTTTGGAGCTGCTAGTGGGTTATTGTTGGTGGGGTTGCTGAAAAAATGGGGGTCATTTTCGGTGGCTTTGTCACCAGAAAAACGAGAAAAAATGATGGGGTTTTGGTGGTGGACAGTCGGATTATGGCTTGGTGATGCATTTCCATAACTGTTCGTGCAGGAAGAACAAGGCCAGTTGGGTTCGTATGGTATTTTGTTAGTTTTTTTGGAACTTGCCGGTTGTTCCGATGGCTATGGAGGAAAATGAAAAATGGATCTTGGGGTGGTAAACATTTAACAGTGAAGGGAGTTATGGTTTTGGTGGTGGCGATGGTTCTTTGGGGTGATGGTGATTCCGGCATGCTCATCAAAATAGATACGGAAAAGGGTAAAATAATATCCTTAAACTATTAGAAATAGCTCATATTTATCCTTAAACTATATTTTGGCTCAAAACTACCCTTTCCGTCAAACTATTGGATCAACAATACCTTATTATTAACGGACGTTGTTAAATGTCATGTGGATGCCACATTGCACGACAATAGGGTTCCAATGTCACATAGACTAAATCCCTCAATCTTGGTTACTCTTTTTCCCCCATTTCATTATTTTCCTGAAACGATTTCACCCCTTGTCCCTCATTTTTGCGTCTAGGGTTTCACAGTTTTCTATGTTGCTGAGTTTCGAAGTGGATATCCGTGGTTGTAGGTTAGTAAATGTTTTTTCTTATTTTATTATGCGTAAAACCACAAATATCCACTTTGAAATCCACTCCCGAAGAAAGTTATGAAACCCTAATCAGAAAATGAGGGGAAAATTTTGAAATCCTAACTATCATGCTTTGAAATCGTGAACATACTAAAATAAGAAAAAAAATACTAACCTACAATTACGAATATCCACTTTGGAACCCAATCATGAAGAAAACTATGAAACCCTAGCCGCGAAATGAGGGAGAATGGGTGAAATCGTTTATCGAAAATAATGAAATGAGGGGGAAACAAGAGTAATTAGGATTAGTCTATGTGGCATTGGAACCCTATTGTCATGCAATTTGGCATCCACATGGCATTTAACAACTTCCGTTAATAAAAAAGGTGTTTTTACCCAATAGTGTGATGGGAAGGGTAGTTTTGAGCCAACATATAGTTTATGGATAAATATATATGAGCTATTTCAGATATTTTAAGGGTATTTTTGACCCTTTTCCGTTTAGTCTATGCGAAAATTGTAACCCTGTTGGCATGCAATGTGGAAAACATATGGCATCCACATGGCATTGAACAACTTCTGTTAATAAGAAAGACACTTTTGACCCAATAGTTTGACGAGAAGGGTAGTTTTGAGCCGAAATATTGTTTACGGATATATATGAGATATTTTAAATAGTTTAAGGGTCTTTTGACCCTTTTCCCAAAAAAAAATAAGAGACCCTTTCTATTAAAAATTTAAACATTATCTCCCTCCTCTAAAAAATAATTCTCCACCCCTAACTTAATCACTAAGAAATAACTTATATAGAAAAATCGGAAATCACCGATAGTGCAATACCACTATCTTAAAATTATGGGCCAAAATCACTAGCTAATAAAATATTTGTGTATGAAAATTTAACCATATTCGAATAAATTTTTAGACAGTGCAAAATATCAAAATATATATTAACAAATGTAACAAACAAATGAATATTAAAAGAATATAAAAAGAACGTAACTAATGACATGTAAAAAATGTAACTAAAAAATAATGATTTAATCAAAATGAAAAAATATTTGAACGTATTCAATCACTTGTGACAAAATTAATGCAATTAAAATTAACTGATAAAGAATCTTAAAATTTTCACAAATAAGGATAAATTCGATTAAACTTTTTTACATTGTAAAAATGTATTTTGAAGTACTGAATAAATAAAACTTAAAAGTTACGAATTTTATAAATGTTAGAAAAAAATTAGGTGTCAACACAAGGCGCTGGAAAATATGGGTCTAGAGGAACAATAGTTTGGAGAAGAAACAAAGGGATTGGTGGGTTCTTTTCACCGGAAAGGGGAGAGGATTTTGTGTTGTTGGCGCTTCGCTAGATTCCGGGGTGGTGGCATCCAAAATATTAATAAATAGTGAACCCTTTCGAGGATAAAAAATCTCAAAATTTACAAACTCATCTAAAATATAATTCACCACCCCTTAACTTAATGGACAAGTTATTCTTTAAATAAAGAATTGAAAATAACCATTAGTATAATACCACTATCTTAAAATTGTGGGCGATAATAAAATATTTGTGTATGAAATCTTATCCATATCAAAATGAATTTCTGGACTGTGCAACATATCAACATTAATATTTACAAATATAACAGAAAAAATGAATATGAAAAAAAAGTAATGAACATAAGCAATGACATGTAAAAGTGAAGTTTAACAGAAATAATTAATTTATAAAAAATAAACAAATATTTGAACATATTAAACATGCTATGACAAAATAATTTAAACATAATTAATCAATAAAAATATCAATACTTTGAGAATAAGGATAAGTATCAACAAATTTCACTAAAATGAGAAAACATGTATTTTGAACTATTTAAAAAATAAACTACTTGAAAAGTATTAACTTAAGTAAAATCAAACAAAAATTTGATGTCAGCACACATATTTTACATGGAAACACAAATATTGATAAACAAAGAGAAAGAAAAAGCTTCATGTTCATAATCCTTACCACTATTCATTAAAAAATTCAATCACCTACTACGATTATTATTCTTCAATTTGATAAGCTCCCTTCGCGCATTTTCAAATTTTTTATTTAAACTCTACCAACTCAGGGGTTAAATGGGGGACAAAACAGAGTCACCCAAAACTGAAAACCTTCCCAAAATATCATGTCTACAAGAGTAATAGTAGCTTCATCCCACGGAAACACAAAACAGTTAGTCTCACAACACCACCTTTCTACCAACCCAAAAATCAACTTTTGATCAGTCTGGACTCTATAAACTAAACTCTTGATAGCTCCGTAAATTCCTGTAGCTTTCCATATATGGTGATGGATAACTTCCATCATTTCAACCCATTCTTTCCACTTCATTTGTTGATCCCTCCATCCATTGCAACCATAAAAGGAGACTTTCAATGGCCACTCAAATTCAAATGGAAAAGTTTTTGACGGAGGCTTCAAATTCGGTCCTTCATTTGAAACAACAATTGGATTTAAGAAATGGAAATTTCTGTGTTGTGGGATTCAACCAAGTTGTGAAACCAACATCTCGCCAGTTTCATCAATCGTTGGATCTTATTTCGAATCTTTAAAATTCACAATTCACCTAGTTTTAGGACAAGCAAAGAGTATATTTGATTCTTTTAGGACAAGAAAAAGTACTGCTTGTGTGTTTTTTCTTACAATTTTAAAATGGGAATGACGGCTATAAATGATTTATGCAGAGTATGATTTACTTGTCATAATCCTCTTTGTCCTTTAGTGAGTATCAACATAAGATTACACATTGATTGAATTGGAGGAATTTTTTTCAAGGGGTGTTAATACATAAAAAAATTAAACATCTGATAAATTTAGGGATTGTATAATAGAACGTATATAAATAAAACTTTTGACCTATCTACATAGTATATCTTTTGAATACATATAGTTCCATCATTGATGATAACGAATATTATTTAAACTTTACGTGCATGAGCATTTAATCCTAAGCCTCGATAAAGAAAGACAATTGTTGCAGACTATTTGTCAACGCAAAACTGGTGAATTCTGATGAAATAACAAAACAAAATTTGAAAATCTCTCTAATTATGACATATATTCACTAAGTAGTATTTTATTAATTCTTAATGTGATTTCAGAACTTATTTAAAAACACTCTAGAAAAAACCATTTGTTTGGTGGGGTATCTTTTCTAGAAAAAATATGAATTCGGATCGTGAATAATTATTTGATATAATATTTATAGTTATACATAGAACGTAGTATATATACCTTTTAGTGGATCGAGCGGTGTCATGTCACGATCCAGACCGTTGTTATTGTCACCCACACGACCTCTTTGGTGGGAGAACCAATACTACAAGCCAATTAAATAACTTAACAAAAAACTAGGCATTTCAAGATACAGAAGCAGGTTTAAATGAAAATATAATTAATCTGGAGTCCCCATAAACTCCAAATATTTAACAAAACAACTAATCTAATGCGGAAAAAAAACCCTAGAACCTGAAAGTTATTGTACGAAAACTCTACTGACGACAAGTTTAAGAACAAGGGGTACAACTCAAAAACTAAAAGAGCACCTCAACAAATAGTCTGAGTCGGAAAAGAATGTACTTAAACAAGAGAGATTTACAGCAACCTAAAAGAACTGGCTCACAGTTGAATCCGTTCACGCTCAATAGTCACCTAGTTGAGGTCTATCCATAACCGCCAGAAGATGCCCTGTACTCAACAAAAATAAGAGCAAGTCCAATATTAGTTCACAACCACAATGTACTTGTAGGATCACGTGACTATCACATTAAGTGAAACATATATAAGTCATTACAACATCATAAACATGCATATACAGAACATATTCAATATCAATTATCATTAACGAGCAACGTTCAATTTCACATTCTCAATAACAAGTATATATGAAAACTCAACGGTCCTCTCACGAGACCCAGTTCAATATCCTCTCATGGAACCCACACCCAAACAGATAGTGCACCGGTTCGTCGTATCCAATCCGATGTTTATGACAGAACGTGGCAACCGATTCCATGTTTATGACGGAACATGTGTCACGACCCGAGAGTATACCCTACAAGAAGTGGTATTCTCAAATCGTGGCACGGCGTATTCGACCTCTCGGAGGTCTTATATATATAAATATATATATATATATGTATATATATGAAAAGTAGTGTGGAATTTAAACTTTTCAAACAATCGAATAATACTTCAAAATCTCTTTTATAGAAAATCATAGGAAAAAAGGCTAAGTCTCTTGTAGCCATCTTAGACACACGAATATCTTGAGTCACAACCCATACATCAAGAAAATAGAAATATCTATGTCTATTACTATGTCTTTAACAAGAAAAGCTAAACATAGTTATGTCCTCGAATCAATTGAGGACATACCACAACTTTGCTTGAATGAATGCTAATATCCAAGATTCACTTCAATGAATCCTCTCAATTGCCACCTACAACTTTAGAGATAAGACAAAATATATGGTATTAGTACATTAGAATGCACTAAGTATGATGACATGCAATCAAAACCATGATAAAAGGACATTTGTATAAAACATGCTCTTTTTGGAGAAAACCTCATAAGACAAGTACAAGAGTCACTTACAAGTCAACATAAATACATATAAGTCAAATTCCACAATACAACATCAACATCACTTAAAAACATATAATCATAAGACCCTCCTACCAAAGGTTATCCTAAGACCCACTTGAGTAAGTTATGAAGTGGCCGCCCATACAACCTCTTCACACACACTTAAGTGATCCTCAAGACTACCTAAGTTAAGATTATTCCCTTTTCAACATTTAACTCACCACGCAAGGTTACTCTAAGATTCACTTGAGTAAAATATGAAGAGACCGCCCATATACCCTCTTCAAGACTACTTAACCAACCCTCAAAGCTACCCTAGATAAGGATCCTTCTTCAACTTACTTTAAATTAAGTCATAGCCATTCATTAGGTCAATTAAGAGATAATACATTAAATAAGGACTTCACATAATGGTCTTGGAGAAGATTTAGGGAACCTGCATATTAGCATCTTCAAAGCCTACTCGTTCCATATCTAGATAACATCCCATTCCACAACCTAAGCGTTGTAGAACTTCTCCAACAACTAGAGTGTATCCCACATGATGAGAATAGACATTAACCAACATAGACCATAGTAGCTAGGCATGGAATCCGGATTCAACCCTACTTCGATTGAGGGTGTTCTACTTGCCAAGGGTAGAACTAGGACACATCCCATGTAGGCATATGGTTAAGGAATATCAAGGGTTTCTTTATACTCTAGTCTCATCTTATGTAGAGTCACTCCCCAAGCATACTCGCTCGGTGCTAGCCTTTGTTCTCATAGAATAATTCAATAACAAGGGCATATGAAGAGGTACCATATAATAGTCATAACCAAATCATAATACACCTTACCAAATATGGGTCCACTAGGGCTGCCACACAATGGTTACTAGGATAGCTTCATGACTTTCTTAAGGATGGTTTCATGCCATTCAAGCCAACCTACCCCTAACTCCATCATTCAGACAAGAAGGATACCGTTACGGCTTTAAACTTCACGGATATCATGACCTTTTATCTAGTTTGAAGGTTCCACATTAATGACCCTTTTAACCATGTTCAAGGTCATATTTCAATCATACATACACATACATGACAAAGGTTATTTAGCCTACTAAGTCAAGAGTCATATTCACATTCTTCATGTATCAAGTAGAGGGACTTAGGTCTACCAAAACAAGACACACATATCATCATCTTATCACATGTACAAGATCATTCAAGTAGCACATAGGGACAACTAGGTCTACTACAAGTCACCCTATTCATTCCTAAAGATTTATCAACATAATACATCAAAAAACTCATATAGTCAACTAGAAAGATTTACACTTTAACATCAAGTAAACACATATGAAGACATCATCATAGTCTACTATATACCCATATCATACTCTAGAAGAACTCATGCTCACATATAAACGTAAGTCATATATACCTTCACAATGATCACATATCCATGTTATAACATGATAATATCATAATTCATAAAGTAATGCCGATAAGGCCACATTCTTCACAATTATAGCGCATAAGCACTGGCACCATAAGTGGACCATACAAAACATCACAATTGAAATACCTATACTATATAATATTGAAGAGGTTAGATCAACATACCACGATTCCAGCATCAACACCTCCAATCCTTAACCAATTCAACCAATTCAATCTACAAAGGCTCTTACCATTAGCCATAATCACCAATTCAAACCAATAATTAAACTATACCAAGATTCAACATAATACAATATGAAATTCATCAAATTAGGACAACATATATACAATTCTAACATGTTTCTTACATAATTCAATAGCCCAAAGTAACCTACACAAGAAATCAATACAATAGAGACATAATAAAATCACCCATAATATAGCCAAAATAAGGATTTCATGATTTGCTTGGGTTCATAAAGAATTTAATCGAAAATCATTAAATTAACATCAATTATATTATAAATCATTGATTCAAGTCATTTTATGCAAGAACCCATAAATAGATATTAAAATAGAAGAATTCATCTTTTGACAAGTCTTAGAAAACACTTTGAAGTTTTATCTCCTTGAAGAAAGAGAGTTCAAGGATGAAACACCATACCTTGATTGATGAAAATCCACGTAAATGGTGAAGAATTTATGGAGAAATCAAGCTCCAATATCCCACCTTGCTTCAAGCTCCAATAGAGTTCAAGAGGATTCTTCTTTAGGGTTTGGGTTTGATTTTGAATAATGAACTTAACTTGGGGTTCTAGACTTATAAAACCACTTAAAATACCCTAAAATAAGTAACTGCCAAAATTATTTTTATAACACTAGGTGAAATTCCCAAAACACCCCTGCCTTGGCCGAGAGACTTGCAGAAAATCTGCAGGTGTCATTCGATGGACAAACCTATGGATCGTCGACCCACAAACGGACTGTCTTGCAAGTCCGTGGTTTGGGTCAGAGACTCTTCCAACGGGGGGCTAAGCTCCCACACTAAGTATGGGTCTACAGCCCCAATCTATGGGAAATCGACTAGACCATGTTCCGTAGTTTGCTTCGTTGGTTGGGGACTATTTGGTAGTCTTGACCCACAAGTTGGCTTCTCCTCAAGGACCCTTAGGGTGGTCCTTGGGGAGTTGTGACTGTACTTTTCCAACCTAAATACACTTTTATAGATATTAGGAACCTCTCCCATCAATTTGAACAAAAACGAACACGTAAAACATGCAAAGGCACACTAGAAAACACAAGCACGTCTCAAGGCAAAACTTTTGAATGTCTTGGACGTTTGACCTCTCAAAACTCCCAAACTTTAAAAACGTCCTCAAAACACTATTATTAACCATTTTAGGACTTCATAACCTAATGACACACATGTTAGTTTCTAGCTTCACCTAATTCATTTTAGAGGTGTTACATTCTCCCCCACTTGGACAACATTCGTCCTCGAATGACACTTGCTACACTTTAGGCACTATCAAGAGATAAGGACTCAATACTAGCAGCTCAAAACCATACCACACAATATAAAGCACACATAAATAGGAGTAACATCAACTCCACATAATCAAGAGACTCAAAACACAACATGCAAGTAGAAACTACATCTACAATGCATCATGCAATAAGACTCACATCTTCATTTCATATAGGAGGAACTCCTTCTCTACACACTATCATGCTCATATACATCAATTTTTTTCACATTATAACCATTTCTCATGAAAATACAATTTAGCTAAAATTTCAAATTCTTTACAGTGAAGTACAAAATCCTTACAGTGAAGTATGCTTTCTAACACACTAAGGCAACATTTAAGCAATTTATGATGGAGTCATGACAATATGAGATACAAAACCATATACACTTATTTTACAACATAAACATAACTTCATGAAATGCACTTTAAGGTCCCGAAAATGACATAGGTGAACTAGAGCCTAACATTGTGTTCATGATGGTCTAAGATTCTAATATGGTCTATTATGTGGTATTGAGGCAGTGTCTAAAGTGTTAGGTGCATTTGAATTTAAACGTCAATGGACGATCGAGACGTTCGACGACTAAGTTACCTAAGTGCCTCATATGTGGTTCTATGTGTTTATTTGTGATTCATCATGTTTTTAAGTCTTTAAATTAGTTCATATGATGTGTATATATAGTGTGTCAAGTTTCGAGAAGTTTGGAGGTCAAACACTCAAGAACGTTCATGACGTTCGAAAGATGTACCTTGAAATGACCTTGTGTGTCTAGGCATGTTTCGTCGAGTTTTACGTGTTTGTTTTAAGTGAAATTCATGTGAGATGTATGAAACTCGTATACGGTTATGTTTGGGTTGGAAACGTCCAGGTAAACATCCCCAAGGACCAACCAAGGATCATTGAAGAAGGACCCTTGTTGGTGGCCAAAACTGCCCAAGGCAGTCTCACCTACGAATGGCAATCGATGGCCAGTGGCCTGGTCGACGGTCCGTAGGTGATTGGCGTGGGTAGTTACTTAGACTGGGGATCTAATCTACCAATCCCAAGTCTTTGAACCCATCGACGGAGGCCAGCACGACCAATAAGTGGACCTACGCCCAATCGATGGGCAACCATCGATGGACAAACTTTGGTCCCAGACCACGGACCAAAGGACGGTCTGTAGGTCAAGGGACGGTCCGTAGGTTGTCCGATAGGTAGGGACTTGGTTTGGGAAAGTATGAGGACCACATCCAGCCTCTGAACCAAATGACGGGATAACAGGATGGTCCATTTGTGGACAAACGGTCCGTCGACTGTCCAACCGTCGATGGCACTGGTTCCCTGCACAGCTTCACTGTTAAGTGAGGGGTGATGTTGTAATTTCACCCCACTTCCAAATATAGACTTTGGCGGTTCCCTAAGGGTCTTTTGGGTATTTTAGATGTGTTTATAAGTCAACACTTAGGAGATTTCATTCTTCAAAATCAAAACCCCAAAATACCTTAGAAATTCCCCAAGAGTCCATTGAAGTCCAAAGTCAAGGAAGAGCTTGGTGTGACGAATTGAGTGGAGATTCTTCATCAAAGTGAATAATTACCTTCATTGAGGTATGACTTTTTATCCTTGAAACTCGTTTCATCAAGGAGCCCAACTTTCAAAGATGTTTTCTAAAGTTTTCTAAAGTTGAATTAACCTATTTCATGATCTACCATGGGTTCTTGCATTAATGGTTTTTAATCATTGTTTAGTGATTGAATTGTGGTTATTAAGGTGATGTTATCTCAATTAGACTATGAACCCATGTAATTGATGAGCTCTAGTTTTGACTAATTTATGAGTTACTTGATATTGGTCTAATGTTTATAGATTCATGTGTAGTTTCTTATGGGCTTTCTAATGATATAAGAATTGTATTCAATTGATGTCTAATTAGTCTTAGATTTTTGAATCTATAATGAATTGGCTTAGGTTTCATTGATTATTATGTTTTCTGTATTGAATTGATGTTCATGGCCATGGGTAAGGGCCTTATGATGTTGAATTGGATGATTTGGTATTGGCTTGAAGTGTTGAGCATGAATAGGTGGTATGCTGCCCTATTTCCTTTTTATTAATGTTATTTAGACTTCAATTATGTTGTAATTGGTTTGGTCCACTTATAGTGGCGGTGTTATGTGAATTGATGTGGCCTTTGTCGGCGTTATTTAAGTACATTGATGATCATGGCCTTGTCGGCACTACTTGAAGTTATATGGCTAATTGTGTAGTTAATTATGTGATATATTATCATATCTACCTATTTGTGAAAGTATGTGTTAGTCTATTGATGATATCTAGGTAATCATATTATGCTATGACTATGTGTTAAGTGTGTAGTCTTACAATTGATATATGGTTGTTCCTAACTTTGCTATATGAGTCTATAATGGTTATATTGATGATGTTAAGGTAATTAATAGGTTGACTAAATGATGTTAAGGGTCATTCCTAGGTGTCTAAAAGATAATATTCTATATGAGCTAAATTATGTAATGTTGTGTCTTGTTTAGGTAGACTAGTGTCCCTTACTTGATGCTTGTATGAATATGAATATGTGATGTCTTGACTTAGGAACTTAAGGAGTCTTAGTCATAAATGAATTAATGTAAAGTGAGACCTTGAATGATGATAAGAGGGTCCTTTATGTGAAACCTTGAACCTAGTGGTAAGGTTATGAAACTTGAAGTCGA
Source organism: Solanum sitiens (assembly GCA_016801875.1). NCBI lineage: Eukaryota > Viridiplantae > Streptophyta > Magnoliopsida > Solanales > Solanaceae > Solanum > Solanum sitiens. Next base: position 161,966 of record JABWTJ010000092.1, on the reverse strand, counting down.
AAGCCGTAATGGTATCCTTCATGTAACGAATGATGGACTTAAGGTTGATTGGATGGAACGGCATCACATCAATCCTTAGGAAAGTCATAATGAGCTTCTTGTCGCCATAGTGAGATAGCCCTAATGGACCTTGCTTTGGTAGGGTAAATGTAATTGGGTCATGAACTTGATATGGGACCCCTTTGTATGAACCTTAATGTGAATTAATCTATGAGAACGAAGGCTAGCACCGAGTGAGTATGGTAAGGGAAGTAGTTCTAGTTAAACAATGAGACTAGATTACAAAGCATGCCCTTCATATTTCCTTAACCATGTGCCTACATGGGATGTGTCTAAGTTCTACCATTGGCAAGTAGAACAACCTCATTGGAGTAGGATAGAACTCCAGATTCCATGCTTTGCTACCATGGTCTATGTCAGTTATTGACTATTCTCATCATATGGGATACCTATTAGCATTAGAGAAGTTCCATGAGGTTTAGGTGGTGGTATGAGACGCTATCTAGACATTGCACAATAGGCTTTGAAGATGTTAGTAAGAGTCACTAGGTCTTGTCCAAGACAATTACTTGAATGTCATTTATGTTATGTATGTATCTTAAATGAACTAATTAACTAATGACTTAATGATATCAAGTATGTAAATGATGAGTACCTAATCTAAAGTGACTTGAGGATTCCTTAGTTAAAGTGTGAAGAGGGCATAAAGAATGATATCTTCATTGGTTATCTTTGGAAGTCTTGAGAATGACTCTAGTTAGGGAAGTTGCTTGTTATGTTTGACATGATCTTAACTTAGGAAGTCTTAAGGATTATTTAGGTAGACTTGAAGTGGATGTATGTGCGTTCTCTCCTAGGAGTACTTAAGTAAGTCTTTTTGATAGCCTTAGTAGGGGAGATTGTCATATTATGTATGTCTTGTATGTTGATATATCGTAGATGTGTATGTGTCTCATTATGAGTAATCTTAAGGATCGTTTAGGCACATCTAGAGAGGGTGTATGGGTGGTTTCTCTTTGTGTGACTTAAGTGAATCTTAGGATAACTTTAGTGAGAAGACTACATGCTAGGAAGTGTTTAAAAGGGAAGAAAGAGTACTTCACTGTAACAGAGAAGCAATTCACTGTGTACAGTGAAGATGAGTTACTGTAAAGTGACGCTTCAAATTATGATATTTGATTTAAATGATTTCTTATGATGAAATTATGATATTTAAATGAAAAAATGCATATTTTCAATAAATGTCCATTTTCATGATTTTTATGCATAAGTCATACTTAGTACATGTGGTTGTACTAATTCCATGCTTTTATATATCTATATAGTTCTTGGTAGGTGAAGAGCTTTTGGGAAGAAGACTTGGAATTAGAAGATCGTTCAAGAAAAGTCAAAGTATGTCCTCACTTGAATCGAGGGCATATATATCTTTTATGTTTCTTATTGAAGTATTGTAATAGACTTAATAGTACTATGTTTTATATTTCGTATGGGCCGTGTCCCAAGTACTCTTGTGTCTTAAGATGATGAGATTGAGACTTAGTATTTCCTATTACTTCTATATGAAAGAGTTTTTAAGACTATGATATTGTTTTATGAAAATTTTTAATTTCACATTACTTTTCATTATGTATATGCGATGAATGATATGAATGGCTTGTATAAGACCTCCGAGAGGTGGAGTACGCGATATCCCAATCCGAGATTGCGCCCCAACTTCTAGGGTGGGGTCTCGTGTTGTGACATGCACAATGCAAGGAGATCAATGAAATTTATTTTCAAGAAGACTCCTAAATAAAATGCAACATGCTACTATCACATTCTATCTAAAGCTTGGATTGATTAGAAGAGAAGAGACAACAATCTACAACCCAACTACTCACCATACTCCCCCAGTTAGAAGCAACCCATTACCACACAAGAGAGAAAACTATAACTTACCGGAATCATCACCCGAATTTACTCCCTTAGCTTGGAGAACATAGAAACGATTCCTCTTTGGAGCACCACCATTCGGAGCATTAGAAGGAACTTGCTTGGCCTCTCTTCCTCTAGACACAATAGTAGGAAAATCCCTCACCTGTGATCATCCTTATCACAACCAAAGCAACCACCGGTACCGGCTAGACATTTCCCAAAGTGCTTTTTCCCACATCTAGCACAAGTAGGGTTAACACCTTGATAACTACTACCACCCTCAATCTTGACCTTAGGAGCACTATATCCATCTTCGTTTGGATCCCTCTTCTTAAACCTAGGTTGGTTTTGCTCATCAGATATACCCCTCTTCAAATTCCTTGAAATCCTACTAAGTTTAGACTCTTCAATGGATTGTGCATACACCATAAGTCTACACAAGTTCATGTCACCATGGAGCATGGCCGTACGAAACTCTTGTTTCAGAAGGTCGGCAACACTGGTCACAAACCTACTCATCTCATCGCTAGGGTTAGACACCAAGGATGGAGCATACCTAGACAACAAGGTGAACTTCAACGAATACTCTTAAACAATCATGTTACCTTGCCTAAGGTTAATGAACTCTTAAACCTTCACCTCCCACCTCCCATAGGGAAAATAGATTCCTAAGAAGGCTTCCTTAAACTCTTCCCACTCTATAGGACCCGACTCAACCGGCCTATTATCTTTCCATTGGATGTACCATACTTGAGCAACTTCCTTCAACTGGTATGAAGCCAACTCCGCCTTCTCTCTAGAAGTCACCATCATAGAACTCAACACCTTGTACGCACAATCAATAAACTCTTGGGGATCTTCTCCCAACTTAGAGCCAAGAAAAATAGGAGGATTAATCCTCACAAAGTCCCTCAACCTAGAGGTGATAGTACTCTCCAAAACATTCACCCTAGGATCAACACCCCTATTCACATGAGTTGTCATGGCTCGGGCTAAAGCAAGTAGAGCCTTTCTAATCTCCCCATTAGTCATGTTCCGGGGAACCACCAGAACCTCATTACCTTCAACCACAATAGGGACTTGATCACCTTGCGGAGGATCTTGGACACCTTGCGGAACTTGAACTCCTTGGGGAGGAACTTTCTCATTCACCCCTTCAACTTCCAACCTTCTTGCGGCCATTCTTCTTGTAGTCATACCCTATAAACACAAGAGAAGAGATTAGGAGACACTTATAACCTCCACTCTATTGGAACGACACAAGAGTGACGAAGAAAGTGAAACTCTATCGTCTTATAGCCTCTCGCTCATAGATATATCACGACTCACACCGATGAACAAGACTCTACTAGACATGGCTTTAATGAGACTTTGGATTTCTAAGACTACTTCATAACCTATGCTTTGATACCAAGTTTGTCACGAACCGAGAGTATACCCTAGAAGAAATGGTATTTTCAAATCGTGGCATGGAGTATTCGACCAATCGGAGGTCTTATACAAGCCCCTTTACATCATTCTCGCATATATATACATATATATATATGGAAAGTAGTGCGGAATTAAAACTTTTCATAATAATCGAATAATACTTCAATATCTCTTTTATAGAAAATCATAGGAAAAAGGCTAAGTCTCTTATAGCCATCTTAGACACACGGATATCTTGGGTCACGACCCATACATCAACAAAATAGAAATATCTAAGTCTCTTACAATGTATTTAACAAGAAAAGCTAAACATAGTTATGTCTACGAATCAATTGAGGACATACCACAAATTTGCTTGAATGAATGCTAGTATCCAAGCTTCACTTAATTGACTCCTCTCAATTTCCACCTACACCTTTAAAGATAAGACAAAATATATGGAATTATCCATCGGGACCAATATCTCTTGTTTCCAGGAAATCCTATTTTTAAAAATGATCTAAAGAACAATACACATGTCTAACAATAAAAAGTTATATTTTTAAAAAAATCTATAAAGACAGTGAACAACCATCAATAATTAAGTTTAAAACAATATCACGAGCCTTAATATAAATACAGATTTTCAAAACACTACTGGCCTTAGTACAAAATAAACTTTAGGGAATAAAAACATATCCGCACTTTTCCAAGAAAGAGTAATTCTTCATGTAGTATGTTGAAAGTCTTATTTTCCCATCAATTAGTGAAGTAGCACTTCCAAAAATTATGAAGCATCACAATTATTTGCCACAAAATAAGATAGACAATATTAAACAAAAGCAAACTAACATTCTAAGTTTTAGCAATAAAAAATAGAATACATGCAAGACCAAAGATAACATTTTGTTTGAGATTTCAAAAATATTAAAACACCGTCAAATGTCTTACAAATAAAAATTGGACACATGATTAATCAATAAGGATTGTATTGCACCAAGTAGTTCAAAATTTTAATTTTAGAAAGGGATCTTGGAATGACTGGTAAACTTGTTGCCATGTGACCAGAGGTCACAACTTCATTTCTTTGAAATAACCTCTGGAAAAAATTCATATCGGGATCTTTAGTACACCCAGTTGTATTTCCTTTCTTGGTTCACAATTTTATTTTAGATTGCTACATTTACAGAAAGCATAAGGGCACCAACCACCAAACAACATCTGATACAAACATGGGCAATGTCAATGTTGTTTTGCAATTCTGTATAACGGAATGTAGTTCATCATCTTATTATTTTATTGCTAGTTTAAGCATGATCAGAGTATCACCCATGTGCTAGGTGTAATATAAATGATACTATTATCATTTTCGATTCAATGCCCACCTCCTTGTTCAAATTCCTAGTGAAGCCATTATCTTGTTAACTAATCGAAGCACGATTTTTACCGAGACATGAAAGGTAACTAAATGTATGATATTTTATCTTTAATGAAAATATATGCAACGTATCAATTTAAACAATTATGCTTAAAATTATAAATTTTAAAAGGACACAAAATATTGTAGTCGAGTCAGCTTTATACTATGCATTAGGTGATAGAAATGGATTAAAATATCTCATATTTTTTGCCTTTCACATTACACTTGAGGTAACTTTTTATCTGTTCAGCATTCTCAAGACAAATTGAAGGTTTTTTTACACAAGTGGAGTAACCTTAATAGTATCAAGAACACCGGAGAGGTTGTAATTTTATGTAAGTATGAACAACATTGAACGTAAATGAACTTTTTTCTCGTATCAGCCAAAGGTATATTTTATTTTTTTACAATCAAAGACAAGATGTAATGAGGGATTGGAGATGTTACAAACATAACATTAATGTATAAATTAAGATCTCTAGAACTATATTACTAATTACAGGCATGCCTACAGTATGAAAAATAATTTATAGAGATTCTCTTTACATGAACTGATGGTGAGAAAATCAAATAGACAATGGTCCACAGTCATATTCTTAAACACATGTTTGAACTTAAGGAGTACAATATTTGTTACTTGTAATCAATGAAAGAGAACTTATTAGTGAGCAGTCCTGTTTAAGGATATGAATGAGTCGATGTCTCTCTACTTTCTCATGTTGAATCAAATGAATTTCTCGTAAATCCAAAAAAAATTCTTGATTTTGATAAATGCCGCAACTCATTTTACTCCAAGCTAGAACAAGATCAGTCATTGGAAAACAAATTACTGCAACTCAATTGGTACGAACTTAAAGTGTTTCAATTGTCTGGTCAATTTTATCTTTGAAATAACAGTTCAATTCAAACTTTGAAATACCAATTTCAATTTTTTATAGAATCATACAAAGCATCTAAAAAATTCTGGGGAACTCATCAGAAAATAGTGTGACAAAATTTATAACGAAAACACTCGGATGAAGAAGATGAGAGAAGAATTATTGTGGTTGTTGTGTCTGTGTTTTCATTTTTCTATTTTTCTGAAAAGATGAGAAATAAAAGAAATTTTTATCACGAATGAGGCAGGCACAAATATGATGTGGTAGAAAATAGTTGTATGAGGCTCCATTTATTTTTCGACAAGTAGATAATTGAGTTCAATTTTAAAAAGTAGTCCAAAATCATCTTTTTTCTTCATTTATGATGTTTTCCCTCTCTCTTACTTTTTTAGTTTTTTCTTTTTTTCAAATTGTTCCAAAGTTTTCGCCACCATATTTTAATAACTTTATTCATGGAAATTATAAAATCAAAAAAAGTTGTCGGATTCAATCTGTTTCTAACATTTTTGCATTATTTTTCCATCTCGATACTTATTATTTATATTGCTAATAATAATTATATAAAATTATTTTTTTAATTTAGAAATTAAGATATAATTAATTACAAATTTTCTATGTTATTATAACAATTAATTATTTTTGAAAGTGTAGATAAAATTTATAAAATTTAAAAAAATAAAGGTATAAATTAGTAAAATTATAATATATTTATGATTTTCTTAAGAAATTCGTAAAAGAAAAAGTAGTCTATTAATATGAAAAAGAAAGAAGGTATAAAATTAATTTGATCTTTTATTCTTTTTTCGACATTTTCATGTTTTCATAAGCACTTAAATTCATCAAATACTCTTCAATAGAAAAAACGGAAAGAGCATCAACGAACTCGACAAACAATTACATAAGTTTGATACTCTTTTCAAGAAATTCAAAACTGAAAAATATTCTTACATACATAAATAATTTTTCGTCAATTTATACGATATTTTGTATTCCTTAAATTCAAGCTAGGTGAAATTTACTATATATTTTGTTTATCTATTTACACGTTTCTTAGGAAATTATAAATAAAAAAAATAATTTTATTAATTTATTCCTTAAAAGATTTTTGCGGCTTTATAAATTTTATTTACAATTTTAATAAAAATAATTGTTAGAAATAATTTGTTTTTACTTATATCTTAATTTTATAAACGAAAAATTAAATACAAACAATAATTTATTATAATATGAATAAATAACATAGAATAGGAAAAAAATTAATATAATCGAATAAAAACTTATACGATGATCATAAAAATTTAAATCAAAATTTACTACATAAAAACGAAGAAACATAATCTATTTAGATTAGACAAGAATGAAAAAACATTTAAAAAGTGGAAACAAAAAATACATTGAAATACATGTAAAACAAAAAAAAATAAAAAAAGCATAAACTATTTAGATCAGTTATGTATGAAAAAAACATTTTGAAAAAATGAATACAAAAAAAATATTGAAATAAGTGTAAAACCAAAAAAAAAAGGCTTAATAGATGCCCTTTATCACTTGGCAGATGAGTCCCAATCCATTTGCCAATCAAATAATGCCTCACACAAGTATGATTTGGCATGCCTCATGCATAATAAAAATTTTCGAAAGAAAGAGCATTCTAGAGTATTCATCTCAACTAATGACATAATTCCATTTTATCCTAAGATGAAGGAAGAATTTCAATAATGACATGGGTCGTCCTCTCTTGACCTTTCTATATAATAGAAAAATAAAGTCAAAATAAAATGGAAGACAATTATAAACTCAGTGTAAATGAATATAGAAATGGGCAACTATAGTGTAAAATAAACGTGAGTAATTAAATGTAACAATTTTTATTTCAAACCAAGAAACAAGCAAATCAAAACAGAGTAGCCATGAAAAGATAATCTACAATCAAGCAACAAAAGTAGAGAGCAATGAACCACTTAACAGAGAAAGGATTAGCTGAAAAATTGAGCATATGTGAACCAAAAAATAATAATGAAAATAACTGGAGAAGCATGAATTCGATCAGATTTGAAGTTGACTAGTGATTGAGGCTTTAAATTTGTCGTGGTTCGTCGGCGATTAGGCTCACCGGAGCTTGAATTTGTTGGTAAGGGTGTTTGCTAGCTATTCGCTTGTTCGAGCTTAAAGCTTTTCTGGAGCACCTACAAAATAAAAACAAACAAAAATCAAATGAAAAGGGAAGAGGGGAAGGGAAAGGGACTAGCGGCATTTTGGGTCTTTTAGGGTCGATTATTTTGGGGTTTTGGGTTTGTTTCTGAGATGGAACGTGTTGGGTGTTAGAGGTGGAGGGATGGTGGTGGGATGTTTGTGTAATATTAATTTTACAATATTAATTAAGAGTAGTGCAAAGTATATAAAATATTACGTTACAAAAGAAATGAATTACCTATCCGTTCCAAATTACATTTTTATTAAAGTGTGATGTAATTACTTTTAATGTCATTAAGATTTTACATAGTTTCTTAAGAATTCACTTCTTTTCTTTGAAACTCCTATTTGCAACTCCTATATAAAGATGTATTTTGAGTGAGCATAAAAGAACACTACAAACATAAACAAAAAGAAGTGAAAAATATTTTCCTCCTTCCTCTTATCCTTAGAATATTTTTGGGCAATTGGTTTTGAGAAACCTCCAATCTCTCAACAACGAATGCACGTGTTTGAAAAGTAACAGTGGAACCTTGGGGAGCGATCGGCTACAATGATTTGCACCGGAGTCAAGCCGAAATCGCTTTCAAGACAATTGCTTGTCACGCGCAGTGTTTGTAATACGTTATTTATTACTCTATATTTCCAATCTAATATCAGTATTGTATCATTTTTCCCAACAATTTGAAAGCGATTTACTAACATACAATATTGATAAATGACTATTTCTGTGAACAAAACTTTTTCTGATTTGTCAAAACTTGAGCCTTTGGTTGGAAATAATTTTAAACGGTGGTCACACAAACTTATAATTTTCTTTGAACAATCTGAAGTTGATTATGTTTTATTTAAAGAACCTTCTATGAATGGTTCTAACACCACTAGTTATTCTAGCAATGTTATAACTGTTGATGATGTTGCTAAAAAGAAGTTTGAAAAGGATATCAGAACAGTGACACGACATTTTCTAAATGACATGACTAATCCTTTATTTGATTTATTTGTTACATATATGTCAACGAAATATGAGATAGTTTGGAAAAGAAATATGGTGCTGATGATGCAGTAAAGAAAAAATATATTGTCGTTAATGGATTAAATTCTAAATGGTTGATAATAAGCCAATAATGGAATAATTTCATGAATATGAGAAATTGACTGCTGATGTTCTCAACAAGACATGATGATGTGTGAGATATTTCACGCTAATGTTCTTCTAGATAAATTCCCACCATCTTGGAGTAATTATAGAAATCAATTAAAACATAAGAAAAAGAATTTAACTCTCCAAGAACTTATTAGTCATATGAGGACTAAAGAGGCAAACCATCTCAAAGATAAGATGGAGGAACTTTCTTTTAACTCTTCTAAAGCTAATTTTGTTGAATCTTCTGGTACTGTTGTGAAAGACATGTTCAATGCCAAATAAAATAAATTCTAGAAAAAGGACCTTATGAAGTACAAAAAAACAATTCAGTAAGCCGGAGAGCCAAATTCATAAAAGGGGATAGGGGAAGGGGACTGAAAAATGATCGCTCCTCGCCGGAATTTCGCGATGGCTTCGTTTCGTGTGGGTTTTAAGGTTTCGAGCTGCTGGTTGCAGCGGTGGTGAAGTATGTACTGTACTCCGGTAGTTGCGAAACCTATCAAGGAAAATGGAGAAGACGATGGCCGGGTTTCTTGGTTTATTTGGAACTGCTGGTGGGTTATTGTAGGTAGGGATTGCTGAAAAAATGGGGGTCGATCCTAGTGACCTTTTCACCGGAAAAAGGAGAAACAATGATGGGGTTTTGGTGGTGGATAGTCGGATTCCTGCATGGTGATGCATTTCCAAATCTGTACGTGAAGGAAGAACAAGGTCAGTTGGGTTCGGATGGTGATTTTTTTGGTTGGTTGGAAACTTGTTGGTTGCTCCGTAGCTATGGAGGAAAATGAAAAATGGATCTTACGGGTGGTAAACTTTGGACGGTGAATGGAGTTATGGTTTTGGGGGTTGCAATGGGTCTTTGGGGTGGTGGTGATCCTGGCATGCTCATACAAAAAGTACAGAAAAGGGTTAAAAATGTCCTTCAACTATCAAAAATAGCTCATATTATCTTTAAACTATATTTCCGCTCAAAACTACCATTCTCGTTAAATTATTGGGTCAAGAGTGCCCTTCTTATTAACGAAAGTTGTTAATGCCACATGGATGTCATATTGCATGCCAATAGGGTTCCACTACCACATAGACTAAAAGGAAAATGGTCAAAAATACCCTTATCTATCTTAAATAGCTCATATTTACCCTTAAACTATATTTCGGCTCAAAGCTACCCTTTCCATCAAACTATTGGGTTAAAAGTGTCCTTATTAAGGAAAGCTGTTAAATGACATGTGGATGTCACATTAATGCCACATTACACGTCAATAGGGTTCCACAACCACATAGACTGAATTCCTAATTTTTTCCCCATTTCATTATTTTCCTGAAATGATTACACCTCTTCTCCCTCATTTCGCGGCTAGGGTTTCACAGTTTTCTTTGTCGCTGGGTTTTAAAGTAGGAATTCATGGTTGTAGGTTAGTAAATCTTTTTTCAACACAGTATATCTTTTGAATACGTGTGGTTCCTTCTTTGATGATAATGAAATTATTTAAACTTTACGTGCATGAGAATTTAATCTTAAGCCCCGAAATAGGAAGACGATTGTTATAGACTATATGTCAACGTAAAACTGGTGAATTCAGATGGAAATAACAAAACAAAATATGACAATCTTTCTAATTATGACATATATTCACTCACTAGTATTCCACTAATTGTTAATGTTATTTCAGAACTTATTTGAAATCACTCTAGAAAAAACCACTTGTTTGATGGGGTATCTTTTATAGAAAAAAATATGAATTTGGATCATGAATAATCATTTGAATATAATATTTAGACATATACATAGTACGTACCTTATATACCTTTTTAGTGGAGCGGTGTCATGTCATGATCCAAACCATCGTGATTGACACCAACACGAACTCTCCGGTGGGAGAACCGTTACTACAACCCAATTAAATAACATAACAGAAAACTAGGCATTTAAAGATATAGATGCAGGTTTAAATGAAAATATAATTAATACGGAGTCCCCATAAACATAAAAGGCTTAACAAAACAACTAAACTAATGTGGAAAACAACCCCAAGAACATGAAAGTCACTTTACCAAAACTCTACTAACGACAAGTTTAAGAACAAGGGGTACCATACCAAAACTAAACAAGCACTTTAACAAATAGTCTGAGTCCGGAAAGAGTCGAAATAAACAAGAGAGATTCATGGTACTAGTCACTCTTTCATCCAGTCACGCTCAATAGTCACCTAGCCGAGGTATATCAATAGCCGCCGAAAGATGCCCTGTCTCAATAAAAATAAGAGCAAGTGCAGTATCAGTTCACCACAGTGTACTATTAGGATCACACGATTATCCCATTAAGTGAAATATGTATAAGTCATTACAACATCATAAACATGCATACACCGAACATATACAATACCAATTATCATTTATGACCAATGTAACAATTTCACATTCTCAATAACAAGTATATATGACAAGTCAATGGTAATTTCACAGAACCTAGTTTAATGATCCTCTCATGGAACCTATACAACAACTATTAGTGTACAAGTTTGTGGTACCCGATCCAATGTTTATTCCAGAACGTGGCAACCGATCCCATGTTTATGTTAGAGCATGGTAACCGATCCCATGTTTATGCCAAAACATGGAAACTGATCCCATGTTTATACAGGAATGTGCCAATCGATCCCGAATAGTATGCCGGTACATGACATCTTATCCAATCAACAAACAACAATCACAATCGCAATGTACATTGTCAATAATCATACAATCAAGAAGTTATTCATCGTGTATAGTTATTCGTTCTTACTCATTTACAATTAATGTGATCAATAATGCAACATTCACATACATACATGCATCATTATGAACAAAGTAAAAACATATATCACACAATCATGAAATCAAAACCATCAGCTACCCGAAACCAAGCTTGAATCCCCCTAAGGCACTTGATCTTTCCTTTTCGGATTCCTTCCACTTATTCGTGGTCTAAAACAAATAATTAACACAAATATCAATAAATGAGGCCTAATTACCCGAATTATAATCAAAATCATTAACCCTAGGCCATTCCTTGATCGCAATACGAAAGTTAAGGTTTTCTTCCACTATAAATCTCAAATCAAAACCCTCCACCATCGATAATTACCCAAGAAAGTAGGTTCCACAAATAGAAAAATGGATTCGGGGATTAAAATCCTTGCTTTTAGAACCAAAAGTTGTGGAAAACCTCAAGAAAACACATGTGTCGTTCCTTAGCTCTCAAAGTAGAGAAGTGCAGAATAATAACATTTTTTGGGTTTTAATACCTACTTAATTTACGATTGTCCTGTTATGGTGACCCAATCCCGCTACAGCAGCCCTGCCCTGGCGGGATTAATCCTCCCCTAGCGGCTTGCATGGAAACAAGGAGTTAAATTCAGAGCTTCAATCCCCCATTTCCCAACAACCTTCATCCCATGACACTCATAAAATACCCGTTCACGCTAAGATCAATTTTGGGAGTTCTACCCAAATTTTATTCCGTAAAGTCATACGGATTCCTTAACTATCCACTCATTACTAGATTTTTCTAGACCTTACTGACTCCGATTTCGTCCAAAGCTAGACTAGGTTGGATATTTCAAGTTACTATCAAAACGTTTCTGACCCCAATTCTTTCCCCATTGGCTTATCCCTAATGATGAAATCAGGTTATTAGAGTAGATATCAATTTACCCATCACTAGTCCGCGAGTGATCAATCAGGAAAGACTGGCTAAAGTAAGGGTAGATTAGTACCTGAACCGCTTAACAACTGGGATATATCTCGCATGTCCTTAAATTTCAAATATCGCCATCAAGAATTTCAACTGATTCTTCCCCATAGAGAAAGTCTTCTTTAACATAACTGATTCTCACTTTATAATATAATCACCGTCCCCAAACCGAAAAATTGAGTACCTACACATCCTTCCATACACTACCTCAACTAAGTACTCATAATACTCGAGTGATAATTATTGGTGTATGTTCACTTAACTAACAATAAAGTTATTCTCAATAACCACCAAATTTGATCGTACACATGTCGGCAACATGTTATCACGGACTTCCACACAAACACCAGGACGAATCCTTTCTAAAATAACCATGTTTAAATTCTGAATCAATACTTGCGACAATTAGAGGTGCACCTGGATGCTTCATATTGTGTGATATCCTGAGCAAATACACTAGCCTACAGTCTGAGTGTCTACGAATTGAAGCAATTATGATAATCCAACCAAGGGTTGGGGTCGTGTCCCAAGAGAGTGGTAGTAAAATAGTAGTTTCACTAGAATTTCATTCTAGTTAGTATTATATTAAGTAAATATTGAATAAAAACAAAGTAAATTCAATTTGTGATTCCAAAGTGTCTAATATTAAAAGGGTTTTTTTCACGATTAGTATTAACAATTAAAATGAAGGGAAAATCAAGTATGGGGGAAAATTCTTTGGCTGTAACTATAATATATGTTGACGTAAATCATTGGGTACATGCTTTCGATTGGGAAATTTGCAAAATAATGGTAACTAGGCTAAGCTCTATATGAAAGTAAATTCCTTCTCGGAAAACTTACCCCATATCAAATGGGTTCCTTACACACACCCACTCGTCTAATGAAGACCAACCTACACCTTATCCACACCTGCTCTTTCGATGAAGAATGCTTGGATATGGGACTAGGGCTCACCCTCTTGGGCTGAACCTCATGTTAACCCACTCCTTAGGACATCAATCTACCGGTCTTGGTTTCGCGACCTCTCTCTCGAGCAAGGTGAAAACACATGGGTCGTTTTGTATTTTAAATTACAAACCCATTAAATTAAACCACAATCACTAGGTGAAATCACCATGAAAATGCATCTAATTCTATCAGCAAGCAAGACCCAACAATAATATCAACACATATTTGCTAAATCAAACCTCAAGAATGGGGTTTTTAGTCACACGTCAAGCATTAATCAAATACACCTAAAATGATAAGGAAATCAGATGGGTTCTAACATTAATATGAGCAATAGAAGAAGAATGAGGAAGCCCATTTCCAATTTGAGGGAGAAGAACTTCTTTCTTTAAGTCTCCCACAAAACCCTCTCCGAACTTGAGAGAAAAATACAAAGTACTAAAGTCCTAAAAGTGAAAATTGATAATAATGTTAGGACACTCAAAAATAATTACTAAGGCTTTTATTTATAGATTTGAAATTTAGTGTTGGCGAATCTGTTCGGCGAATTTAGTCGTGAATCGTCGAGTGATTCGGCAATTTTCCCATCTTCTAGTTCATCGTTGTTTGTGATTTGCCTTCAGTGTCTATGCATTTTAGATATTTGGGTGGAAACATTCTGCTTCGCGAAACTACTCGGCGAAGCTCCGACTACTTCTTTTCATCACCATTTTAATCCAGTTCCTTCAGTGTTTTGCTTGCTAGAACAAAAGGCAATATGCATCCTTTCGACTGATTGCCAATTATTCTTGGCGATGCTCAGGCTTCAACTTCAGCACTTTTCATCCTTTTTGTTCCCGTTATGCGCCTAAGTGTCCATGCTTACATTAAAATTTCAAATCCCTGAAAAATAAGAGTTTCATTAGATATTGAGATAAAATGAGCATTTGAGGACACTATTTACATTAAAAAATAGTCCTAAGTGAGTCCAATTTGAGGACTCATCAACCGCCCCCCTCCCAAACTTAACCTTTTGCTTGTCCTTAAGTAAAATTCAAGTTTATTCAAATAGGATGTCTCAAGTAGTGCTACATGTGAATCAATCATGAACATACACAACAAGACTCAAAATACTCATGCATAACTCAATTGTATACTCAAAGATTCAAGTTGTCACACACTATTAACAAAGATTCTCGTGCTCGCGATACCATATTATGCAAGTTCAAGTTCAACAAAAGTATCTAAATTCCCTCGTACAAAGAATGATTCTATATTAACACACAAAGACTAATTATTTTAAGATGAAGAAACAGATGCAACGGTCACACTCACAAAGAGGAACACACTGCATGTTTTCACCCATATGTTTGCCCTTATTTTCAGATCGATCTTCGGTTCGGTTTGCTGAAGGTCACAAAGGTCTTTCTAAGGGTCGTCATGGGGCTGAGTGCAAAGGTATGGTCATTTAGTCTCAATGACTTTTTCCTCATGAGATGTGGTATTCTCCATATATCTCCTATCTTCCTTCTTCAATCCTTAGTCATGGTATTCTCCATATATCTCCTATCTTCCTTCTTCAATCCTTAGTCAAGTGCTACTAAGCGATCTCTTTATTCTTTTTCATGGAGTGCTTGGAAACCCGATTTATTTTTGTACTTTTGTTCCACAACTTTTCTTCTTCATTCTTTTCTTCCCTTTTTATTTTCCTTTCTTTTTTTTATATGGAGGGTTTCCATTTTTCTACAATACCATGGGTTTGCGAGACTTTTCTTGCATTTATTGACTTCTCCTTTCCCTTTTTACCACACCCCAACTTAGGATTTTGGCCTAAGTTGGCTATTCACTTAGATGAAATAACAAGAGGATTATAGATGGTGGATAACGTAAGGTTTAGGTTTCATCAAGGTTCTTCCAGAGAAAAGGTAATGCTCAAGGGTGTTCAAAAGAGTTCCACACACTCAAAGGTAGGACACAAAAGAGGTAATATCAAAGTTGTCTTACACTCTATAAAATTGCCTAATATCGTCTCTAGAGGACACCTTTCTAAATCTATCAGACTAACCGGGCAAATTCTAAGTTTATTCATGCAAGGTTCAAAGTAATCTCATCACACAAGGCATTTACACTTAAGTCAAACAAAACTACACACTTTTGCTAGGGTGCAATGGTCAATACAGAAGAATCAATTCAATAAATTGATAATCACAATGAGATGCAGAGAGTTCACATATTGTCTATGCAACTTCATATGTTCTCACCGTAGCTGCACATTCATGTTTATTCGATTTAGAGCATTATTCAAGTTATCGGTATTGATTGAAACCGAGACTCAAATTTGTACAAGAATAACCACTTTCAACACAAGGGGTGGCCAAATTTTCAAAAATGAATTTTTTTGGAAGGGTCAAAATTATTTTGGAATTAGGACGCCAAAAGAGATCCATAAGCTCAAACAATCGCGAAAGCAGTTTTTAAGAAAAATCATAATTAAAATAGACGGCGCAACTAGATATCAATACACAATTATTCATAGTAAGCATACAAAAGGTGAGCCTCACCCCACCACGAAAGGTATATTTGTCCTCAAATAAATAACAATAATTCAGAGGTCAAATTAGAGAAAGAAAGAGAGAGGGATAGAGAATAATTATGTTTAGGTAGATACTTCGAGTTAAGTCCTTCAAAACATGTAGCCTTAAGCTTAAGATATGGTGAAAACGTTGGGTGCACTACCAAGTGATTCATTAAGCCTTGTACAACTTTTCTCAGCAATCAAATGTGCCTATCTTCAACCCACATCCTCGAATGATTCATCAACCATCTTTTTGTGTGTTGGCCTGCAGCTTATCCAGGTGTTCCTATTTGGCAACATCATTTTGATTTCTTAGTGCTTCGATGCATCCCCAAACAACATTTGACTTCGTCGAGTTTTACAGAACTTTTCAGCAAACCTAGATGATCAAACGGCGAGATTTATCGGGGTTGCCGATATGGTGGATGAATCACCGACACTTTCTTGGTCTTACCAAGTTTTATAAACTCTAGATTCTAAAGATAACTTGAGTAAAATAGCGGAAGAGAATTAATTGTTGGTGTCTTTAGCGATTCCCCAACTGGGTCTGCTGCTTGCCACTTTATACCTTTTTAGCACCTACCACACTTCAACCTGCAAAACTAACATACTATTATTTTACCGATATGAACATAATAGATACTATGGGGATTTTGGTTGCCTCCCAAACAACTCCTGAGTTAACATCGCGACACGACGAAAGTCAACACTTATTCTTCATCCTTGGAATCACCTATGGTGTAATTAGGTGAGTCCTCGGCGAATGGTCGATATTGACCTGTCATCAAGTGGCTTATCTGAGCATCTTGCAGGTGAATCCTCATGGAGTTTGCAGTGGTTGTTTCATTAAGAATTTCGATGTTCTCTTTTATGTAATTCAACTTCTTCTCCTATTCTTTGAGTTTTTGTTGAATGATGGAAAGGGCATCGTCGCTATGCACATCCTCTTGCATCTTTCCTTATTTGCACTCTCAAAGGAAGAAGTTCTTTTCCTTCTCCCTGGATTGCTCTTCCAATCCCATCACGCAATTTGATAGAACATCTACTTGGGCCACCACTTTATCCCATTAATATTTTTTTGGGGATTCTTTGTTTGTTTCGACCATTTTGTCGAGTAGTGTTGCAACGACTCCATAGGGTTTGTTTAGCATTCCGCCATTGAAAAGATGTTTAGCTATACTTCTATTTTCAAGTTCAAGACCCAGATAGAAGAAATCTAGTAGTATTTTATGAGGCATTCCATGAGATGGGCATGTCTGGAAAATTGCTTTCAACCTCAGCCACATTTCAGAGATTGTCTCCTCCCCTATCTGTTTGAACGTCAGTAGACTATCCCTAAGGATGAACAGCTTCAGGAGATGGTGATCTATGTGATATCTATTATATTTATCCATCATTGTTTTTCGGTTTGATAATTCAAATAAGCACACAAAGCTAAAACTAAATTTAGTAGACTTAAAACTAAAAAGAACAAAAAAACTCTAATTGAACTAAATTTTCACGTGACACCACTCCCCGGCATCGACGCCACTTTGATGCTTCATACTGTGTGATATCGTGATCAACAACACTAGCCTGGAGTCTGAGTGTCTACAAATCGAAGTGAGGATAGTAACCCAATCAAGGGTTGGGGTCGTTTCCCAAGGGTTTGGTAGTGAAATAGTAGTTACACTAGAATTTCGTTCTAGTTAGTAATAGTTTAAAGAAATTATCCAATAAAAACAAAGTAAATTCAATGTGCGACACCAAAGTGTCAAATATCAAAAGGAGTTTTGCACAAGTAGTAAAAACAATTAAAATAAAGGGAGAATCAAGTATGGGGGAGTTTTCTTCAGGTGTGACCGCAATATATGTTGACTTAAATTAATGGGTACACGCTTTCGATAGGGAAATTGCAAAATAATGGTAACTAGGCTAAGCTTTAGGTGAAAGTAAATTCTCTCTCAGGCAACTTACCCCATATCAAATGGGTTTCTCTCGGACACCCACTCGTCTAATGAACACCAGCCTACGCCTTATCCACACCCGATATTTCGATGAAGAGTGCTTGGATATAGGACTAGGGCTTACCCTTTCAGGATAAACCTCATGTTGACCCACTCCTTAGGACATCAATATAGCGGTTTTAGTTTCGCGACCTCTCTCTCTCGAGAAAGTCAAAAACACATGGGTGGTTTTGTATTGCAACTACAAACCCATTAAATTAAACCACAACCACTATGTGAAATCACCATTAAAATGCATCTAATACTATCAACAAGCAAGACCCAACAATAATATCAACACAATTGTTAAATCACACTCTAAGAATGTGTTTTTTTAGCCACACATTAAGAAATAATCAAATACACCTAAAGTAATAAGGAAATCATATGGGTATAAGAAATTAAATCCTAATATGAACAAAGGAAGAAGAATAGATAAGACACACTTTCGATTTGAGGAAGAAAAACTTCTTTCTTCAAGTCTCCCACAAAACCCTCTCCAAACTTGAGAGAAAAAAAATACTAAAGTTCTAAAAGTGAATATTGATAATAATATTCGGTCTCTCAAAAATAATAACTAAGGCCAGTATTTATAGACTTCAGATTTAATGCTAGTGAATCCATTTGGTGAATTTAGTTGTGATTCGGTAATTCCCCCTTCTTCTAGTTCATCGCCGTTTCTATTTTTCCTTCGTCGTTAATGCATTCTAGATCATTGGGCGAATGCTTAACAAAACTACTCGGTGAAGCGCCGACTGCTTTTTTTCATTGCCATTTTGATCCAGTTCCTTTAGGGCTTCGCTTGCTGGAACAAAGGGCGAAATGTACCCTTATTCTTGGCGATGCCCAGACTTCAATTTCAGCTCTTTACATCCTTTTTGTTCCCGTTGTGCGCCTACGTGTCCATGATTACGCTAAAAAATCAAATACATTAAACTTAAGAGTTTTGATCAGATATTGAGATCAAATGAACATTTGTGGACACTATTATATTAAAATACAGCCTTAAATGAGTCCAATTTGAGGACTGATCAGACCTAAACCAACCAACAAGCACTCATAATACTCAAAAAGACATAGTTATTATTAACATCTTTTTCTCACAACATAAATTTCCATGAGCTTAATTTATATAATTTGATCTTTAGACATTAGATACTCATCGAGAGATATGTCCAAGCATACAAACCCTCCAACAACACTATCGAAATGTTAGATTTAGTAATTGAAGATTACCTCTTAAGAACAGTAGAATTAGATCCAATGATCCCCACATTCAACCTCACATAGTAGATACTTGAGCTCGACGACTAGATAAATATTGAGATTGTTGGACAACCATAACTATCCATGGTAGCTCTTCTACAAACTCTCATAAGCAAGGTGGTACATGTAAAACCACTTAAATACTTTAACAACTCCAAGAAAACACCACATAAGTCATCTAAAATAACCACGTCTTCCCAAATCATCTCACTTAACCAGGAGGACATCGTAGGATCGGTACACCTGATCCTCCACTAGAGATCCACCCCCAAAAATGGAAACACGGGTGAGCATAGCTAGTAAATCGTACTCACAACCATGTACAAAATGAAATAGATGGTCACATAAGAATTTATCGAATAACATGAAAGGTTTTACTTTGAAGAGTTCATACCAACCATTTCCATTCACTTGACTTCACATACTCTTTCGTAATCGTTCAGCAGCGAGACACACACCCAGTTCGCTCAACATAGTGGAATAATCATATATAGGTCATCATAAACATTTATCAATTCAGGAGCAAGTATCATTCCACACCTTGCAAACTCACAGCTTGACAAAATTTATCACCACGGATGTAGACTTTCAATGAAAAATCTAAATTGTAAATTCAACCATATAACAAAATCCCTTATCTATCAACATTAGCTTATACCTCAATGATTTTTATGAATTCATGGATGTTCCCTCATCATGGATCGCATCTCCATCGTTCTCACAATATTTTTCGCTCATGATTCAATGGTTCATTACTAAACTCAAAAAAGAACAAATACACTTATCATCACATTCGAGCTAGTGTTTGTACATTCGTTTATCAAGTCATTTTAATAGTTTATAACCAATCTGATGGACTTGTGACACTATCACCAAGCCATAACAAAACGAATCAAATCACGCGTCTCCGAACCCAATTATCTACCCCTCTAAAGATATCTTTTTAGCATTTTCAATCAATAAAATCTTCTTGTTCTCGCCTCCCTCTTAAGGTTGTACAACATCCCACTATTTTTTCTTAATTAGGACTCTAGCTCTTTTAAATTCTATTAGAGTGGTTCCCCACTATCACTTAAAACTTTTCCATCCACCCACGTTACTCACCCGATATTAGAAAAGTACAACCTTAGATACTTGCAAGTCGTACTTACTATTCAAAATTTGCTTAACCAACAATCTTAGTATATAGTTGAATTCCATCACAATCCATGACGAACTCACACTACAATTAGACGGTTAGCCCTAGCTATCACTACGAAGTAAACATTTTCATCGACATGACACCTCAAACTCAGGTATACCCATCAAATTCAAAAGGACTAACCCAATTTTATACGCACTTTCTTACTAAAATACTTCAATTACCTTTACCCAAGTATACTCATTTGGACATTATTTATCCATAAGTTTGTTATTCTGGTATCAATCTACTTATATATGGCTTAAGATAAAATCATCAGTCCTCATACCACCATTCTTCCTCTTAACAAACAAGATAGGAGCACCACGTGTGGAAACACTAGGACGATAAAACCTTTATCAAGAAGCTCTTGGATTTGAGCGTTAAACTCTCTTAATTCTACCAGAGCCATACAATAAAGAGAAATTGAGATGGGATGTGCCTGTTTCCTAGTCAATGCAGAAATCCATATCTCGATCCAGAGGTATACCAGGCAAATCAATAGGAAATACTCCTCTTAATTCACATAATACACGAATAGACTCAATAGAGAGAGACTCAACCTCAACATCCCAAATATGAGCCAAATAAGCCAAATAATCCTGCCCCACCAGTTTCCTACCCCGTACGAAAGATACGACCTTTGTTGACTTAGTCTTGTACCCCCTTCCTACTTTTATCTTTCCCTTCCTGGGATCTCTAGTGTAACTGACTTTGTATTAAAATTAATCACAACATAATGGAGGGACAGTCAATTCATGCCTAAGATTATATCAAGTCAGTCATATCCAACATAACCAAATCAACCCAGGTCTGAACATCCATAAATACAATAGGACAAATGCGATATACAAGGGTGACAATAATTGAATCTTTAACTATGGTAGAAACATGGATGGGGCATCAAGTATATCACAATTAATATCAAATCCCAAGGCAAACTTAATGGACACATAAGAGTAAGTAGATTCCGCATTAAACAACACATTAGCTATCTGTTCACAAATAAGTGTAGTACATGTAAACACTGCATCAGATAACTCATCCTTGATCTTGCCTAGTAAGGCATAAATCTGAGTCTTGTCATCATGATGGGCAACCTCCTCGCCTGGCTTCACTACAACTCTACCTGCATTTCCATTTCCCCAGCCTCCACATCATCGTTGATTTCCTCCTCGTTTGCCCAGATTCTCCATAATTTTAACACCCTTTGTAACTTATATTTGATTGTTGAACACTGAATTAGATTGTGGGGGTTAGTTTGGGTACGATTTGGGGTCAATAATTATGACTATAGGAAGACACGGGAGACAAGACTGAGATTATGACTCGCCTTGTCCCTCTCTAGCAAGATAAATCCCGCACTGGTGTCTCCCCATGGCGAGGAAATCCTGCCCCAATGGCCCTTACAAAACTAGAATCCCTGACAACAATTTATATATGGGGTTCCTCTCTTTTCTATATTTCTCCTAGATTTCCAGGCTAGAACTAGACATTTAAGAAAATCCCATTAGCTAGGAAAATCATTGTCTATCCCCGGTCAACCAAATAAAGTACACACTTTAGAATCCTTTTACATCATTCCAATACTACCACACACTTATCCCTATGATACACCCAAACTATCACACGGTTATCAGTTGGTCATAACACACGTCCAGAATTGTCGCTTGTGAACGACTTCGTAATTTATCTTTACCTTTGCACCAAATCTCGTGATGAATTTATTTTCAAAACATGTTTCACGTCCCTCAAGCAGTTACAACTTGTAGACATGTTCAAATTCTTTAATTGGTTCATTCGCCAAATGAACATTACTGATCATCTGCGTCTTATAGGTCCCTTTAGGTCAGATACCAATTGGAACTCCCTCAGTTCCAATTAACTTTCTTTAGTCCCTTCAGCCGGGACTACTACGTTTAGTTCACTTTTTTGACATATTTATTGGAATCGGGAGACACCAATTGAACTCAACATATACCACAAGCGACAATAGTAGCTAGCAATCCCCATAAAAATGCTAATTTCAATCATCGAATTTGGTGGAACCCAGTTCTTAACTGCCTAAATATTTAACTGATGGTAACCAGACCTTAAAACAATCTCAGAGAAAATCGATACACCTTGCAATTGGTCAAAAGGATCGTCTATCCAAGGCAATTGATACTTGTTCCAAATGGTAACCCTATTCAACTATGAGTAATAGATACACATCCCCTCTTGCGTGTGATGGTGTTACCACTTTGCTGCTCTAGTTCAGACCATGGAGTGAAGGAGAAGAGATACCAATTTGTATCACCTAGATACCAATTAGATTCAAGTCATAGCACGAAGGAGTAGAAATAATTGAGTTATTCCTAAAGTCCTATAGCCTATTGAAGGAAAGTACAGACATCATCATACCATTCCAGAAGACTCTACGAGACTCATTTTTGCACAAAGAGATCAACGAACCTAGGGCTCTGATACCATATTTTTCACAACCCAATCTATCGTGATTGGCACCCACATGAACTCTCCGATGGGAGAACCATAAATACAATCCAACTTAACAAAAAACTAGACATTTGAAGATACAAAAGCAGGTTAAAATGACAATATAATTAATACGGAGTCCCCATAAACTCCAAAGGTTTAACAAAACAACTAAACTAACGCGGAAGAACAACCCCTAAAACATAAAAGTCATTGTACCAAAACTCTACGAACAGCGAGTTTAAGAACAAGGGGTACAACCCCGATACTAAACAAGCACCTTAAGAAATAGTCTGAGTTAGAAAAGAGTGGACTTAAACAAGAGAGATCCATCGCAGCCTGAAAGAACTGGCTCACCCTTGAATCTAGTCACGCAAAATAGTCACCTAGCTAAGGTCATTCAATATCCACCGGAAGATGCCTTGTACTCAACAAAAATAAGAGCAAGTGCACTATCAGTATATAACCACAGTGTACTTGTAAGATCACGCGGCTATCCTATTAACTGAAATATATATAAGTCATCACAACATCATAAACATGCATACACCGAACGTATACAATATGAATTATCATTTATGAGCAATGTATAATATCGCTTCTCAATAAAAAGTATATATGACAAGTTAATGGTCCACTCATGGAACCCAAACCCAAACAATTTGTATACCAGTTTGTTGTATTTGATCCAATGTTTATGTTGATATATGGACACCGATCCCATATTTATGTCAAAATATGGCAATCGATCCCATGTTTATGCAAAAATGTGAAAACCGATCCTAGTTAGTATGCCAGTACGTGGCATCCGATCCAATCAACAAATCACAATCACAATTGCAATGTACACTCTCAATAATCATTCAATCAAGAAGTGATTCATGGAATATAGTTATTCGTTAATACTAATACGCTCAAATTACACCTCCCTAAAGAAGTATAAGCAGCCGTAATCAAGTAGATAACTCAACTAGTAGGTTGGGGTCGATCCCACAAGGAAAGTGATTTAGACTTAACTTTAATTCATGATTACATTTATTTATCCAATGTCTTTCCGAAAACAAGTAATTAAAGGGGGGTTTTATGAAACAAATTCCCTAAACCATCGAAGTTAACAAGTAAAAGAAAGTGATGTTGAGTTTTTATCAAGTTGTGAGAATAACTAGGGTATATGTGTTCCCCATAGGTTCATAACACCGTATTCCTAGCAATAGTAATCCTTTCCTGGTGTTTTACATGTAAAGTGGGAAGTTATGTATCTCTAAATCCTTGGTCCCGCATCTAAAGAATTTCACCCCGTTCCTTGGTCCGGCTACGTATGTATAAGCTACTAACCCTTACCATTACTTCATATTAGACATCATAATCGATGTATGGCTTAGTTATTACTTCTCACCAATCGACACTAGCCTATTAGATAGTATCCCACTAAATCTATGTTGATAATTCTTTTCTTATTATTCACCTCCTTGGTCCGGCAGGTAGCAACAAGGCGAGTTCTAACGTAAGCCACCGTTAAAACGACTTCTAAACAAAAGAATTATGAATAATGCAAAACTTATTTGAGAATTGCTTAATTGCTAGGTTTACTTTGTCAATTACCCATGGTTCCACAACCCTAGTTGTGGATTTAGTTACCCATGCTAGCAAGATCACAATTCATGATTTTTAACAAAGAATTCATGAACTTACTTAACAATAAGAATAAACCCAGAAATTCAACTTCAAATTGCAAGAAAAAACTTCAAACCAAATATGGAAATTGATTAATTGCCCAAAGTTTACAACCAACAATCTCCAACACAAAATAGAACAATAATAATAGTATCTAACACCCAAAACAAGGTTTTAATGCCCTATATATAGAAAACATAGTCCTAAAAAAACGGAATTATAATAAGAAAAGTTTGTTCAGTTGACGCGGCTTCAATCTATGGACCAACTGACAGATCGACGGTCCGTAAACTTCTTCCGTCGATCAGGACTTAGAATATTTTTTTTCTTTGGACGGAACCTTCTCTAAATTAATCAATATACCAACAGTACGGTCTGTCGATGAACTTATGGTCTCTCGATGCCCTCCATAGCTCCATTCTTAGAATATTTCCAACTTCGGGTACTGGAACCTTCTCTAATCAAAACAACGGTCCACCAGTATGGTCCGTCGATCAATCGATGGATCGTCATTCACTCTTGTAGGTACACACTTGGTCAGATTTCCCCGAGTCTTCTCCCAAGTCCTGAGCTGCTCATCTACGGTCCCCAACTACGGTACGTCGATCAAACGACGGACCGTCGATGGCCTCCATAGGTCCAGTTATGCACTTGTTTCAGTTGTTCACTCATCATGTCGCCTGAACAACTTTCCTGCAAAACAAACACAAAAACTTATTAAAACTACAACAAAAAGGCTCTAGAAAAACACAACTCTTAAGTAAAATGCATTGAAAATCCTGTGAAGCCACGGTAAATCAACACCCTCAACTTAAATTTGTTGTTTGTCCTCAAGAGATGCACTATGACTCAAAACAACATTTGTACAAAAGTATACTCTTTTAAGCTTTCAGAATCACTTGGCTATCAATCCTGACTCTTTCTTTGATTTAGTGCAGGCTTACGCTCTCAGGTTCGACAAGTTAACTCATGCGGATCACATCATGACACAAACTCACCATGCAACAAACACCTCTATTGTTTTGTCTCTCACCAAGGTACCAACTTTTTGATACCACAACTAGTGCCCTCACTTTAAAAGAAATCCAACTTTTTCACACAGTGATTATAAATTTAGGTACAAGGATCTTTGTTTAACACTCACGCTCAAGAACAAGTTCAAATACAGTTAGTACTCTTCGCCATAGGCTTGCCCTTATTTTCACTTCATAGGTTCACCACACTAGACTTTAGGATCACGATAGGAATTTCTTGGCTTATAACGTAGGCTCAGGGTCAGGTATGGTACATTTGGGTACATGTTTAGTGACTTTTTGCCCTTCTTGACATTACCCCTAAGCCTCCTACCTCTTTTTGTTGCCTTGGACACCTTATCTTTCTTCTCTTTTCTTGTTTGCTTTGCTCCCTTTTGGATGTGACTTTTACTTCAAAATAACCACCCTCAACTCATGGCTTTTCCATGAGTTAAGGTACACAATACCAAAGTCGGGTTAGGTAAAAGACGAGGTTACTTACGGCATAAGCCACCCTCAACTTAGGCTTTTGGCCTAAGTCGAGGTGCACATGTCCAAGGAGGGACTAGGGCCAAAACATTAGACCCTCGGAAGGTGAGTTGGTGAATAATTTTTGTTTGTCTATTACAGGCTCAACATATTGGGATCAATGAGGGAAAATTCTTTCATTTGGTTATCTTCTTTTAGGCTAGATATTGGCTATTTCGAACAAGGGCCTATGATCACTTATGAGCTTCTAACATTTCCTTCGCAAGACTAACCGGGCATGTTCTAGTTAGGTACCAACTATTGAACACTCAAATATCCTCACTCTCTCTTGGCACCTCATTACACTATCAGATTATCAGCTTTCCCAGTTTAGGTGTTAGTTGAAGGTCATGTAGTGGGTGCCTATCTATTTCATTCTTAGACCCAACACATTCAACTCATTTTCACCTATACATGCAAGCACTATCCAGGACGGGGTATCATTTTGTCAGTCATCATGCTTCATTTTTTTCATGCTTTTATACTTTGTACAAATTACGACATGCCGATTTAACAAAAAATTAAACAGTCTCTTGGTGAAAAAGAACACAGGAAAGAAAACTCCAAGAGAGAATTGTGAGTTGGGCTACTCAGACTTCACCCTAACACTCAATTTCCATTTACTCGACCCCCAATGCATAAGAAATCACAAGTACAGGGTGGTAGGTGAATCTAACCTGTAGCGCAGAGAGCTGAAGACTCTCAAAAGTGGGTGGGTCTGGTTTCTCGGAACCTATATGATCAACACTTAGGTCATCCTCAGTAGTTCCCAAACCAATCTCCGCAGAGTAGTGCTCTTATCATCGACCACCGGTACAGAACTGGATGCTCCAGCCACCATCTCTAGTGCTCTCCTCTAGCATATCTCCTCCTCAACAGAAGAATCCCTCCTAGCCTACTCTATCTCTGACCTCTCTCTCTCTCTCTCTTTCTCGCACGTGCCTCATCACCGGCCTTAGTGGAATGGCTGGAGCTGTGCCTCTTGTCACGACCTCGATGCCTAGGCTGAGGCTCATCATTGTTTTTGAACAAGGCATCTAGAACCGTGACCATTGCTAGATCAATGGGAGCACTCTCTGGCTCAGTCCCCCTCATCTCTCATATGGCATCCATATCAGCTCGTAAGCTAGCAAACTCAACCTGAATAGTAGTGAGATCAGCAATAGGGGCTGGTCATGCTAGCACACGCAGCTCAAAGGCATCGAGGTCAGCTCGTAAGCTAGCAAGATCAGCCTGAATAGTAGTGAGATCAGCAGTAGGGGCTGGTCGTGCTAGCACACGCAGCTCAAAGGCATCGAGGTGTTGGTGGACCGCCTAATCTTTTGCTCGGCCTTCTTGGACACCTACTTCTCTATGTGATCCTCAGCCTCAACAATGGATTTCTGCATCCAAGGCTGAATGTGGTGGAGCAGGGTGGTCATCTGTGCCTTTAACCTCTGGACTTGAGCTAGATGGACCAATGCAGCAGCTGGTGGTGTGGGTCGGGACAAACTGGGGCCCTGATGTTGGCATGGCTGGAATCAGCCAAGGTGGTATCGGTAGGCTCATACGCAACAGGGTTAACCCCTTGGGCTAGCTCCACAATGCCCGCCGAATTTTCGCCCAGTGGCGGCACCACAATCCTGGGCTCTCTGCGTGGTGCCGCTACATTTGCCTCATCCTTATGAGGCCTATATCAACTTTCCCCGTCGGGCTACAGAGTGTATCACCGTGCCAAATTGGCATTCCGGCTTACCTACAAAGCTGCAAAATAAGACATGCAAAGGGGTAAGTAGTAGAGGTCTTGAAGGCCCTCTTATGGATCACCGATATAAGTACCCAAGCCTAATCTATCTCCAGTCCCGCTACCAGAGCTGGTACCAACACCGCCATATCCCATGTGACTACATTATCAGCTTGCTTGGGCAATAACCTGCTTTAAACTAGCATCCATAAGAACTTTGCTACAAAGGTGAGGGTAGCCTTCTTGATCAGCCCGCGGGGGTCTATCACCCAATCTTCCCTCTCATCGTTGGTCACTAAATATCGAGCCAACCATTTGTTTGTGTAAGACCTCAAAAATGACTTAGGATGTCTAGATCCTAACATGTTTGTCATAAAGGTATAAGGTCCTAAAATGGTTTTTAATATTATATTGAGGCAGTTTATAAATTTTGAGGTGAATTGGAAGTCAAATGTCAATGGACGACCAAGACGTTCGACGACTAGTCACCAAAAGGGCCTTAGATGCTTTTATGTTCTTATGTGTGTGTCATGGGCTTATGAAGTCTTAAAATGAGTTATAATGATTTTTATAAGCAATGCATGGAGTTTCATGAAGTTTGGAGGTCAACCGTCCAAGAACATCTAAGACGTTCGAAAGTTAACCCTTGAGACGTTCATGTGTGTCTTAAGTGTGCCTTGCATGTTTGAATGTGTTTTACGTGTTAATTTTGGGTGAAACATGCATGTAAGGTCTTCAACATGTTAAGGTGTATATTCATGTTGGAAACTTCTGGGTACGACTTCCCTAGGGCCCCGTAAAAGCGCCCACAAGAAGGACCCAAAGGTTGTCGAGACACTGCCTTGGCAGTGTCAATCGACTGAACCAAACGATGCCCCGTTTGTTGAAAGACGGCCTGTAAATGGTGGTGTCGTTGATGGAAACATATCCTGGATAATTCTCAACCAAAAGACAGCTCAAGACCTAACGACGGAAGCCACAGATGGTCCGTCGATGGACCTACCGGGCGTCGATTGTAGCCGTTGATGCAGGCTGTATCAAGCTGCCTGCACACTTTGTCATTAAAGGGGTGAATGGGAAATTCATCCCACGTGCTAACTGAGCCTACATGGTTTATTTGGTGATTTTTGGGTGTATTTAAATGTAAGGTCCCGAAAATGACTTAGGTGAAGCTAGAGCCTAACATGTTTATCATGATGGTCTAAGGTCCTAAAATGGTCTATAAAGTGTTATTGAGGTAGTAGCTAAGAGTTTAGGTGCATTGAAAGTCAAACATCAAGGGACGACCAAGACGTTCGACGACTAAGTCACCTATATACCTCATATGTGGTTCTATGTGTTTCTGTGTGATGCATGAGCTTATATGGTCCTTAAATGAGTCTATATGGTGTATATAGGCAGTGTGTCAAGTTTCGGGCAGTTTGGAGGTCAAACGCTCAAGAACGTACATGACGTTCGAAAGTTGTGCCTTGAAATGACCTTGTGTGTCTAAGTATATTTCGTCGAGTTTTACGTGTTTGTTTTGGATGAAACTCATGTGGTAGGTCCTAAACTTGTATACGTTCATGTTTGGGTTGGAAACATCCGGGTACGACTCCATGTAAGACCCGCCAGGGGCCCTAGAGGAGGACCCCAACCTAGAGCTTAACACTGCCAGGAAGTGTCCAATCGACGACCCAAACGACGGCCAGTCGACCAGACAACGGCCCGTAGATGGGTCTCGTCAATGGAGACATTTGTCCTGCAGGTTGGGGAGTTGCAGGTTCAACCCACGAGACCCAAACGACGGGGCGTGGGTGAGACCACGGACCATCGATGGTCTCGTCGACGGTGTTGCCTGTTTCCTGCTTGCTTTCTGTTAAGTTGAGGGGTGAAGTTGTAAATTCACCCCAAGTATTATAAAGTGTGAGGACGGTTGGTTTGAGTGTTTATGGGTATTTTAAGATTATATAAGTCATTAATCTCTCATTATAACCCTAACACTAAGATCAAAACATATTCCCTCCAAAAGTTCTTCCAAAACCTCCATGAGAGTTCAAAGTGAAGATGAATGTTGAAGATGGATCTTAAATGGAGTTTCTTATTCAATTAGCATTGGGATCTTCAAATAAGGTATGAGAGTTATTCATATAAGGCTTGCTATCACCTTAGAGCCAATTCAAAGATGATTTTCAAAGGATTTCAAAAAGATGAAAAAGTCCAATTTCTACTCTAAGTCTTGGGTTCTTGCTTGAAAAGTTTTCAAACATTAAGATATGATGTTATTGATGTTTAATTGATGTTTTCCAATGAAATTCTCCATGAACCCTTGATCTTCTCAATTCTCTAATTTTCACTAAAATATGGGTGAATTGATTATGCTTTGAGATTGATGAATTCATGTGTAGATTGTTATGGGCTTTTGATTCATGTATAGAGTATGTATGTATGATGTATAGGCTGTTTCAATTTGACTAATTGAGTAATGAATACTCTTATATCTATTGCATGTTAAGCTTATTGAATTGATATGAACTTAATGCTTATAGATTCTAGTGTAGATTTCTATGGGCTTTCTAATGATGTAAGAATTGTATTCAATTGATATCTAATTGGTCTTAGATGGATAAATATATATGGAATTGACTTAGATTCATTGAGT
This sequence comes from Solanum sitiens, assembly GCA_016801875.1. Lineage (NCBI taxonomy): Eukaryota > Viridiplantae > Streptophyta > Magnoliopsida > Solanales > Solanaceae > Solanum > Solanum sitiens. The sequence continues at coordinate 131,278 of JABWTJ010000092.1, read as the reverse complement.
ATTATGATTTATGTATTGAATTGATGTTCATGGCCAAGGATAAGGACCTTATGGTATTGATTTGGATGATTAGTTTGGGATTGAAGTGGTGAGTCCAAGTGGGTGGTAGGCTGCCCTAACTCTTTTATTATTATGTATAGCTATTGTAATTTAGCTCTTGGATTATGTGTGATTGGTATGGTCCACTTATGGTGGCGGTGTTATGTGAATTGATGTGGCCTTGTCGGCGTTATTTTAAGTATATTGATGATCATGGCCTTGTCGGCACTACTTGAAGTTATATGACTATTTGTGTAGTTGATTAGGTGATGTATGATCATATGTACTTACATGTGAAAGTATGTGTTAGTCTATTGATGATATTTAGGTAATCATGTTATGCTATGACTATGTGTTATGTGTGTAGTCTTAGAGTTGATACATGGTTGTTCCTAACTTGGCTATATGAGTCTATAATGGTTATGTTGATGATGTTGAGGTAATGAATAGGTTGACATAAGGTTGTTAAGGGTCATCCCTAAGTGTTTAAAGAATGTTATGCTATATGTACTAAAGGGAAGTATGTTGTGTCTTGTTTAGGTAGACTTGTGTCCCTTACTTGATGCTTGTATGAATATGAATATGTGAGGTCTTGACTTAGGATGCTAAAATCTATTAGTCATCAATGTATGAATGTTATGTGAAACCTTGAACCTAGTGGTAAGGTTATGAATGTTGAAGTAGAAAGCTGTAATGGTATCCTTCAAAGTAAAGGATGATGGACTTAAGGTTGATTGGCTGGAACGGCATCATATCAAACCTTAGGAAAGTCATAATGAGCTTCTTGTCGCCATTGTAAGGTAACCCTAAAGGACCTCTTTGGTAGGGTAAATGTAATTGGGTTATGAACTAGATATAGAACCCCATTATATGAAACTTAATGTGAATTACTCTATGAGAACAAAGGCTAGCACCGAGTGAGTATGGTAAGGGAAGTAGTTATAGTTAAAGGATGAGAGTAGAATACAAAGAACGCCCTGCATATTCCTTAACCATGTGACTATATGGGATGTGTCCACGTTCTACCTTTGGCAAGTAGAACACCCTCATCGGAGTAGGTTAGAACTCCGGATTCCATGCTTTGCTACCATGGTCTATGTCGGTTATTGCCTATTCTCATCATATGGGATACTTACTAGCATTAGAGAAGTCTATGAAGTATAGGTGGTGGTATGGGACGCTATCTAGACATTGCACAATAGGCTTTGAAGGTGTTAGTTGGAGTCCCTAGGTCTTCTCGAAGACCATTACTTGAATGTCCTTTATGTGATGAATGTCTCTTAAATGAACTAATGAATGTAATGACTTAAGTTAAGAAAGTATGTTAAATGAATAAGTACTTATCTAGAGTAGTTAAGGGTTGTCTAGTTAAGGTGTGGAGGGGGTATAGGAATGGTCACTTCTTATCTTACCTAGATAAGTCTTAAGAATGATTCTAGTTAGGAAGATGGTTTTTTATGTGGACATGATACAAACTTAGGTAATCTTAAGGATTACTTAGGTAATCTTGAAGAGGTCAATCATGGACGTTATCTTCTTGGTTTACTTAAGTAGGTCTTTTGATAGCCTTTGGAGGGAGAATGTCATATCACCTATGTATTGATGTATTTAGTGAGAATGATTCTATCCTAGGTAGTCTATAGGATCCCTTGTGTGTGTGTGATAGGGATTGTATGGGCAGTCGCTCCACACTCACTCAAGTGAGCCTTGCAATCACCTTTGGTAGAAGGATCTCATGTTGATGTGCTTGATGTATTGAAATTGAATGTGTCTCATTCTAAGTAGTCTTGAGGATCATTTAGGTGTGCCTAGAGAGGGTGTATGGGCGGTCTCTCTTTATCTTACTTAAGTGAGTCTTAGGATAACTTTTAGTGAGGGAATTATAGGTAAAAAGACGTGTAAAGTGAAGCTAGGGACTTCACTGTAACAGTGAAGTAGTTAGTGTAATGTTGCTTAAATTGTGACTATTGGCTTAAATGATTCCTTATGAATTTCTAAGTTGTTAAATATTGTTCTTATGATTATAGTATGATGTTTAAATCGAAAAGTCATGAAAAGCATGTTATTACTAGATGTCCCTTCTTCATAGTTTTTGCATGACTTCCATACTTAGTACATATAATGTGCTAACCCCTTCTTTTCCCTTTTTGACTAAAGTGTAGGGAATTGGAAGTCTTGATGTGCCATGTAGGATGGTTAGGTTTCTAAGGCTTGAATATGAAGTATTGGTGAGTCCTCATCGATTCGAGGACAATATCCACATGTCCCTTATGTCTTAGTCTTTATGTTATTGTCTTGTATGGGATTAGTCCCAAGTGTTGTATACTCTAAAGTATAGATGGTTCAAAGGGTTATTGTAAAGGTTTAATGTTTTAATGAAAGTCTTCCGCTTGTGTATTGTTTATGAAAAAAGTTTTTCGTGTGTGAAGAAAGTTTTAAATTCTTACTCAATTTCGTATGTTATTATGCAATGAATGATATGAAAGGCTTAGATGAGGCTTCTTGAAGTGTCATTTGCCGTGTGACATCACAAGGATACTCTAACTTCTAGGGTGTACTTGTGGGTTGTGACAAATTTGGTATCAGAGCCAGGTTTGGGAGTGTCGTAGTTGTCTCATGAACCTCATCTAATAGAGTCTTGTTTATAATGTGAAGCGCGCCACATTATGGATAGAAAGCTATTGGGTGCTAGGAAAAGTTTCACTTCTTCATTCATCTAGTCGTGCCTAAGAGCCTTGTATATGGTGTCTTTCCGTTGTTTTCCTTATGTGTTTGGTCATTTGAGTGTGACTTTATGAAGTTTGGGTTGAGGGAGAGAAAAAGATGAGATGTGAAAGATGGTGTTGATGATCCTATGTTGTTTTGGTTGCCTTTGAAAGGTAGTATAGTTGCAAGAATTGTAAAGTATAGAGTTAGAAATGTGAAGGAGTGGTTGTGAGGTGGTTTGAAGTTGGTTAGACCCAACCATAGAAGGGAGTGAAGATATTTGAAAGAGTAATGGTAAGTTTCACCTAGTAAGGAGGATGTAAAGGCTAGATGGTTGAACCTTGAGAGTCTTTAGTTTTCATGAGCTAGACTTTGGGTGAGAAAGTATTAGTGAGGTTTAAGGTGCCTTGAGAGAGTTCCTTGAGGTGGATGTTATGTGGACCTTAGAATGGGTTTCTCCTAAGTGGGGGAGTATAGTGAAGAGTATGGTTGTTGGGAGTGAGGTACCCTTAACCTTTCTATATGTGTTTACTCAATTCTAAAAGAAAGAGTTCTTAGTAACTTGAGTTGTGTAGAAGTCTTTTGTGGAAAATGAGTTCCAAACATTTTACTTATGATATGCATGTTTGATTGAAGTTTTGTTGAAATTGAATTTCATTAACTTCTTGCATTGTGTATTTTATGTAGCCATGATCATGTTGTAAAAGATGTTTATATGATGTTACCTTGCATATTAGCATGTCTATATCATGAATTGCCTAAAAGTTGCATTTTTGCAAAAAGTTGCACAATTCACTGTAATTCACTGTAATGCACTGTCTGTTCACTGTGATATTTTTCAAAAATTGACTAATTGATTCTTTGGTCTAAAATTGTTGTATTGTTGTTAAAACTGATGTATATGATCATGCTAATGAATATTAAATGAGTTTTCGCTATTTGGAATGAAGCATGTGAGTTTTGTAGCATGATGAGTTATAGAATTCAATCTAGTTTCTTGTGTTGTGAATCTCTTGCTTAGGTGGAACTGATGTTTTCTACTTGATTGTGTGTTATATGGTATGGTCATTAGTTGTTAATTGAGGCTCTATTCTTGGAAGTGTTCGGAGAGTGGCAAGTGTCATTCGAGGACGAATGTTGTCCAAGTGGGGGAGAATGTAAGGTCCCAAAAATGACTTAGGTGAAGCTAGAGCCTAAAGTGTTTATAATGAGGGTCTAAGGTCCTAACATTGTCTATAAAGTGTTATTGAGGCAGTAGCTAAGAGTTTAGGTGCATTGGAAGTCAAACGTCAAGGGACGACCAAGACGTTCGACGACTAAGTCACCTATGTGCCTCATATATGGTTCTATGTGTTTATGTGTGATGCATTAACTTATATGGTCTTTAAATGAGTTTATATGGTGTATATATGCAGTGTGTCAAATTTCGTGAAGTTTGGAGGTCAAACGCTCAAGAACATCCATGACGTTCGAAAGTTGTGCCTTGAAATGACCTTGTATGTCTAAGTATGTTTCATCGAATTTTACGTGTTCGTTTTGGATGAAACTCATGTGGTAGGTCCTAAAATCGTATAAGTGTATGTTTGGGTTGGAAATGTCTGGGCAAGACTCCATGTAGGATCCGCAAGGGGCCCTAGAGGAGGACCCCAACCTAGAGCTCAACACTGCCAGGCAGAGTCCAATCGACGATCCAAACGACGGCCAGTCGGCCAGACAACGGCCCGTAGATGGGTCTCGTCGATGGATCCACTTGTCCTACAGGTTGGGGAGTTGAAGGTGCAACCAACGAGACCCAAACGACGGGGCTTGGGTGAGACCACGGACCGTCAATGGTCTCGTCGACGGTGCTGCCTGTTTCCTGCTTGCTTTCTGTTAAGTTAAGGGGTGAAGTGGTAAATTCACCCCAAGTCTTATAAAGTGTGAGGACGGTTGTTTTGAGTGTGTATGGGTATTTTAAGAGTATATAAGTCATTAAGCTCTCATTATAACCCTAACACTAAGATCAAAACATATTCCCTCCAAAGGTTCTTCCAAAACCTCCATGAGAGTTCAAAGTGAAGATGAAGGTTGAAGATGGATCTTCAATGGAGTTTCTTCTTCAATTAGAATTGGGTTCTTCAAATAAGGTATGAGAGTTATTTATATAAGGCTTGCTATCACCTTAGAGCCAATTCAAAGATGATTTTCAAAGGATTTCAAAAAGATGAAAAAGTCCAATTTCTACTCTAAGTCTTGGGTTCTTGCATGAAAGGTTTTCAAACATTAAGATATGATGTTATTGATGTTTAATTGATGTTTTCCAATGAAATTCTCCATGAACCCTTGATCTTCTCAATTCTCTAATTTTCACTAAAATATGGGTGAATTGATTATGCTTTGAGATTGATGAATTCATGTGTAGATTGTTATGGGCTTTTGATTCATGTATAGAGTATGTATGTATGATGTATAGGCTGTTTCAATTTGATTAATTGAGTAATGAATACTCTTATATCTATTGCATGTTAAGCTTATTGAATTGATATGAACTTAATGCTTATAGATTCTAGTGTAGATTTCTATGGGCTTTCTAATGATGTAAGAATTGTATTCAATTGATATCTAATTGGTCTTAGATGGATAAATCTATATGGAATTGACTTAGATTCATTGAGTATTATGATTTATGTATTGAATTGATGTTCATGGCCAAGGATAAGGACCTTATGGTATTGATTTGGATGATTAGTTTGGGATTGAAGTGGTGAGTCCAAGTGGGTGGTAGGCTGCCCTAATTCTTTTATTATTATGTATAGCTATTGTAATTTAGCTCTTGGATTATGTGTGATTGGTATGGTCCACTTATGGTGGCGGTGTTATGTGAATTGATGTGGCCTTGTCGGCGTTATTTTAAGTATATTGATGATCATGGCCTTGTCGGCACTACTTGAAGTTATATGACTATTTGTGTAGTTGATTAGGTGATGTATGATCATATGTACTTACATGTGAAAGTATGTGTTAGTCTATTGATGATATTTAGGTAATCATGTTATGCTATGACTATGTGTTATGTGTGTAGTCTTAGAGTTGATACATGGTTGTTCCTAACTTGGCTATATGAGTCTATAATGGTTATGTTGATGATGTTGAGGTAATGGATAGGTTGACATAAGGTTGTTAAGGGTCATCCCTAAGTGTCTAAAGAATGTTATGATATATGTGCTAAAGGGAAGTATGTTGTGTCTTGTTTAGGTAGACTTGTGTCACTTACTTGATGCTTGTATGAATATGAATATGTGAGGTCTTGACTTAGGAAGCTAAAATCTATTAGTCTTCAATGTATGAATGTTGTGTGAAACCTTCAACCTAGTGGTAAGGTTATGAATGTTGAGGTAGAAAGCCGTAATGGTATCCTTCAAAGTAAAGGAAGATGGACTTAAGGTTGATTGACTCGAACGGCATCATATCAAACCTTAGGAAAGTCATAATGAGCTTATTGTCGCCGTTGTAAGGTAACCCTAAAGGATCTCTTTGGTAGGGTAAATGTAATTGGGTTATGAACTAGATATGAAACCCCTTTATATGTACCTTAATGTGAAATACTCTATGAGAACAAAAGCTAGCACTGAGTGAGTATGGTAAGGGAAGTAGTTCTTGTTAAAGGATGAGACTAGAATACAAAGAACGCCCTTCATATTCCTTAACCATGTGCCTATACGGGATGTGTCCACGTTCTACCATTGGCAGGTAGAACACCCTCATCGGAGTAGGTTAGAACTCCGGATTCCATGCTTTGCTACCATGGTCTATGTCGGCTATTGCCCATTCTCATCATATGGGATACTTACTGGTATTACAGAAGTCTATGAAGTTTAGGTGGTGGTATGGGACGCTATCTAGACATTGCACAATAGGCTTTGAAGGTGTTAGTTGGAGTTCCTAGGTCTTCTCGAAGACCATTACTTGAATGTCCTTTATGTGATTAATGTCTCTTAAATGAACTAATGAATGTAATGACTTAAGTTAAGAAAGTATGTTAAATGAATAAGTACTTATCTAGAGTAGTTAAGGATTGTCTAGTTAAGGTGTGGAGGTGGCATAGGAATGGTCAGTTCTGATATTTCCTTAATAAGTCTTAAGAATGACTCTAGTTAGGGAAGATGGTTGTTTATGTGGACATGATCCAAACTTAGGTAATCTTAAGGATTACTTAGGTAATCTTGAAGAGGTCAATCATGGACGTTATCTTCTTGATTTACTTAAGTAGGTCATTTGAGAGCCTTTGGAGGGAGAATGTCATATCACCTATCTGTTTATGTATTAAGTGAGAATGATTCTATCCTATGTAGTCTATAGGATCCCTTGTGTGTATGTGATAGGGATTGTATGGGCGGTCGCTCCACACTCACTCAAGTGAACCTTACAATCACCTTTGGTAGAAGGATCTCATGTTGATGTGCATGATGTATTGACATTGAATGTGTCTCATTCTAAGTAGTCTTGAGGATCATTTAGGAGTGCCTAGAGAGGGTTTATGGGCGGTCTCTCTTTGTCTTACTTAAGTGAGTCTTAGGATAACTTTTAGTGAGGAAATTATAGGTAAAAAGATGTGTAAAGTGAATCTAGGGAATTTACTGTACAGTGAAGTAGTTATTGTAATGTTGCTTAAATTGTGACTATTGGCTTAAATGATTCCTTATGTATTTCTAAGTTGTTAAATGTTGTTCTTAGGATTATAGTATGATGTTTAAATCAAAATTTCATGAAAAGCATGTTATTACTAAATGCCCCTTCTTCATGGTTTTTGCATGGCTTCCATACTTAGTACATCTAATGTGCTAACCCCTTCTTTTCCCTTTTTGACTAAAGTGTAGGGAATTGGAAGTCTTGATGTTCCATGGAGGATGTATATGTTTCTAAGGCTTGAAGATGAAGTATTGGTGATTACTCATCGAATCGAGGACAATATCCACATGTCCCTTATGTCTTAGTCTTTATGTTATTGTGTTGTATGGAATTAGTCCAAAGTGTTGTATACTCTAAAGTTTAGATGGTTCAAAGGGTTATTGTAAAGGTTTAATGTTTTAATGAAAGTCTTCCGCTTGTGTATTGTTTATGACAAGAGTTCTTCGTGTGTGAAGAAAGTTTTAAATTCTTACTCAATTTAGTATGTTATGATGCAATGAATGATACGAGAGGCTTAGATGAGGCTTCTTGAAGTCTCATTTGCCGTGTGACATCACAAGGATACTCTAACTTCTAGGGTGTACTTGTGGGTTGTGACATTAAATGATCGAAAATGTGATCAACCCATTCCCAATCCTATTCACACAAATTAGACTTTCCCTCCAAAAAACCAATTCTTCCTAGAAACCTCTATTGAAGGTGAAGCTCAAGAAAATCTTGGAGCTTGGATTCCCATGGATTATTCATCATGTTTTAGAGGTTTTCTTCTACATTAAGGTATGATGATCCTTCATCTCTAGTTATCCTTCCATCTACAGAGTTAATCTCAATGTTTTCAAAAGAGATTTCAGAATCAAACATCTCCTTCTTGAATCTAGCCATGAGTTCTTTCTAAAATGTTTTTAAAGGCTTAATCATGATGAATTGATGATAATGTATTGGTTTTAACATGAATTTTAATCCAATTTCATTGTGAACCCATGTCCCTTCCCAAACTCGATTTATCCCTTGCATGGGCATTGTGATCGTGAAGCTTGTCATTGGTTGAATTGTGATTCTATTACATTTAATTGCTCATTTATATTGTTATTTAATTATAATGATGAGGAGTTGTTGATGAATGATCCAATTGGATCAATGTATGAAGAATTGAACATGACTAGTCTATGCTTCTATGTGTTCACTTTAACATTGATCTTTAAATGTATAAAAGTGGAATTCGATTATGTTAAGATGCTTGTAGCTAATGCCTTGGGTTAATATCATGGTTGAATTGTGGATATAAATCTTGTATGATCAAAGTAAATAAGGCTTGGTATAAATTGATCTAGGTTCTTCTAATCTATCATGTAGTATCTTGTGATCGTGACGTTAGAATGGTTGTTATGTGACTCAATTATGGTGAATTGTCTTAGGTACTGCCTATATGTGTAATCTGATTAATAATTAAGTATAATTAATCCAATATAAATAGGTATCAATTGAATTAGTAAAGATTGTTTAGGCTCTTCTAGCTTATAGACTTGATAGAGTAATGTGTATGTGGTGATCTATGTTCTAGAGTGGATGAAGCATGATTTAGATATGATGTTCAAACTCTTTAGCTACTGTCCTAAATGTATATTATTGATACAATATGATTGATGAATAAGACTAGGTAAATTAGTTGATGATCTTTAACTCTCTACTTTCTAGTATATAAGTAATGTATTGTATTAGGTTGTAGTATGATCTTGTAGCGACTTGTACATGGTTTTTTTTCATGATTAAATGTATATTTAGCTACTGCCCGATAACGTATTGATTATGAAAAATGTGTATTGATCAATGATGATCAATGGATGATAAATTGGTAAGGATGGCTCTTTCGCTCTACTTTTCTATATTATTGTAGTTGATGAAGCCTTTTAATGGCATTGTGTGGTATGATCCACTTATGGTGGTGGTGTTTACTTTATTGTCATTATATATGAGTTGACTATGGCCTTGAAGTAAAATTGATGAATATATGAGTGTGTGGTTATGATGATCACCTTATGTATAACTTGTGCCTAGTCTTCTACTTTACTTGTGAATCTAGGTTATGTTGCAATTGTTATGAGCATTTGAATGATTATGTTAGGGTTATGTGTAGGTGCTGCCATTAATGAAGTATTAAGAAATGACTACCCCTACCTATGTACCCCTATGTGAATGCATGAATAGCAAAATTTAGGAGTCTTAAGTGAAATATGAAGTTAGCTTGTCTCCTATGCTATTATGTGTTGTGTGGTTTATGCTTGGTTGTGTATTGTGGTCCTAAGAGGTGGCTGCCTCAATGTGCTTTTTATAGCCATCATGTGATCATGTTGACCAATGCACACACACCCTTACTCTAACATGCATGCTTACAAGTAGTATAGGTCATGGTGTCTGAATGAAAGGTAGTTCTCATATTCACTAATGTCTACTATTATGCATGCTAAGCTTGAGTCCATGAAAGTATGTTATGTATCCCTTAACTAGGATGACTTTATAGGTGTACTAGTATGGTCAAGGGTATGGGACCTTGTCTATGTATTGCACATGTGTACTTTGATAGGATAGTTCCTAGGTTTGCTCTCTTATGTACATGGATATGAATGCATGAGTATGTTATGAACATGTCTTATATGGTATAATGTGAAGTATGTGGTATGATAAAGTATGATTATACCTAGTGTCTAATTGTGTTTATATGAAAACATGGCTCATATAGTTATACTTTTACACTTATGCATGAATGAAATGAAGTATGAACATGTGTGGCTTTAAAGTGTCATGTGAAAGGATTGCTCACATATATGTATACACACACATAAATCATGATGTAGTCAATAGAGGGGCACTTGAATGATGTTCTCAAGAGTGCTAATGATATATGCTATGTCCATGTGAAAGGGTTTCTCACATGATTTAGGTTGATTAACTCTCATCTATGACCTATGAGCAAAGCAATAGGGAGCCAATCTCTTAAAGCCAAATTGTATGAAGTAATGTTAATAAAGGATTTTAATAAAAGGAACTTAGCTTAGCACTGAGTAAACTTGAATATGAGTGGTGTCCCTTCCCAATGTGGGAAGGAAGGTCTACTAAATCTCATAAGGTTGATAACCACAATGCCTCAATAGGTATAAAGAGGGTTTCCATAAGTGAATAACCATAATGCCCCATTTGGCATAAAGAGGGTTTTCACATGTACCTCCAAGTTCCATAACTATGCTTGCCACATAGGATCTAGTAAGTGAATTCACTTAGTATGCTAGTATGTATTAATGTTCTACCTTGGCTAGGTAAGAACACCCTCCTTTGGTGTAAGGCTCTACAACACCAAATTCCATATTTAGCACCCATGACCTTAGTGTCGGTTAAGGCTTAGATTCCCTAATGTAAAATGGAAAATGGAGTTAAAGTAAAGTAAAGGACCCTAACTAGGATAACCTAAGAGAAGATACTTAGGATAGGTGGAAGTAATGAACTTACCTAGACATTACACAAGTATCTATCTAAGGAATTCTTAGGAAGGTGTTCTAATGCATGTGCATATGCTTATGGTTCTCTTACATGACAATATGTTAGTGTCTACGTGATCTAATGATTTGCATGATATGAGTTCTAATGTGAAGTGTGTGCTTTGTTTATGAAATGGTCCTATGAATGCATGAGTTGAGTTAAAAGGTTGTATGTATGGTTTCCTTGTGGTCTTAAGGTGAAGCATGAGCATGAATAGTGTTATGGGACATTCTTATTGCATTGAACCAAGTATCACTAGAAGGATTACTTTGGAAAGTCAAGAAGTTGGAAATCAAAGGAGTTCACTGTACAGGAAAATAGTTCACTATAAGGTGAAAAGAGCTCACTGTAAAGTGACCTCAAATGTGTCTTAAATTCCATATGTGATTTTATATAATGTTTGGCCTTTAAATATGTCTATGTGAAGTATGTGAATGATATAAATGCTACTGTATCAAGGTTTTCATGAAGTTTTCACAAAAAGACATAATGTATGATTTTCAAGAAAAATGTCCCTTTTAAATGCATGTTTTTGCATAGTTGCCATACTTAGTGCATTTTGTACTAACACCATTCTTCTCTACTTTTTACACAAAGTGTAGGTTGTGGATGCTTAAAGAAGGTCTCTAACGTGAAGGGCTTGATATGTGATTCCCAAACTCAAGGAAAGGAATCCTTAAGTCCAAGGATGTGCTAAGTCATGTCTTTACTATAAAGTCAATTTATTATTGTAATTATGTATTATGTTGTAAGGGTCGTGTCCCTAAAGTACTATTATGATGTTAAGTCTAGGATGGCAAAAAGAGACTAGAGTCTAAATATGTACTTATGATATTTTATATATATGAAGTGAAGTTTCTAGCATATGATGTGCTATAAAGAGTTTTAAATTTTCTGCTAATTTACTTATGACAATGCAATGAATGATAGCTATGGGGTTGTACAAGACCTCCGAGAGGTCAAGTACTCCATGTTACTTCTAAGGGGTGCTTCCCGGATGTGACAGTTAGTTGCCTCACGATGCTCCGCATTCCTCCCAAACTCGCCACTCTGTACAACCTGCCATCTGTAGTCAAACTCTACAGTATTGCGCGTCTCCTGTGTGCCGTTGGTGGGGCCATATAGGAAACGACAGATGACCGCCTTAGATATATCAACCCGGAAGCCCCGAACTAGAGTATGGGTTAGAGGATCCTGTTTGGTAGGTCTTGCCTGCCTGTCTAAGGAACCTCGAAGAGTGGCTACATAGGAAGCATATAACTCCCTGACTATCTCCTCACTATAATTGCCCAAATCCCGAGCCATCCAGTCGAATTTGTGTAGATTGAACAGTCTGTGCACCTTAGGAACCGTGTGCAAACTCCCTGTGAGGACTCGATGCTCCACTGCAGCCAGCCCGGTCATCACCCCGTTGTCATTCAACATTCTCGCATCTCTGTACACCTGGTATTGACCTTCAACTCACCACCGGTTTAGTTCATCAGCTAGAGGTGTGGGGTCATCAGCTCGGGTGGGGGTGTAATTTTGAAGTGGTAGCCTCATCAGACGAGGATTGGTGGTCTTGACCCTCCGACCTATTGGCTTCCTGAGAAGTAGAACCGGAAGTAGTGGCTTTTTTTGACTCCGAGGAATGGGCCAACCCTGTAGCAAAGGCAGACTCAGACTCGAGTGTTGATCCCCCTTCAGAACAAGAGGTAACCATGGATGGTGAACCGGTCAGTGTGTGCTCCTCATCAGGCTGGGAGGCAGTGACTACGCCAGGAATCACCTTCCAGGTGGTACCCCTTGTAACTCGTGCTGTTGTAGTTGGCGTTGTGGAACTAGTAGGGACATACGATAGGTCTTGATCATTGTCAGACTCTACAATCATCCATCGAGATGGGGCGACCAACATGGATTTGCCCCTCTTTGGGTAGACAATGTCCTTCTTGGGATCCATTGGTACCAGTAGAGTAGTTGTTAGTCTCAACTCAGCATAACCTCACACTCAAAAAACAATGGGGCAAAGAAAACTTAAAAAGTACACACAGTTTTATTCTGTAGATTCAGATCGACGGGAACTATCAACGGTCCGTCGATGGTGACCGTCGTCTAAAACTTGGAATTATTCAATAAAGGATGGAAAGCAGTCTTCTATGATGGAAACGACGGTCATGCAGAATGGTTCGTCGATCAATCGAAGGACCGTAGTCCACTTTCGTCGTTTAAGACTTGGACATTTTTAATTTGATGTAGTCGACGAACCCCATCGATGACCCGTCGATCAATCGACGGTCCGTAGACAGGGTCTCGTACTGTTGGCCTGAGACAGATTTCAGGGCTTTTTACAAGTTCCAACTTTTAGACACCGTTTTACACAATCAAGTTTTAGACATGCAATTTTAACACACTAAAGACGAGTTCGTCATTCCTAGGGTTCCGATTTCATACAATTATTATTCCAATTCAGCAACAATAAGGAACCCTAAGTCATAATATTTAGACAGACAGAGACACCAACTTTTTAAATAGACTTAATAGACAACACAACCACATTTCTCATTCCGAGGGACATCACTACACAAGTTTTAGCATGCAATTTCAATTAATTGAGTCTCAAGGTCAAGACCCACTACCGGATTTCTGTAAACCACTATGAACGAGAATTCAAAGTTAAGAGAAATCAAAATACCTTTAGTTCGGAGTGGTATGGTTGTGAGATGAACTTTCAAGCAGTAGACTACGCGCCCGAACTAGATCACCGGCCGAAGAAAAATTGAAGAACAGAGAATTTGACAAAGATGGGGAGTAAGAATTATGATTTGGGAGTGATTTGAGGATTGAAGAGGTATATTATGAATGAAATAGGAAGGAAATAAAGAAAAGAAATGGTTATGGAAGGGAACTTTAAAACAAATGGAAGAGGGAATAATTTGAACGGTTATGTATTTTAATATTACGTCGGGTCACTCGCAGATTTGGACCTAGAGACCCCATCGACGGTCCATCGATTTGGACCATCGGTTACTTCTTAACTTAGAAAAAATAGGGAACATACCTGGGATATACGAACAACATCGACGGTCCATCGATGGGGACTTTAGACCACTTCTCCCTGCACATATAACACCCATTAGGCCATTCTTTTTGTGTTTTTCTGGACACTATTGTGACACAGACCCTATACTGATCTCTAGACAACACTTCCACATAAAAAAACTGAAATAATAAAAACAAAATGAAACAAAACTATAACTATTGCTAAGAAGAAAACAAAACCTAGTGTTTTCTAGAGGATACACCTTGGGTTGCCTCCCAAGAAGCGCATACCCCTTGATTACTCAGACTTCATCAAGATGATAGGCTTCAACCACTTCATGAAGGCTCTCCGCCTACCCTAGATAGATGTTTATCTTTGCCTGTTGACTGTGAACTTTGTTCCTTCCTTATTCTCCAACTCAACCGCTCTATGTGGGAACACTTTAGTGATGAGGAATTTCCATGTTCATTTGGACTTGAATTTGCCCAGAAACAAGCGTAGGCTAGAGGTTAATAGAAGCACCAAATCACCCACTGCAAATTCTCGCTTTTCAATCCTTTGGTCGTGGTACTTATTCATCTTCTCTTTGTAGATGGCTGAACTTTCATAGGCCTTTAGGCGAAACTCATCAAGATCATTCAACCCGTTTAGTCTTTGTTCTGCCGCTTAAGCCCAATCCAACTTTACTTTCTTCATTGCCCACATCGCCTTGTGCTCTAGCTCGATCGACAAGTGACATGCTTTCCCATATACAAGTTGGTATGGAGACATACCTATGGGGGTCTTGTATGCAGTGTGGTAGGCCCAAAGAGTGTCATCAAGCCTCCTTGACCAATCCTTTCTATAACCATTCACCGTTTTGCCAAAATTTGTTTGATCTCACGATTCGACACCTCAACTTGCCTGCTAGTCTGTGGATAGTAAGGAGTAGCCACATTATGGCGAACACCATATACTCCAAGAGCCCTTTGAAAAGTTTATTACAAAAGTGAGAGCCACCATCGCTAATAATGGCCCTAGGTGTGCCAAATTTCGAAAAGATGTTCTTTTTCAAGAATGCGGTGACACTCTTTCCTTCATTGTTAGGAAGCACAATTTCTTCCACCCATTTCGACATGTATTCAACCGCCACAAGAATATACTTCATCCCATGAGAACTCACAAACGGGCCCCTAAAGTCAATACCCCAAACATCAAATAGCTCAATCACCAGAATAGGATAAAAGGGCAGTTCTTGTCTCTTTGAAATTTCTCCATTTCGTTGGCACCGATCACATGATTTGGCAAAATGGTGAGCATCTTGGTGAATGGTTGGCCAATAATACCCACACTGCAAGATGTTATGCGCAGTTCGGATACCACTATGGTGCCGACCCACAGGCGAGGAGGGACATGCCTCCAAAATACTCAACATCTCGTCCTCTAGTACACAACGGCGAATCATCCCATTAGCAAAACTTCGGTATAAGTAAGGATCATCCTAAAAGAACTTTTTCACATCATGCATGAACTTTTTTCTCTGGTGGAAGGACAAGTTCGACGGAACTACATCACTTGCCAGATAGTTCGCAAAGTCTGCAAACCATGGGATCAAATCTTGAGAGGAGGCCAATACATGTTCATGTGGGAATGCATCATCAATTTAAGCCTTTTCTCCTAATTCACACACAGCTTCATACTCTAATCTAGAAAAGTGATCAACAACTTGATTCTTAGTCCCTTTTCTATCTTTTACCTCAAAATCAAACTCTTGCAGCAATAGTACCCATCGAATCAACCTTGGATTCGCATCCCACTTTGCCATCAAGTACCTAAAAGTGGAATGGTCTGTATGCAATATGACCCTCGTGCCAAACAAATATGAACGAAACATTTTGAATGCAAACACCATCGCTAGAAGCTCTTGTTTAGTTACCCTGTAGTTCTTCTGAGCTTCATTCAACGCATTACTGGCATAGTAAATGGGGTGAAGGATTTTATCCATTCTCTGTCCCAATACCACACCAAGTTCAATCCCTATTGCATCACATATCACCTCAAATGGCTCACTCCAATCCGGTGAAACAATAATGGGCGCGGACACCAACTTCTCCTTCAACTCTCCAAATATTTTCAGATAGGATTCATCGAAATAGAACTTACATACCATCTCAAGCAGTTTGCACAAAAGATGTGTAATTTTTGAAAAATCCTTAATAAACCTCTGGTAAAAGCCAGCATGTCCAATAAAACTTCTCATACCTGTTATAGAGATGGGTGGAGGAAGCCTCTCTATCACTTCCCCTTCAGCTCGATCAACCTCTATCCCCCTCTACAAGATGTGATGGCCCAACAATGTGTCTTCTTTCACCATAAAATGGCATTTCTCCCAATTAAGCACCAAATTACAGTCTTCACATCTTTTGAGCACCTCAGCCAAATTACTCAAACACCGATCAAAGGAGTCTCAAACAACAGAAAAATCATCCATGAACACTCAATAGTGTCCTCCACCATATAAGAGAATATCAACATTATACAACGCTAGAAGGTGGCCGCTGCATTACATAACCCAAACGGCATTATTTTGAAGGAAAATGTCCCATAAGGACAGGTGAAAGTGTCTTTTCTTGATCCTTAGGGGAAACAGAAATTTGATTGTAGCCCAAATAGCTATCAAGAAAACAATACCACCCTTTTCCTGTGAGTCTATCTAACATCTGATCCATAAAAGTCATGGGAAAATGGTCCTTCTCATTCCAAGTATTCAACTTCTGGTAGTTCATGCAAACTCTTCATTCGATCACTGGCCGCATTGGAACAAGCTTGTTCCTCTCATTAGCTACCACTTTCACCATTTTTTTTAGGCACGTACTGAACAGGACACACCCAACTACTATCTGTAAAAGGATAAATGACTCCGACATCCAACTACTTGATGATCTCCTTTTTCACTACCTCTTGCATGGGTGGATTCAACCTTCTTTGGTGCTCAATACTTGGTTTGTGATTGGGCATAAGTTGGATTTTGAGGGAACAAACACCGGGGGGAATCTCAATAATGTCAGTAACAGTCCAACCAATGGCTCTTTTGAACCTCTTCAATACCGCCACTAAGCCCTCTACTTGTCATTCATTCAAATCTGCTACAATTATCACCGGCAAAGTGTCATCTCGACCTAAGAACACATACCTCAGATGAGGTGGTAGAGCCTTAAGCTCTAATTTTGAGGCCTCCTCAATAGATGGTTTCGTGGGTGGAGATTTGCGATGCTTCATGTCCAACTACAATTTCTTTGGCTTTGACCGGTATTCATTTAGTTCAAGTGCAGCCACCATAGACCCATACTCTTCAATACTATCACTATCAAAATTCATGATAACTGCCGCTAGTGCCGTCGTTCTTCAATCTGCACTTCAGATATACTCTCAACCATGTAGGATATAGCAAATACCGTTTGGAGCTCACCACTCAACTTCATAAACCTACATATAGTGAAAGTTTCTTCTTTATTGTTGAACCTGTATTTCATTTGCCACTTTTTCATGTCGACTAATGCACGCCTAGTGGCAAGGAATGGTCTTCCTAGAATAATGGGGACCTCAAAGTCAACTTCACAATCAAGAATCACAAAATCGCCGAAAATATAAATGACTCCACTTTCACAAGGACATCATGGAGTATACCAATGGGCCTCTTCACAGTTCTCTCGGCCATCAGTAACTGCATCTTAGTAGGCTTTGGGTCACCCAAGCCTAACTTCTTATGAATGGACAGAGGCATGAGATGTATGCTCGCACCGAGATCACATAGTATCTTAGCAAAGTGTAGCAACCCTATAGTACATGGTATAGTGAAGGCTCCCATATCTTCGTTCCTCTGTACAAGAGACCTTGTAGAAATATCACTACAATGCTGAATTTTGTCATCATTCTCAAAACTCACCGATCTCTTCTTAGTCACCATATCCTTCAAAAAACTTAGCATAACCAGGCATTTGATCCAAGCTTCTATCAAAGGGACATTGATGGAAAACTGTTTCAACATAGTGATAAATCGCTGGTATTTTACCTTCTTAAGTCTTCTTCACTCTGAGAGAATGGTAGTGAAGGTTTAGGAATGAGGACAACTTTCTGAGATACTTCTACTTCTTTCGCTATTTTGTCCACAAACTCTCCACTAGCTTCTACTACCTCCTTGTCTTTTCTCATATCACGTTCTACTACAGAAGACATAGGCGGATCAATGGTCTGCTTACCCCCTTGAGTGGTGACTTCCATACAATGCCCGTCATTTTTAGGATTCTGGATAGTGTTGCTAGGAAGAGTGTCAGGTTGGCGTGGGTTCACAGTAGTAGAAATTGAGTCATCTATAACTCAAGATGCTTAATAGAAATAACATGCGCATCCACCATCTGTCCAATGTTAGGTAGGTCACCTATCATCTCCTTGACATTCTCATCATTAGCATCAAACCTCCTCATAATCTTCTGCAGCATATGTTCAACTCGCGCCATACTACCTCCACCATCCCAGGGAGCAACTTCCATATTTTGTGGTGGAATATAGGGCCCACTCCGATCATTCATGTTACCATAGTTTTTTCGGTTGAATTTGTTATCCCGGTTGTAGTTCTCATCTCGGTCATATTTACCCTCTCTGTTGTAGTTACCATATTTTCGACCTTGGTTTCCTTGACCTTGGCGCCAATTCTCCTGATTGGAGCCTTGGGCGTTTGGTCGGAAACCCCCCGTCTGATCATTCACTACATAGGCATTCTCTTCATAATAGTACTCATCTACCGGCTGTGGTGGTTCAGTCAAGTAGTTTACCCCATTTACCTTCTCTGCACTTCCGCTTACATGTTTCAAGCCCAACCCTAGATCAGTTCTTATATGTGCCATCTCTTCACGAATCTCATCTGCAGCTGGTTTTTTTTTTATTGAACCGTAAAGGTGTTTCTCCCAGTGTCTGATTTTCCATTGCTCCATGCCTTGTGACGAGATATCTTCTCAAACTTCTCTAAAATATCAGCATATGTGCATTCTCCATAGGAGCCACCCGCAATAGTATTGAGCACTGCCTTGTTGTTATCATCTTCACCTTTGTATAAGTACTCTTTTAGCAATTCGTAATCAATACAGTGGTTTGGAACACCTGTCACAAATGCAGTAAACATGTCCTAAGAGCTACTCACAGACTCTCCAGGTAATGCCACAAAGTTGTTCACCTATCTTTGTGGTTGAGCTTCTTGGACACTGGGTAGTACCTTGCTAAGAACATATCTCTCAACTTATCCCAAGTATAGATGGAGTTGTAGGGTAGCTCAGTAAACCATATGGAGGCATCTCTTATCAGTGATAAAGTCAATACTCGCAACCCATTCACATTCATATCCAAGTCTGGTCTACCCATACAACTTTTGCATAAAAACCTCATTTTAGCTATATGGGCATGTGGATCCTCTTATAGCAGTCCCGAAATAAACCCTTCGCGATGAGCATCTGCATCAAGCTACTCGTCACCACGAATGTATGCCCAGGTGGCAGGGAGGGTAGGATAAGAGGTCCATTAGAAACTGCAATGTTCACATTGTCCCTATAGTAATCCTGAAGTCGTGGGGATGCTGGAGGTTCCATTCTCACAACCTCTCTCAGTTGGTTCTCAGCTCGTACATGATTGTATGCCTCAAATGGTAATGGAGGATGATGGTCTGCTCCATAACCCCGATTAGATGGGATATGTTGATTTTCCATCCTTCTCAAAGTGCGGTTATGTTCTGGATCGAATGGAGTGAGTGGTTCTCCTCGGCTCCGTGTACCTGGAATACACTAGAGTTAGACCTGACAGAAGCAAAAACAAAAAGAAAAAGTAAAATCAAGAAATCGTTTACTAAATTTCAATAATGTAAGTAAAGTTAATCTAAAAGACAGATTCCTTGCCAACGGTGACAAAATTTGATACGCTAAAATTACACCTCCCTAAAGAAGTATAAGTGCTCGTATTCAAGTAGAGAACCCAACTAGTAGATTGGGTTCGATCCCACGAGGAAATTTTTTTAAACTTAACTTTAATTCACGATTACGTCTATTTAGCCAATGTCTTTCCAAAAACAAGTAATTAAAGGGGGTTTTTATGAAAAATTCCTTAAACCGTCTAAGTTAACAAGTAAAAGAAAGTAAATGTTGAGTTTTTATCAAGTTGTGAGAATAACTAGGGTATATGTGTTCCCCATAGGTTCATAACGTAGTATTTCTAGCAATAGCAATCCTTTCCTAGTGTTTTTCATGTAAAGTACTAAGTTATGTATATCTAAATCATTGGTCTTGCATCTAAAGAATTTCACCCCATACCTTGGTCCGACTGCATGTGTATAAGCTACTAACCCTTACCTTTATCTCATATTAGACATCATAATCAATGTATGACTTAGTTATTACTTCGAATCAATCCACACTAGCCTATTAGATAGTATCCCACTAAATCTATGTTGATAATTCTTTTCTTATTATCTATTTCCTTGGTCCGGAAAGTAGAAACAAGGCGAGTTCTAACATTGGCGACCGTTAAAAAGACTTCTAAACGAAAGAATTATCAATACATGCAAAAACTATTTGAGAATTGCTTAATTGTTAGGTTTACTTTGTTAATTACCCATGGTTCCCACAACCCTATCAAGATCACAATTCATGGTTTTTAAGAAAGAATTCATGAACTTAAAATTAAGAAGAAACCCAGAAATTCAACTAGAAATTGCAAGAAAAACCTTCAAGCCAAATCCGGAAATTGATTAATTGCCCAAAGTTTGCAGCCAACAATATCCAACACAAAATAGAAAAATAATAATAGTAGCTAACCCAAGAATGAGTTTTTAATGACCTATATATAGAAAACATAGTCCTAAAGAAAAAGAAATTAAAATAAGGAAAGTTTGTTCACTTGACGCGAGTTCAATCTACGAACCAACTGTCCGTAGAATCCTTCCATCGATCAGGACTTAGAATAATTTTTCTTTCTTCAGATGGCACCTTCTCTGAATCAATCAACATACCAACAGTACGGTCGTTGATGCACCTACAGTCTGTTGATGCCCTATATAGATCTATCCTTAGAATATTTCCAACTTCGGGTAATGGATTCTTCTATGATCAAAACAACGCTCCACCAGTATGGTCCATCGATTAATCGATGGACTGTCATTCACTCTCGTAGTTCCACACTTGTTCATATTTCTCCAAGTCTTCTCCAAAGTCCTGAGCTGATCATCTACAGTCTACACTGTCTATCAAACAACGGACCGTCGATGGCCTCCGTAAGTTCTGTTCTGGACTTTTTTCAATTGTTTACTCATCTTGCCGCCTGAACATCTTTCCTGGAAAACAAACACAAAAACTTGTTAAAACTACTACAAAAAGGCTCTCGACACACACAACTCATAAGTAAAATGCATTGAAAATACCGTGAAGCCACGGTATATCACAAACTCACTTACAATTAGTGTGATCAATAATGCACACATACATGCATGCATCATAATGAAACAAGAAAAAAATATATCACAAAATCATGAAATAACAACCATCAGCTACCTCGAAACAAAGCTTGAATAGCCTTAAGCAATTTGAATCTTCCCTTTTGGGATTTCTTTCGTGTGTTCGTGGTCTAAAAACAACAATTAACACAAGGATCGATAAATGAGGTCTAATTACCCGGCTTATAATTGAAATCATCAACCCTAGGACAAACCTTGATCCCCATACCCAGGTTAGGGTTTTCTTCCACCATAAATCTAAAATCAAAAACCTCCCCCATCGATAATTACCAAAGAAACTAGATTATACGGATCAAAAATGGATTCAAGGAGTAAAATCCTTACGTATAGAACCATAAGTCGTGGAAAACCTTCGAGAAAACACCTGGGGTCGTTCCTTAGATCTCAAAGTCGAAAAGTGTAGAATAATATCATTTTTGGGTTTTAATACCGACTTATTTCATGACTGTCCCACGTTGGTGGCCCAACCCCACTATAGCGGCTCCGCCTTGGCAGGATTATTCCCCCCTTAGAAGCATGCACAAAAATAGAGAGTTAAATTCACAGTTTGAATCCCCTATTTCATAACACACCTTCATCCCATGACAATCAGAAAATACTCATTCACGCTAAGATCAGTTTCGGGAATTCTACTAGCCCAAATATGATTCTATAAACTCGTATAAGTTCCTTAATTTCTTATCTATACACTTATGTGGTCAAATTCATAATTAGATACACTACCAAAAAGTTTTATGAACCCAATTATTTCCCATTGGCTTTTCCCTAACGACGAAATCAGTTCTTTACATTTTAGTTGACTGTTTCTGAATATGTGTGGCTCTACCAATGATGGCGATGTGTATTACTTAAATTTTATGTGCATGATCCGTAGTTCTAAGCCCTAATAGAGGAAAACAATTGCAGTAGGCTGACAATCAATAAAAAACTAGTGTCTATAGTGATAAGAATAACAAAATGAAATATGACATGTTGTAAGGTTTATACTATAGCATAAAGTACATACTTATATTACTTGAACTTCACCTGCATGAGCTTTCAATTCTAATCCCTGATAGAGAAAAATGATTGTAGTAGGCTAACTCCCAAAATTATATCGATAAATTTGGTGATGGAGATAAAAAAACAAATACATATATTTAAATATATAAAGGGATCAAATACATAGTATGCATATAAAAAAGCTTTTCAACTATCAACATATTATACTTTTTCAATGAGTGGTGTGAGTTGACACCTTTTGAATACATGTGATTCTGCCATTGATGATGATAATTAATACTATTGAAATTTTATGTACATAAGCTTTCACGGCTTTACCCTGATAGATGAAGACAATTGTAGTAGGTTAATTGTCAATGTAAAATTGATGGATTTGATGATGAAAATAACACAACAAAATATGACAATTCTTCTAATTACGACATATATTATTTCTACAATATTTCATTAATTCATAATATTAAACTTATTTTAAAAAATACTTTCTCTATTAGGGAAAATTTTATAGAGAAAATATGTTTTCGTTTGTCATTATTCATTTGATGTGATATTTAAGGATTCTAAAAAATATATTGTATCAATACTTTTCAATTAAATGGTTTCAGTTGACTCTTTTAGCCACTAATGATAATATGCATTGCTAAACTTCATATGCATGAGATTTGAGTCTTAACCCGATCGAGGAAAACAATTAAGTTGACTATTAAGTGAAGATGGAGAATATGGTGTGTCAAGACCCGAAAGTAACCCCTAGAAGTTAGGGTTAACTCTCCGATCATGGCCGGTCGTACTTGACCCTGTGGGGTCTGGTACAAGCCCTTCAACTCTTACTCATTAAATAAAGCATGAAAAGTAGTGCGGAAATTGAAACTTTTCACGATAATTAAATAAAAGAAATCTTTCATAAATACTAGCAAATCTTATCGTCACAAGTCAACTTAAAGACACAATTTAGAATCTTAGGGACACGGCCCTTTACAATAAAAGGAATTACAAATTATGTCTTAATAATGAAACTAAGAAACATAAACTATATCCTCGAATATATGAGGACATACCAAATTCTTGAGAGATAGAATTCCTAAGCTTCAACTCCGATCCTCCAAAAAGTTTCCAACCTATACTTCTAAGGTATATAAAAGTATGGGGTTAGTACAACAATGTACTAAGTATGGCATATGCACAAACATGTAAAAAGGGACATTTTTAGTAAAATAAGCTTTCATGCCAATTTAACAAAACATTCATGAACTTAGGAACAAAACAACATAAGAAGCATCATTTAACACTTAAAGAAGAATTTCCATAACTTTACCTCAAAATTACACTTTACGGTAAAGACATCACACATTACAGTGAACTACATATGTATACGACTCTCACACAAGTACTCTCCTAGAATAGGACTCTTAGGTCACACTAAGTGCAATGTGAGAGTAGCATCCCATACTACCACTCCCACTAGCGCTCCTAATGGATTCCCAAGGATTTGATCACGTTACAACAAGTAGATCAAAAGGATGCATTTACAGTGAACTACCCCATTTACATTACAGTGAACCATTTTAAGTCATTATAGTAGATTTAAAGCTTTACATTAAACTAAAGACTCCAACAATGGTGAAATTCCAAAGTATTACAAATGAGGAAATGAGTCCATTTCCGTAGGAGTTTCCCTACCTAAGGATAATCCCAAGATTGTCTAAGGTAAGACATGAAGGAAACGTCTAAACACTTCCTTCAATACACACCCAAGCGATCCTCAAGACTACCCCGTTCATCTTACTCGCCTCGGGAGAATGAATCATCACTCAAAGACAAGACCTTAGAAGAAAACCCAACAAAACACCGAAGGCTTCCCTTTCGGAATACCTACTTAGTGCAATGAGTATGATGACGTCCCATACCACCACCTACCCTAAGTAGTACATTCTTTTAGAAGGTTTGGCACCAAGTCTTACCTTTCGGAAGGTCATACTTAGTGCAATGGATAGGTAGCGTCCCATATCACCACCTACCCTAAGTAGCACGTTCTTTTAGAAGACATAGTTCAAGAAAATCACATAGGTATTACATTGATTAGACAACTTATCATTTTCATTACTTTTGTGGAGGTTTAGCTTAACCGACAAAGACCATGAGATCTAGGCATGGAATCTCGATATTAACCCCTATCGGATGAGGGATACTCACTTGCCTAGAGTAAGGTCATACTTCTTAGCTTTTACATGGCTTTTCCAATAGCTTTACCTGTGCGGGCACATAGTTAAGGGATAGGGAGATTGCTACTAAGTAACTCATTCTCTACTAACGAGGAGTACTCATCTCAAGTGGTATAAGGGAATACGACATCTCAACTCACGAAGTGTATTCCACCTCTTCTTCCTATCCTCTCGGTGCTAGGAATAACTCTCCACGGGTTCTCACATTATAGACTATAGGTTAAGGATAACTAGCGAATGCCACATCTCAACTCACGAAGTGCATTCATCGTCCGACCTATCTAGGAAAGCTCATTAGGAATAATGAGGTTGCTACTAGATACTTCATCTCAACTCACGAAAAGTGTCCACCCCAAGACTCCCCTTCTTACTAAACTTAGCTTCATTCATTTACTTAAAGTGTGTGTGTACGTGTGAGCACACCTTGAATATAAGCATTATTTCATATACATTACTTCTAAACATGCTTTAGACTTTCATTTAACAACTTACACACTGTACATACTTCACTTAGTCACATTCTTCAATTAGACCAAAATCTAGGTCAAGCATACCCGTTAAGCTTCACAACCACAAAACAAGACCCATTTACAATTTCTATTCATTCTACAATTTAGACCTTCAAGATCACATTCTCAATACATAATAAATATCACCAATTAATCAAATAAGCACCGCCACCAAGAAGGTGGACCATACCACTCAAGATCAAGTTATCATGAGAACAATAAAATATAAGCAACTCTTCAATTTACTAAGCCATAACAACCTATAAACATTTTACCATTAAGTCATCATAATAAGGCCCTTAGGGCAGTATCTAAACCATCATTACAACACAATAAGACCAAAGTTCATTTTATACATAAACATGCTCATTTGACCCATTTCATAAACCACAACTTGAAAGGAAACTTTAACATGATTTCATCAAGGTTTTAGCATTAGAATCACCAACTAACACTAATAACATCATTAATTAGTTAATAGAAACATTTTCATGCAAGACCCATATTGGGTTGAAGATAATAGAAGTTAGGGTTAAAAACCCGTTTTTGAAATTCATTGGAAATGGCTTCTTGAATGAAAGAGTATTCAAGAATGAATACCGTACCTCAATAAGCAAGCAAACCCAAGAGCTTTTTTGATGAAGATACACGTCCAACCATCCCTCTTTCCTTCCTTGACCTCTAGCTTTCAATGGAGTCTTGAGAGAGTTTGTTTTTAGAGAGAGATAGAGTGGATTTTGAAATGAGGGTTCATGTCTAGGTCTAGGACTTAAAATCAGTCTAATAACACTTAAAAACCCTAAAAAAATATCAACCTAGGTCCCAAAAGACTTGGGGTGAATTTACACAAAACACCCCAAGTAGGCAGCAACGTGCAACAGCTTTAGCAGGTGCCAGTCGACGACCCAAGCTACGGGGCGTTGTTTGATCGACGGTCCATGCTGCTGGGCGTCGATGGCTTCAGAGGCTGCTTAAAGGGAGGGCTGAGTTTCCCACCAAGTATGGGACGACGCCCCTCAGTTGACGGGGCATCGATGGGCCTACGCCCAGTAGACTGCTCCGTCGTTTGGGCAGTGTTCTTGGCAGTCTTGTCCAATTCTTGGGCCCTTCATCTAGGGCCCCTTGTGGGTCCTTGGTGGGGTCGTGCCTAGACGTTAAACCTCTAAACTAAGCCGTCTTGGTCTTAGGAACATCTCATGCAAGTTTCAAACAAAACAAACACATAAAACTCATTCAAACACATCAAGACACACTAGTACATTCTAGAGCACACCTTATGAACGTCACGGACGTTTTTGGTCGATTGACCTCCAAACTCAACCAAACTTTACACACACCTTACGAATACTAAACTAACTCATTGTAACACAAAATTCACTCAAAAAACACTTACGAAGCTCTAGTTTAGGGCATTACATTCTCCCCCACTTGGGATAACATTCGTCCTCGAATGACACTTAAACTTCAAGAACAAACAAGACTCACTTAGAATCACATAAGACAACACAATCATGATTTAACATCAAAATCAAATAATCAACTAACCATGAGCATCATTTCACACTTTTTCACACTTAGTAAAATAGGCCATTTCTACCAAACTTCACAACTTTCAAAACTAATTCTTAACCTTCTTTGATGGAGGAACTACCTTCTCCAACATTAAACATGCTCATAAACAACACTTTTGAACACATTGAAACTTTAATTCAAGACAAAACAAATTTTCTCAAAAATCACAATTTCTACAGTGAATATCACTGTAACACTGCCCAATATTTCAAAAATTCAAAAATTCATTCTTTGAGCAATTCATCAAGATGATATGATCATATGAACTATAAAACCAAATAAAATCATCTCATAACATAAAGACAATAAATAAAAAGGGTTAAGACTTACCAAAATCACCAAATCCAGATTAGTTATCCTTCCTAGCTCCCATCCCATAGGAAGGGTTCTTTTTAGGAGCATTAGGATATAGGGAAGCTTGATTGACATCTTTTCCCCTTGCTTTGATGTTAGGGCAGTCCCTCATCTTGTGGCCTTTATTAACACATGCAAAACAACCATCCGTCCCAGCAAGACACTTACCCGAATGTTGCTTTCCACAAGTAGGACACCTAGCCCTTTCAAAAGTATGACCTCTACCTTGAGAATGTTGGTTTGGAGCCCTATCCTTGTTTCCCATGGAAGAATCTTGACGATAGAAACTCTTCCTAGGCTTTTGGTGACTAGAATCATCCGACCTAGGCCTTTTTCCCTCTTGCCTTATATCCCTAATTTTGGACTCCTCAATTTGGTTGTGCATAAAGCATGAGTCTAGAGATATCCATGTCATTAAGAAGCATTGTCGTACGACACTCTTTCTCCACCAAGCTAGACACTCCCATCACAAACTTGTTCATCCTAGCCCTAGGGTTGTCTACCATAGTCGGGGAATACTTAGAGAGTTGGGTAAATTTGAGAGAGTATTCTTGCACACTCATTCCCCCCTTGTCTAAGACTCATGAACTCAACCATTTTATTCTCCCTCCACTCTAGGGGAAAGAACCTATCTAAGAAAGCCTCTTTGAATTCCTCCCAATCAATCAAACCTCTTTCTAAGGGTCTCTCACCTCTCCATTGCTCATACTACACTTGAGCAACATCCTTAAGTTGGTAAGCGTCCAATTCCGCTTTCTCCCTAGGGGTCACACCCATACCATCTACAACTTTGAAAACCTCATCTATGAAGCCTTGTAGATCTTCATCCACATTATTGCCATGAAAAGTTGTAGGGTTCATCCTCATGAAATTACGAATCCTAGAAGCGGGTGTACTAGCATTTTGTTAGGGCCTATCTCCTTGATTAGCTTGGGCAACAAAGTGATTGTTGACGACATGAGCTTAAGTCGTCATGAGTTGGGTCAAGTTCATTAGGGCAGCCCTCAACTCCGTATTAGTCATATCTCTCTCAAAAAAAAAAACTTGAGGCATAGGAGGCACTTGAGGCCCTTGGAGTTCCAGAGGCACTTGAGGTTCTTGAAGGGGAACCTCCACATTCTCTTCCTCATCTAGGCCAACAATAGGAACTTGGTTACGGAGAGGGATCCTCTCATTAGCTACACCACCCTCCTCCCTTCTAGCGGTTGATTTCCTCGTATTCATGTCCTAAAAACACAAAGAGAAGAGGTTGAGAAAAGACACCTTATAAACTCAACTCTAAGGCACGACGTTAGAATAGAGAATAAAGTGAAACTTCTAGAATCCTATAGCCTCTTGTCCATGGATGTGTCGCGACTCACACCAATGACCAAGATACTACTAGATGTGGCTTGTGAGACTTTTAGACCTTAAATTATTTCCCAAAACCTTATGCTCTGATATCAAGTCTGTCACGACCCAAAAGTACCTCCTAGAAGTTAGGGTTAACTCTTGGATCGTGGCCGGGCGTACTTGACCCTTTGGGGTCTCGTACAAGCCCCTCAACTCTTACTCATTACAAGCATGAAACGTAGAGCGGAAATTAAAACTTTTCACGATAATTAAATAAAAGAAGTCTTTCATAAATACTAAGAAATCTTATCGTCACAAACCAACTTAAAGACACAATTTAGAATCTACACGGCCCTTTACAATAAAAGGAAATACAAATTAAGTCTTAATAATGAAACTAAGAAACATAAACTATGTCCTCGAATATATGAGGACATACCAAATTCCTGAGAGATAGAATTCCCAAGCTTCAACTCCGATCCTCCAAAAGGGTTCCAACCTATACTCATAAGGTATATAAAAGTATGGGGTTAGTACAACAATGTACTAAGTATGGCATATGCAAAAACATGTAAAAAGGGACATTTTTAGTAAAATAAGCTTTCATGCCTATTTAATAAAACATTCATGAACTTAGGAACAAAACAACATAAGAAGCATCATTTAACACTTAAAAGAAGAATTTTCATACCTTTACCTCAAAATTACACTTTACAGTAAAGACATCACACATTACAGTGAACTACATATGTATACGACTCTCACACAAGTACTCTCATCCAATAGGACTCTTAGGTCACACTAAGTGCAATGTGAGAGTAGCATCCCACACTACCACTACCACTAGCGCTCCTAATGGATTCCCAACGATTTGATCATATTACAACAAGTAGATCAAAAGGATGCATTTACAGTGAACTACTCCATTTACATTACAGTGAACCATTTTAAGTCACTATAGTAAATTTAAAATATTTACATTAAACTAAAGACTCCAACAATGGTGAACTTCCAAAGTATTACAAATGAGGAAATGAGTCCATTTCCGTAGGAGTTTCCCTACCTAAGGATAATCCCAAGATTGTCTAAGGTAAGACATGAAGGAAACGTCTAAACACTTCCTTCAATACACACCCAAGCGATCCTCAAGACTACCCCGTTCAGCTTACTCGCCTCGGGAGAATGAATCATCACTCAAAGACAAGACCTTAGAAGAAAACCCAACAAAACACCAAAGGTTTCCCTTTCGGAATGCCTACTTAATGCAATGAGTCGGATGACGTCCCATGCCACCACCTACCCTAAGTAGTACATTCTTTTAGAAGGTTTGCCACCAAGTCTTCCCTTTCGGAAGGTCCTACTTAGTGCAATGGATAGGTAGCGTCCCATACCACTACCTACCCTAAGTAGCACGTTCTTTTAGAAGACTTAGTTCAAGAAAATCACATAGGTATTACATTAATTAGACAACTTATCATTTTCATTACTTTTGTGGGGGTTAGCTTAACCGACAAAGACCATGAGATCTAGGCATGGAATCCCGATATTAACCCCTATCGGATGAGGGATCCTCACTTGCCTAGAGTAAGATCATACTTCTTAGCTTTTACATGGCTTTTCCAATAGCTATACCTATGAGGGCACATAGTTAAGGGATAGGGAGATTGCTACTAAGTAACTCATTATCTACAAACGAGGAGTACTCATCTCAAGAGGTATAAGGGAATACGACATCTCAACTCACGAAGTGTATTCCACCTCTTCTTCCTATCCTCTTGGTGCTAGACATAACTCCCCACGGGTTCTCATATTATAGACTATAGGTTAAGGATAACTAGAGAATGCCACATCTTAACTCATGAAGTGCATTCATCCTCTGACCTATCTAGGAAATCTCATTAGGAATAGTGAGGTTGCTACTAGACACTTCATCTCAACTCACGAAAAGTGTCCACCCCAAGACTCCCCTTCTTACTAAACTTAGCTTCATTCATTTATTTAAAGTGTGTGTGTACATGTGACCACACCTTGCATATAAGCATCATTTCATATACATTGCTTCTAAACATTCTTTAGACTTTCATTTAACAACTTACACACTCTACATACTTCACTTAGTCACATTCTTCAATTAGATCAAAATCTAGGTCAAACATACCATTTAAGCTTCACAATTACAAAACAAGACCCGTTTACAGTTTCTATTCATTCTACAATTTAGACCTTCAAGATCACATTCTCAATACATAATAAACATCACCAATTAATCAAATAAGCACCGCCACCAAGAAGGTGGACCATACAACTCAAGATCAAGTTATCATGAGAACAATACAATATAAGCAACTCTTCAATTTACTAACCCATAACAACCTATAAACATTTTATCATTAAGTCATCATAATAAGGCCCTTAGGGCAGTATCTAAACCATCATTACAACACAATAAGACCAAAGTTTATTTTATACATAAACATGTTCATTTGACCCATTTCATAAACCACAACTTGAAAGGAAACTTTAACATGATTTCATCAAGGTTTTAGCATTATAATCACCAACTAACATTAATAAAATCATTAATTAGTTAATAGAAACATTTTCATGCAAGACCCATATTGGATTGAAGATAATAGAAGTTAGGGTTAAAAACCCCTTTTTGAAATTCATTGGAAATGGCTTCTTGAATGAAAGAGTATTCAAGAATGAATACCATACCTCTATAAGCAAACAAACCCAAGAGTTTTTTTGATGAAGAGACACGTCCAACCAGCCCTCTTTCCTTTCTTGACCTCTAGCATTCAGTGGAGTCTTGAGAGACTTTGTTTTTAGAGAGATAGAGAGTTGATTTTGAAATGAGGGGTCTTCTCTAGGTCTAGAACTTAAAATCAATCTAATATCACTTAAAACCCCTAAGAAATATCAACCTAGGTCCCAAAAGACTTGGGATGAATTTACACAAAACACCCCAAGTAGGCAGCAACGTGCAGCAGCTTTAGTAGGTGCCAGCCGACGACCCAAGCTACGGGGCCTCGTTTGATCGACAGTCCGTGCTGTTGGGCGTCGATGGCTTCAGAGGCTGCTTCAAGAGAGGGCTGAGTTTCCCACCAAGTATGGGACGACGCCCCTCAGTCGACGGGGCATCGATGGGCCTACGCCCAGTAGACTGCTCCGTCGTTTGGGCAGTGTTCTTGGCAGTCTTGTCCAATTCTTGGGCCCTTCATCTAGGGCCCCTTGTGGGTCCTAGGTGGGGTCGTGCCAAAACGTTGAACTTCTAAACTAAGCCGTCTAGGTCTTAGGAACATCTAATGCAAGTTTCAAACGAAACGAACATGTAAAACTCATTCAAACACATCAAGACACACTAGTACATTCTAGAGCACACCTTTTTAACGTCACGGATGTTTTTGGTCGATTGACCTCCAAACTCAAAAACTTCACACACACCTTAGGAATACTAAACTAACTCAGTCGTAATCCTTGATCAAGTGGTTAATTTTTATTGTAAAATCAATGATAGAGATGACAAAATAAAATATGACATGGTATAACGTTCATATTTACCATGATGTACACATTGATAATAATTGAACTTTACATGCCTAAGATTTTTGCCCTAAATGCTGCAAGAGGAAGACAATTACAATAGATTGACTGTCATAAAAACCAGTGAAATATGTGTAAGAATCCTTCTAATTACAACATATATGCACTCAATAGTATTTCATTAATTCATAATGTGAGTTTAAAAATTATTAGTTATCATTCTACCAAAACACTTATTATTTATTTTATTGTAGGGTGGGGGATCTTTTTATAGAAAAAATAATAAATTTAGATTGTCATTAATTATTTGTATAATTTGTAAATATATATATATATATATATATATATATATATATATATATATATATATATACACTTTTGTAACTAAAATATTCACAAGATATATACAAATAGTGTTAATTTTTGTTTTGGATTTTATCAAGCCATATTTGAACGATGAATTCAAATATATATATAAAGTGACATTCAGTATTAGTAACACTCCGAAAATTAAAGACATAATCTAGAGCCTCACAAGTGTATCTAATGTTGGTAAGACTATTTTAAGACCTAAATTAATGTTTAAAAGTCATCCAAGAAGTTCTAGAGTCAAGGCGTCGAGAAACGCCCATGACGTTCGGAAACTAGCTAGGTTGAACTAGTTGACGTCGCTAAGTTTGGTGAAGGTTTCGGAGGGTCAATTGAAGTCTAAAATTAATATAAAAAACTTTAAATAGGTAAAATATAGTATATAGGGTCTAAAAGTTTGATAACAACTCCCCAAGGACCACTCGAAGGTCCTTGAAGAGGACCCCAAAATGGGTAGGCAAGCTGCCAAAACAGTTCTGCGGCATCCTAGATTTGGCAGTCACTGCGCGATGCGCAGCTGATGCGCAGCTGACACGCAGCCTGGAAAATTTTGCCTCGCGACGCGTTCACGCCACGAGGTACATTGCCTCAAATCAGATTTTGAAAATAAAATATGAAATCAGCTTCGCGACGCAGAGTCACTTCCCAAATTCGTAGAAATCGTATTTTATACATTTTGACTTCACAAAAAGACTCATTTAAGTGAGGGGTGTTTTGGGTAATTTAAGGGGTGATTATATATAGCCTAAGGGTCATTTGTAAGTCATGTTTTACTCACCCAAACCAAATTCCCAAAACAAAACCCAAAAGCTCTCATCTCTCTCTACTTTCTTTCTCCCAAAATCCTCCATTGAAGAAAGAACAAAGCTTGAAGAAGAAGAACTATTTCTCTAGGATTTCACTTCAATTTCGTAAATTAATCTTCATTAAGGTATGGGTTCTTCACTCTTAAGATTTCTTTCCCTAAGAGGTCCTTTCAAAGTTGATTTCTAGATTACCCAATTCCATGGGGTTTTCCAATTCTAATGGGTTTTCTTCTAAACTTCAAATTGATGATAAATTGTGATTGCATATGACGAACTAAGTGTAAATTGTTGGTTAATTGATGTTAATTGATGCAATTTCAGGTAGATCATTTCCCTTTCCCCAATTCCCTAAATCTTGGATCTTGCCTATGAATTAATGGGAATTGAAGAATGTATGGATTGTTAGATTTGTTTTATCTATTCTAATTCATGGATGGACTGCCTAAGGTAATGTATTGATGGGATGGGATCTATTTCTTGAAGAGTTCATGATGAACCATATTCCCTTAACCCTAGGTTATGAATTGAAGTTAATTTGGATTGTGATGATGCAATTAACTAGCTATTGTGTTAGATACTATTGTGTGATGGTATTGCACCCATTATTGGGTTGAATTGGATGGTCGGTGGTAAAACCATGGAAGATGGCTTGTGAAGGAGATTGGTTAGTCTTTATGATTCTAACCTTTACTTCGATTATGATTACTTGTGTTTAGTGGTGAAGTTACACTAAAGTATACCTTATGAAGAGACTGGTAGGGTTGGTATGATGTTGAATTGAAATGTATTGACTATGGTTTGTGAGTTGTTGGCTAAGATGTAAATATAAGGATGGTGATAAATTAACAATGTGCCTTATTATGATGTGACTATGTAAATGTGCTAACCTCACATGCATGAATTGTAATGAAAGGAATATACTCATGCAATTCTTATTGAGATATGATGATGATGATTATATAAAGGATAGACCCCATGAGCTAACTAAGCTATGATCATTCTTAAAGGCATTAAAGACATTTCAAAAAGAACTCTAGCTTAGCACCGAGTGAACGTGTAGATGAAGGGTGGCGCCTTCAAGGAGGGAAGGTGGGGTTCACCATAGCTCTCACGGGGTGGATAGCCTCATAGTCCAAAAAGGGCATAGAGTGATGTTTCCATGACAGTCCCCAAGCTCCATAAACTATGTTGCCACCATAGGAATACTAGCTAGTGGATCCACCTAGATTTTATGTTCATCTTTGGTCCTACTTTGTCCGGTAGACCACCTTCCATCGGTGTAAGGTTTTACAACACCGGATTCCACACTTATATCTTGTGGTCTATGATGGTTAAGGTAAGTTTTCCCGAAATTAAAATAAAGTAAGGAAGTAAACACTAACTAGGGTGACTTAAGAGGTTTGACTTTGCCTAGGTAGGGGTATGGGACTCTACCTATGGCTTCCACTAGTTTGCCTTGAGGAAAGTCTTACGAGGTTGTTATTATGTTCTATAATGTATATGTTATGTATGTGTTGACTCTTATATGTTAATGACACTATGTGATATGAGTTCCATTTATGAACATGTGGTTGGTCTCCATTGATAAAGTATGGTGATGTTATCTCTTAATAATATAGTATGTGAAGTTGGGAATTGCTTATAGTTCTTGTTGAGTTTACTTGGTTGAGTAAGGTTATGGGGTTTTACTTAGCCAATTGAACTAGTGGACTTAGTGGGGGTTCATAAGTAATTGTGTTGCTTTGGTTATGATCTAATGAACTCTTACTTATGCTTGTGGAAGATATAACTTAATGATATAGTTGTATTGATTATGTGCTCAATTGTGTTGTATATAGTCTTTACTTAATAGTTATGTGGTTATTGGCTTATATGAGTTCTTGGATATGCATTATGTTTTTCAAAGTAAATTAGCATGTTTTGAAAAAATTTCCTTTTTAGCATGATTTCACTTGTTTTATGTGCATTTACTCATACTTAGTACAAGTGTGTACTAACCCATCTTTTATGTTTACTACAAATGTAGGATCCGGCCGTTGAACTTATATAAGGACTTTGAAGACTACATGGATATTCCCCAAGAGTTCGGTAGGTCCTCACTTTCTTAGGACAATGTCATTATCAAGCTATTGATGTTGTTTTAGTTATAAAACTTGTAGTTCTCCCCCTTTCATTTCAAGGCGATTGTTGTATAGCCTATATAAGGCTCTTTGTAGTATTGAATATGGGTCAAGCACAATTGTTGAATTCGTTGTTAGATTGTTTAATATGAGACATATTATAGACTTTTTATGATATTATGTTCATATACTATATATCTGCAATAAAAGTAGAAGACTATGTAATCTTCTTATACGAAGGGTCTATGTATACTCGATAAATATATATTGTGTGTAAGCGAGAGGTCTAAGTAAACCTCAATGTAGAAGTAATCAAAAGTTTTAAATTTTACGCATTTTTAACCTATGAATGTAATGATGAATACTAAGAGGCTAGTCTTAGTCCTCTTCGAGGACGACGATGTTGGTTACCTCTAGGGGGTGCTCCCCGGATGTGACAAACTTTGTATCAGAGAATGAAGTTGAATACCTTTAGTATTGATATCTCATTAAACCACGTCTATGTAGATTCTTATTCATAATTGTGAAGCGCGCCACACTTATGAATGAGAGACTATGTGATGCTTAGGAAAATCTCATCTTCTTGTAATCATATGTCGTGCCTCTACACTCTACTTTATGTGTACGTTCACATAAACCTTGTATGGTGGTTATAGGAATGAATACCCAAAGATCAGCCCCAAGAAGGTCCGAGAAAGGCATCTCTAATGCGGGAGCACAAGACAACCAAGTGCCTTCACTTAAAGAAGTTGCAATGGATGATCAAGTTCCGGTTGCGCCTCCTACTATGACGGATGGGGAAATAAGGGAAGCTTTTCTCCAAATGGCCCAAGACATTACGACCCAAGCACAAGTCGTCACTACTCAAGCACAAGCTATGACGGCCCAAGCTAATTGGGAGGTGGTACCTCGAGGAAACCAACAAGTTAGCACCATGGCCTCCCGTTTGAGGGATTTCACTAGGATGAATCCCCATAATTTCTATGGCCCAAAGTTGAGGAAGACCCCCAAGAGTTCATTGATGAAACCTATAAAATTCTCTATGCTATGGGGTTGACTACTAGTGAGAAATCTGAGTTAGCCACTTACCAACTCAATGATGTGGCCCAAACTTGGTACATCCAATGGAGAGACAATAGGCCTTTAAGTGGTGGACCGGTGACATGGGAGATTTTCAAGAAGGCCTTTCTTGATAGGTTCTTTCCAAGAGAGAAGAGGGAAACCAAAGTGGAAGAATTCATCAACCTTCATCAAGGAGGTATGAGTTTACTTGACTACTCTTTGAAATTTACTAAATTGTCAAATTATGCTCCTTCTTTGGTTTCCGACCCTTGGGATGAAATGAGTCGCTTTGTGATAGGGGTGTTGGATGACTTGAAAGAAGAATGTCGTTTGGCTGTGCTACTTGATAATATGAACACTTCTCGTCTCATGGTTCATGCTCAACAAGTGGAAGAGACAAGGATGAAGAGAAAGAGTAGGGAAGCAAATAGGTCTAAGTCTTTTTATGGCGGTTCCTCAAAGGGTAGTCTTTATATGCAAGAAAAACCTAGGTTCAAAAATAGGTTCTCCAATCGAATTCCTTCCAAGTTCCCTACGGCTCGTGATGATAGGGTGCCTAACCCTAAGATTCAAAAGGGAAGGGGTACTAGTTCACCAAGTAAGAAGCCAACTTGTGGAAAGTGTGGCAAGAAGCATTATGGTGTTTGCCTCATTGGGACGGGCAATTGCTTTAGTTGTGGTAAGAGTGGGAATAAATTTTGAGATTGCCCAAATTTGAAGGGGCAAGACAAGGGTAGTGGTCAAGCTCAAGCAAGTGGTTCTAATGATGCTTCGAAGAAGAATCATTTTTATGCTCTCCGCTCTAGAGGTGATCAAGAGACTTCTCCTGATGTAGTGACCGGTATGTTGAAAGTCTTTTCTATTGATGTATATGTTTTACTTGATCCCGATCCTACCTTATTATTTGTTACTCCTCTAGTAGCTAAAAAGTTTGACATGTTGCCCGATATCTTGAATGAACCTTTTATGGTGACTACCCTGGTGG
The DNA here is from genome assembly GCA_016801875.1 of Solanum sitiens. Classification (NCBI taxonomy): domain Eukaryota; kingdom Viridiplantae; phylum Streptophyta; class Magnoliopsida; order Solanales; family Solanaceae; genus Solanum; species Solanum sitiens. The sequence goes on along the minus strand of JABWTJ010000092.1, from coordinate 93,905 downwards.
GTGAGTCGGTTGTTACTAAGAGAGTATATAGAAATTGTCCTATAATGTTGCCCAATAGAGTTTCTCATGTGGAGTTAGTAGAACTCTATATGGTTGACTTTGATATTATTTTGGGTATGTATTGGTTGCATGCTTGTTTCGCTTCCATATATTGTAGAACAAGCGTGGTGAAGTTTAACATTCCAAATGAACCCGTTTTAGAATGGAAGGGGGGAAATTCTATTCCAATAGGTCGTATCATTTCTTGTTTGAAAGCATGTAAGATGAACTCTAAAGGGTATTTATACCATATTGTGAGGGTCAAAGATTTAGACTCCGAGATTACTCCTATTGCGACGGTCCCCGTAGTGAGGAAATTTGGAGAGATCTTTCGTAATGATCTTCCCGGTATTTCTCCCGAATGGTAAATTGATTTTGGTATTGACTAGCTACCGGATACAAATCCTATTTCAATTCCTTCTTATCGGATGTCTCCGGCTGAATTCAAATATTTTAAGGCTAAACTCAAAGGCCTACTAGACAAGGGTTTCATTCGACCTAGTATTTCTCTATGGGGTGCTCCAGTATTGTTTGTGAAAAAGAAGGATGGGTCCCTTAGAATGTGTATCGATTACCGTCAACTTAACAAAGTCACAATCAAGAACAAGTATGCTCTCCCTCGGATTGATGATTTATTTGATCAACTACAAGGTGCGAGTTATTTTTCCAAGATTTACTTGAGATCGGGATATTACCAACTTAGGGTGAGAGGTGAAGATATTCCCTAGATGGAATTTTGGACTAGATATGGTTACTATGAGTTCTTAGTAATGTTCTTTGGTCTCACTAATGCTCCGGCGGCGTTTATGGACCTAATGAATAGGGTATTTTGAAGTTACCTAAATTCATTTGTATCTTAATTGACGACATCTTGGTATATTCAAAAAATGAGGGTGAACGCATGGACCATTTGAGAGTGGTTTTGCAAGTGCTTAAGGAACACTAATTATTTGCCAAGTATAGTAAATGTGAGTTTTAGTTGAAGTCGGTAGCATTTGTTGGTTATATCATCTCTAGTGAGGGTGTAGAGGTTGATCCAAGAAAGACCGAAGCGGTGAAAAATTGGCCTAGACCTTTGGCTCCCATGAATATTAGGAGTTTCTTAGGCCTAGCCGATTATTATAGAAGGTTTGTTGACGGGTTTGCATCCATTGCTTCCCCTTTGACAACCTTGACTCAAAAGAATGTGAAATTTGAGCGGTCGGAAGCATGTGAAAAGAGCTTTCAAATGTTAAAGGATAGGCTTACTTCCTCTCCGGTATAGATCCTACCGGAGGGTACTAAGGGTTTTATGGAATATTGTGATGCATCTCGAGTCGGGTTGGGGTTTGTTCTTATGCAACAAGGAAAAGTTATAGCTTATGCTTCTAGGCAACTCAAAGTTCATGAGAAGAATATCCGACTTATGACCTTGAGTTAGCGGCCGTGGTATTTGCCTTGAAAATATGGAGGCATTATCTTTACGGGGTTCATATTGATGTATATACGGACCATAAAAGTCTCCAATATGTATTCACTCAAAAGGAGTTGAATCTCTGGCAACAGAGATTGTTAGAGTTGTTTAAAGTCTATGACATGAGTGTTTTCTATCACCCCGGAAAGGCTAATGTGGTAGCGGATGCTCTAAGTCGTTTGTCAATGGGAAGTGTCCCATGTGGAAGAAGGCAAGAGAAACCTATCGAAAATGTTCATAGGTTGGCTCGTTTATGGGTTCGAATTGAAGATTCTCCAAGTGGTGGTATGGTGGTACATCATAACTCTGAGTCATCTTTGGTGGTTGAGGTGAAGTCTAAGCAACACCTTGATCCATTATTGATGGAGTTGAAAGAATTGGTTCTCGGAAAAATGAACGAGTCATTCTCCCATGGAGGGATGGTGTTATTAGGTACCAAGGGAGATTGTGTGTGCCTAATGTGGATGATTTGAGGAATAGGATCCTTGAGGAAACTCATGGATCCCGTTACTCTATTCATCCGGGTTCTACGAAGATGTACAATGATCTTAGAGAAGTGTTTTGGTGGGATGGCCTAAAAAGAGATATTGCGGAGTTTGTTGGAAAGTGTCGCAATTGCATACTAGTGAAGGCCGAGCACCAAAAGCTGAGTCGTTTACTACAGGAAATCCAAATTCCTACTTGGAAGTGGGAAGATGTAAACATGGATTTCGTAGTTGGGTTTCCTAGGACTCGAAAGCAATATGACTCTATATGGGTGGTAGTGGATATATTGACCAAATTCGCTAACTTTATTCCTGTTAAGTCTACTTATTTGGGAAGATTATGCAAGGATCTATATTGACAAGATAGTGAGTCTTCATGGGGTTCCTTTGTCCATCATATCGTATAGAGGTGCTCAATTCACATCTAGGTTTTGGAGGTCATTTGAAAGAGGTTTGGGTACTCAAGTGAAGTTGAGCACCGCTTTTCATCCTCAACGGATGGTCAAGCGGAGCGTACCATTCAAACTCTTGAAGATATGCTTAGAATTTGTATCATTGGCTTTAAGGGAAATTGGGATGATCATTTTCCTTTGGTGGAATTCTGATATAACAATAGTTTTCATTCATCCATATCTATGGCTCCTTATGAAGCTTTGTATGATAGGAGGTATAGATCTCCTATTGGATGGTTTGAGGTTGGCGACTCTTCGCTTCTTGGTCCAGTTTAATTTGTAAGACCTTAGAGAAAGTTCATATCATATGGAACCGGTTGCAAAAAGCCTATAGTCGGCAAAAGTCTTATGCCGATCATAGGAGAAGGTATTTAGAATATGAAGAAGCTGATAAAGTGTACTTGATAATTTCGCCTATGAAACAGGTGGTTAGATTTGGCAAGAAAGGGAAGTTAAGTCCTCATAATGTGGGTCCCTATGAAATCTTGCAAAGGGTTAGCAAGGTTGCATATGAGTTGAAACTCCCTAATGAACTATCTACGGTTCATCCGGTTTTTCATGTTTCCATGCTTAAGAAGTGCATTGGTAATCCCGAGTCCATTCTTTCTATTGATGGTATTGGTGTGAAAGAGAACCTCTCCTATGAGGAGGTTCTAGTTTAAATCCTTTATCGTCAAGTGAAGTGGTTGAAGAACAAAAAGGTGGCCTTCGTAAAAGTTTTATGGAGAAACCACCTAGTTGAGGGAGCAACATGGGAGGCCGAGGCTGACACGAAGTCCCGTTATCCTCATCTCTTTCCTAACGAAGGTTATCTGCTCCTACTAATAATGAAAATAATGACTAAATTTTGAAGTTGCTTTCATTTTTGGTGAAGTTTTGCAAAAAGGCTCATGTTACAATGAATTACAGTGAGATTAAGCCTATAGACTTGAAAATTGTCAATTTTACTTGTTTTGAGTTATGTTGCGCATTTTGTATGTTGTTGCCTTCATAAAATTATATTGAGCATGTTGATATGTTGAGAAAGGAATTTTGGCATAATTGACACTTAAATGATATGTTGAGCTCATGTTGTTGTGAGAAGGAAATTCCTCATGTTGTAAATTTGAACTCTTATGTGTGAAAATGATGTTTTAAGTTACTTGTGTAAATGCTAAGTGTTGAATGGAGTTATGAATCACTCCTTGAATTGTTACTCATTTTAATTTTGTATATTGTTGGCTGGGTTGCTAGTCTTAAGTCTATACTTTCCCTTTTAAAAGTTTAGTGTCATTCGGGGACGAATGTTCCTAAGGGGGGGATAATGTAACACTCCGAAAAGTCAAGACATAATCTAGATCTTGACAAGTGTATATAATGTTGGTAATAATTTTTTAAGAGCTAAATTAATGTTTAAAAGTCATCCAAGAAGTTCTAGATTCAAGGCGTCTAGAAACGCCCATGACGTCCGGAAACTAGCTAGGTTGATCTAGTTGACGTCGCTAAGTTTAGTAAAGGTTTCGGACTGTCAAATTAAGTCTATAACATGTAAAAAGACTTTAAATAGGTAAAATATAGTATATAGGTTCTAAAAGTTCGATAACGACTCCCCAAGGACCACTCGAAGGGTCCTTGAGGAGGACCTTCACATGGGTAGGCACACTGCCAAAACAGCTTTACAGCAGCCTAGATTTAGCAGTCACTGCGCGACGCGCAGCTGACACGCATCCTGGAAAGTTTTGCCTCGCAACGCGTGCACGCCACGAGGTCCACTGCCTCAAATAGGATTTCAAAAATAAAATATGAAATCAGCCTCGCGACGCGGACCCACTTCCCAGATTCGTAGAAATCGTATTTTATACATTTTTACTTCACAAAAAGACTCATTTAAGTGAGGGATGTTTTGGTTAATTTAGGGGGTGATTATTTATCGCATAAGGGTCATTTTCCAGTCATTTTTCACTCACCCAAACCAAATTCCCATTATTTTGTTAGTTACTATTGTGTGATGGTATTACACCCATTATTTGGTTGAATTGGATGGTTGATGGTAAAACCATGGATGATGGCTTGTAAAGGAGACTGGGTAAGTCTTTATTATCCTAACCTTTACTTCGATTATGATTACTTGTGTTTAGTGATGAAGTTATATTGAAGTATACGTTATGATGAGATTGGTAGGTTTGGTATGATGTTGAATGGAAATCTCTTGACTATGGTTTGTGAGTTGTTGGCTAAGATGTAAATATAAGGATGGTGATAACTTACCAATGTGCATTATTACGATGTGACTATGTAAATGTGCTAACCTCACATGTATGAATTGTAATGAAAGGAATATACTCATGCAATTCTTATTGAGATATGATGATGATGATTATATAAGGGATAGACCCTATGACCTAACTAAGCTATGATCATTCTTAAAGGCATTAAAGACATTTCAAAAGGAACTCTAGCTTAGCACCGAGTGAACGTGTAGATGAGGGGTGGTGCCTTCAAGGAGGGAATGTGGGGATCACCATAGCTCTCACGGGGTGGATAGCCTCATAGTCCAAAATGGGCATAGAGTGATGTTTCCATGACAGCCCCCAAGCTCCATAAACTATGTTGCCACCATAGGAATACTAGCTAGTGGATCCACCTAGATTTTATGTTCATCTTTGGTCCTACTTTGTCCGGTAGACCACCTTCCATCGGTGTAAGATTTTACAACACCGGATTCCACACTTAGCTCTTGTGGTCTATGTCGGTTAAGGCAAGTTTTCCCGAAATTAAAATGAAGTAAGGAAGTAAACACTAACGAGGGTGACTTAAGAGGTTTGACTTTGCCTAGGTAGGGGTATGGGACTCCACCTATGCCTTCCACTAGTTCTTGTTAAGTTTATTTGGCTGAGTAAGGTTATGGGGCTTTACTTATCCAATTGCACTAGTGGACTTAATGGGGGTTCATAAGTAATTGTCTTGCTTTGGTTATGATGTAATGAACTCTTACATATTCTTGTTGATGATATAACTTGATGATAGAGTTGTCTTGATTATTTGCTCAATTGTGTTGTATATAGTCTTTACTTAATAGTTATGTTTTTATTGGCTTTTATGAGTTCTTGTATAAGCATAATGCTTTTCAAAGTAAATTAGCATGTTTTGAACTAATGTCCTTTCTAGCATCATTTCACTTGTTTTATGTGCATATACTCATACTTAGTACAAGTGTGTACTAACCCATCTTTTATGTTTATAATAAATATAGGATTCGTCCGTTGAGCTTATAGAAGACCTTTGAAGACTAATTGGATATTTCCCAAGAATTCGGTAGGTCCTCAATTTCCGAGGACAATGCCATTATCAAGCTATTGATGTTGTTCTAGTTATAAGACTTTTAGTTCTTCCCCTTTCATTTCAAGACGATTGTTGTATAGCCTATATGAGGCTCTTTGTTGTATTGAATATGGGTCAAGCCCAATTGTTGAATTCGTTGTTAAATGGTTTAATATGAGACATATTATAGACTTCTTATAATATTATGTTCCTATACTATGTATGTGCAATAAAAGTAGAAGACTATGTAATCTTCTTATACGAAGGGTCAATGTATACTCGATAAATATATATTGTCTGTAAGAGAGAGGTCTAAGTAAATCTCAATGTATAAGTAATCAAAAAGTATTAAACTTCCGCATTTTTAACCTATGAATGTAATGATGAATGCTAAGAGGCTAGTCTTAGTCCTCTTTGAGGACGACGATGCCGGTTACGTCTAGGGGGTGCTCCTCGGATGTGAAAATAAGACACAAGTATCCCTCTATACTATGATCGAAATTACTGAGATACACCTAAACTAAACAATGGTTTGATACTTCTATTACCCCCTAAACTAATTAAAATGACATAAGAGAGTTTGCACACTCTCGTGAAGACTAGTGATGAGTGACAAATTTGACACAATCCATTTTTAGTTGGTAACGTTATAATTAGTTAGTGCTATATGTAACATCTCACAAACTGAGATAGCTAGGAAGAAGCTTAGAAGTTGAAATAGTAAGTTTTGGGAAGAATCACAATCTGGAAATTTTCTTAAGTTAGGAAAAAGTGAGTTTTTTGTCAACTTCAAGTTGCCATAACTTCTAGCTCGGGATGAGTTAGAAGTAGGTCTTGATATGGTTGGAAATCCCTTGGAGATATCTTTCCAATGCAGTCGAGTTTGGGAGATTTTGATTTTGTATGAGCGAGTTATCTCTTTCGGAAGTTGCGTTGTTAGAATAAGGATAGTCCAATCCGGATTAGGGAAGGGCAAAGTTATCTTTTCATTAACCAATTATTTTATTTCGTTTTTTTGGGTAATAAACTGGGGTCTAAACTGATTTTATTCAGTTAACGCTTTTAGAAAGCAAGTTAGGGTTTTGAGAGAAGAGAAAAGAAGAGGAGAAAAGAGGAGAAAGGAGAAAAGGAAGCAAGAACGTTCAAGATCGTCGAAGTTCGGCTTGTGGAATTTGTCGGGGTGATCCCTAAAAAGGTATGTGATATAGTTTTTTGTTGAGTTCGTTCACCCACACACCAACATGTTTAATTTAGCGAGTTTTTAATAAATTGGTTGATGAATATTGAAGTTTTTGATGAACAATTATTGAATTCTTGTTGGTTGAGTTGTAGCATGTTTTAGTTGATTGGATTTGTGTTTCAAGGTCTAATCTATTCAGTATTGAGGTTATTAGCAATTCTAATTATAAGGGTGAGATCCGTGGAAGTTTAGAAGGCTTAGAGATGAATAACGGAGAAGAAAAGTCGGAGGTCCCGTGTGAAAGGCCCTGACATGCCGCGCCTACCAGGACAGCCTCTGTCTAATAGGCTCTGGCATGGTGCGCCATCTAGAGTGCCTCAAAACAGAGTCTATCCGTCAAGATCTGGCATTCCAAGCCTCTTAGAGCGCCAAGGTCAATTGGAGACCCCGTTCTTTCCCTATCTTTTCATTCTAATTCTTAAGTGATGTACCAACAATTCCTAGTCGATTTCAATACTCTAAGGTACATATAAACATTATGAAATCATCCATAAATATAAATCATGAACCTTGAATCCATAACTCAATTCAAGGAAAGTTAGGATCAAAGTCAAGGAAGTTAAGAAGTCAAGTCTAAAGCTATGAAGTAAGTTAAAGTAAAGTTTCTTAAGGTTTCCAAAAGTCTTATTTAAACGTCTTAACTTCGTTTTAAGGATTAAGTTTCGAGTTAAAAGTAAAAGTTGAAGTCTTTTCTTCAAAGAAGTAGAAGGGGACTAAGTATTCCCAAATGAGTTGATTAAGATCAAAAGTTTTAAGTCAAATAAAGAGTAAAGAGTTGAATTCATTTCTCAAAAGATATAAGTGACTAAGTATTCCCGAGGAATTTTATAAATGTTTTTACATTTAAGTTAAAGGTATACTAAGATTTTCTAGCAGAGTTTTAAACAAGAAAATGGAACATTGATTCCAAGAGGGGTTTTTAGAGCTAAAAAGGGGTTGAGCAAATTATCTCAACCTAGAGGAAGGAAGGTATTTTAAAAGCATGAGCAAAAGTATATTTTAGGAGTAGTATTAAGCACCAATGCGGGAATGAGAGTTCATATTAACTCAAGTCTCCATGTAAACCATGTAGACATCATGGGTATTAACGAGTCATACGTTTTGGATAATCACGTAAGTTAAGAGAGTGGATCCATTAGGATGAGGATGTTCTATGCGACGGCAAAGTATAGGATAGTTCTGGCAGCGTGGGAGAGATGATGTATCACTACTTTGGCTCATAGTGGTGGTTATGGGTTAGAGAAACTCCCACAGTAATAGTTGCATGGTTCCTCAAGAGGTTCTGCTTAGTATGAATGGGGGTATGGGACTTCATTCATGCATTGCAGGAGTAGACTTTGAGAGGAAGCATGATATGTTTTTTTAATTATTAAAATTATGAGTTTACATCATATTATTTTGTATTTTTACATACATCTCAGAGCTAATGGTATCTTTCCATATACAAAGTTGAAAATTATGTTTTAAACAACTTTTCTTTATATATCACATGTCTTTAAACTGTTATATAATGAAATGAGTTAGTTATTCATGAGTTGAGCAGAGCCAAGATAAATGTTCTTTCTTACTCCTTTTCAAGCTTAAGTTATTGTTTAGCATTCCAACTTGCATACTCGTACATTCAATGTATTGATACTAATTGGCCTGCATCGTATCATGATGCAGACGCAGGAAACTAGGATCAGCATTTGGCGTGCGTTGATCTAGTGAGCAGCTCAAAGTCAGTTGGTGAGCCTTTATTCATTCCGGAGGAAATTTTTATCATTTAGCTATTTGATTTATTTTTCAGTTATTAGGATGATTTGGGTCCTGTCCCAGCATCCATCTTTAATTTAGAGGCTTCATAGATAGATAAAGTTAGTTTCTTTAGTCTTTTCATATCTCTAGTAAATGATAAGACTTAAGTTTCCATTTTGGTTAAGCATAATTTTAAAGTTATTCTCTTTGAGTTATTTCTCTAGCGTTTAAGTCTTCTGCTGAGTTAAGAAAGACAAGCCAAGGATTCTCTTGGGGCCAGCAATGGTCTTCGAGTGCCGGCCACGTTCAGGGTGCAGGCTCGGGGCGTGACAAACTTGCTATCAGAGCCCAGATTTCAATAGTCTTAGGGAGTCTATGAAGCCGTGTTTGTAGAGTCTTAGTCATCGGTGTGAAGCGCGCCACCTCTATAGTTAGGAGACTACAACATTTAGGAATTCCTCACTTCTTTCATATTCCTTTCATGTGTTAGAGTTTATCTCTAAAAAGTTTCCTTCTAATTCATGTCTGCACGTGTTTTCAGAGAATCATGTCTCTACGAAGAGCAGTCAGAGGTTGTCTACCTAGGAGGATTGTTGAGGAACAAGAGTTGAAAAATGCACCTAAAGTGCAACCTAAAGGAGAAATTACCCATGCTGAATTGTGTGAGACTATCCGGATGTTATGTCAAGTTGTGACTCATCAAGTTGGATAGAGAGGTAATCGACATGAAGTGGTTGATACCTCAGGGATTCGTGAGACTTTGGGGATGAATCCACCAAGCTTCATAGGTTCAAGTATCACAGAGGATGCAGAGATTTTTGTTAAAGTAATAAGAAAACTTTTGACATATTTCATGTTGTTGATGCGGAGAGGGTGGAACTAGGCACATACCAACTAAAGGATATCACTAGATTCTGGTTTGACGAATGGAAAAGGAATAGGCATGAGGATGCGCCAATAGTGAGTTGGGTTGTGTTTGAGAATACTCTTATGGGACGTTTCATTCCCCGTGAATTGCGAGAGGCAAAGATTAGAGAGTTTCTAACCCTTAATCTGGAGTCTATGACTGTTCATGAGTACAGTCTGAAGTTTGCACAACTTTCCCGCTATGCTCCGGAGATGGTTGTTGAGATGAGGAGCAAGATTAGTTTATTTTTTGCTAGATTGTCTCATCAGCCAAGAAAGGAAGGCAAGGCAACAATGTTGATAGGGATAGCACATAACAAAGCTAATGATCTATGTACAACAAGTTAGGAGCATAAGCTTATGGATAGATAAGGATTTAAGAATAAGAGGGCTAAGACATTAGGCAACGAGTTCAGGCAGCAAAAGAGTAGTACAAATTTTCCTTCCAGAAACAGAAGGGACATGTTCCGCCATCTTCTAGTGCCCTTGCACCCAGAAATAATGGTGAGCATAATGGTCGGAGTTCACAACCCTTTGGATCTACATGCGCCAACTCTCAAGGTAGTGAAGCGCAAGAAGGTAACTAGGCTCTTGCGTGTGCTAGGTGTGGTAGAACCCATCCAGGAAAGTGTCGTCAGGACCAGACAGGCTGATTCAAGTGTGGACAAGAGGGTCACTTCATGAAAGAGTGTCCAAAGAAAAATCAAGGAAATAGTACCAGCGGAGAAATAAACTGCCTATATGCTATCATCAGTCGCCAAAAGCAAGAGGATTCACCAGATGTTGTCACTGGTATGATTCAAGTCTTTGACTTTATTGTTTATGCTTTGCTAGACCGAGGAGCGAGTTTATCTATTGTAACTCTATATGTTGCTATGAATTTTGATGTTATTCCTGAGTAAATTACTGAATCATTCAGTGTTTCCACACCTATTGGTGATTCTATTCTAGCAGACAAATTCTATTGTGATTGTACCATTTCCCGTTAATCACAAGAGTACCATGGATGACTTAGTTTAGTTAGACATGGTAGAGTTTGGTTTCATTCTAGGTATGGACAGATTGCATGCCTATTATGCGTTAATAGATGTCAGAACTTGAGTAGTTAAGTTTCAGTTCCATATGAGCCAGTCTTAGAGTGGAAAAGCAGTTCAACAGATCCCATTGGTCGCTTCATTTTGTAGCTTAGGGCAAAGAATTTAGTTTCCAAGGGATGTGTCAATCACTTAGTTTGAGTAAATGACTCAAGCGTTGAGATACCTCCCATTTACTCATTTCCTATAGTAAAAGAGATTCCAGAAGTTTTTCCTAATGATCTACTCAGAGTCCTTCCTGAGAGAGAAAACGACTTCGGCATAGACATCATTCCAGATACTCGTCCTATCTACCTTCCACCATATAGAATGGTACCAGTAGAGTTGAAAGAGAAGTTGAAGGACTTTCTAGAAAAGGGTTTTATTTGACCAAATTAACTTAGGTGACAGTTAAGCTTTAACGGTTTGAAGCTTATGACAAAAGCTTTCAGGATTTGAAAAAGAAGTTGACTACTGCCAGTTTTGACTTTGCTGGAAACTACTCAAGTTTATGTTGTCTATTGTGATGCATCTAGAGTTGGTTTGGGTTAAGTGTTAATACAGAATGGTATAGTTATAGCTTATACCACTAGAAAGTTGAAAGTTCATGAGAAAAATTAACCAACCCATGACTTAGAGTTGGTTGTTGTAGGATTTACTTCGAAAGATGACGTCATTATCTTTATGGTGTTCATGTAGAAATGTTCACCGATCACAAGAGTTTTAGGCATGTGTTTAGTTAGAAAGATCTTAATCTTAGGCAAAGACGGTTATCTATGAGTACAACTGTCCATTTTGAGTAAGATAAGAAGGAGAAAGCAAAAGGAGGCGCATAGACTTTCACGATTAGGATTTTGATTAATTAATTACATGGAAGGAGGAGTAGTGGTGATGAATAGGTCTGAATCGTCATTAGTGAGAGAATTAAAAGTTAAGCAAGACCAAGACCTTATCTGGATTGAATTAAAGGCAAGTGTTCATAAGCAAAAAGTGATGACTTTTGAACAAGGAGGAGATGGTCTATTGAGATATTAAGGTTGGTTGTGTGTACCAATGGTAGATGATTGAATTACTTTAAAAATTCACCCATGAAGCGTGTTATGAGATTTGGTAAGAAGGGAAATCAGTTTGTAGAGCAGCTACTTGAGAAGCTAAAGAGGATAGGAAGAAGAGATACCTACATCTCTTCGAATCCAGAGAAGTTCCAAATTGAGGTACTAATTCTTTTCTTGGCATTGATATTAAGTTGGCATGTTGTGTTTTTATTTTGTTGTTTGGTGTATGAGTTGAATGTATGATGTTACACCATAAGCCTAGTAATAAGTAATCTCATTCGAGGACGAATTTTCCCAAGGGGGAGATATTGAAACATCTCATAAATTGAGATAGCTAGGAAGAAGCTTAGAAGTTGAATAGTAAGTTTTGGGAAGAATTAAATATGGAAATTTTCTTAAGTTAGGAAAAAGTGAGTTTTTGGTCAACTTCAAATGGTCATAATTTCTAGCTCAGGATGAGTTAGAGGTAGTTCTTAATATGGTTGGAAAACACTTGGAGAGATCTTTCCAACTCCACCGAGTTTGCACGATTGCAATTTTGTATGAGTGAGTTATGCCTTTCGTAAGTTGGTTGTTAGATTAAGGATAGTCCAATCCGGATTTGGGAAGGGCAAATTTGTTTTTTCCTTACCCAATTATTTTATTTCGTTTTGGGTAATAAATTGGGGTCTAAACTGATTTTATTCAGTTCACTCTTTTAGAAAACAAGTTATGGTTTTGAGAAAAGAGAAAAGAAGATAAGAAAAGAGGAGAAAAGGAAGAAAAAAGCTTCAAGATCGTCGAAGTTCGGCTTGTTGAATTCATCGGGGTGATCCCTAAAAAGGTATGTGAGATATTTTTGTGTTGGGTTCGCTCACCCACACACCAACATGTTTAATTCAGCGAGTTTTGAATACATTGGTTGTTGAATATTGATGTTCTTGATGAACAATTATTGAATTCTTGTGGTTGAGTTGTAGCATGTTCTAGTTGATTGGATTCATGTTTTCAGGGTTTTTTTCGGGTCTAATCTATTGGGTATTGAGGTTAATAGTGATACTAAGGGATTGGGGTGATATCTAAGGAAGTTTAGAAGGTTTAGAGATGAAAAACAGAGAAGAAAAGTCGAAGTTTCCGTCTGAAAGGCCATGGGGCACCGCGCCTACCGGAGACCCTCAGGACAGAATCTCTCTAATAGGCTCTGGCGTGCCGTGCCATCTTGAGCGCCTCAGACCAGAGTCTATCCGTCAGGCACTGGCGCTCCATGCCTCTAAGAGCGCCAAGGTCACCTGGAGACCCCGCTTTTTCCCTATCTGTTCGTACTAGTTCCTAAGTGATGTACCAACAATATCTAGTCGATTCAAATACTCTAAGGTACATCTAAACATCATGAAATAATCCATAAACATGAATCATGAACCTTGAATCCATAATTCAATTCAAGGAAAGTTAGGATCAAAGTCAAGGAAGTGAAGAAGTCAAGTCTAAAGCTATGAAGTAAGTTAATGTAAAGTTTGTTAAGGTTTCCAAGAGTCTTATTTAAACATTTTAACTTTGATTTAAGGATCACGTTTTGAGTTAAGGAAAAAGTAAAAGTTTAAGTCTTTTCTTCAATGAAGTATAAGGGGACTAATTATTCCCAAATGAGTTGATGAAGATCAAAAGTTTCAAGTCAAATAAAGAGAAAAGAGTTGAGTTTATTTCTCAAAAGATATAAGAGAACTAAGTATTGCCTAGAAAGTTTATAAATGTTTTAACATTTAAGTTAAAGGGAAACGAAGATTTCCCAACAGAGTTTTAAACAAGAAAAGGGAACATTGATTCCAAGAGGGGTTTTTAAAGCTAAAAAGGGGTTGAGAAAATTATCTCAACCTAGAGGAAGGAAGTTATTTTAAAAGCATGATCTAAAGTACATTTTGGAAGTAGTATTGAGCACCGATGTGGGGATGAGAGTTCATATTAACTCAAGTATCCATTTAAATCATGTAACCATCATGGGTATTAACGGGTCATACTTTTTAGATGATCACATGAATTAAGCCAGTGGATCCACTAGGATGAGGATGTTTTATGCGACGGCAAAGTATAGGACAGTTCTGGCAGCGTGGGCGAGACGTTGTATGACCACTTAGGCTCATAGTGGTGGTTGTCGATTAGAGAAACTCCCACATCAGTAGTTGCATGGTTCCTCAAGAGGTTCTGCTTAGTATGAATAGGGGTATGAGACTTCATTCATGCATTGCACGAGTAGACTTTGAGAGAGAGCATGGTATTTTTTTTTAATTATTATTAAGATTATAAGTTTACATCAGATTATTTTGTATTTTTATATACATATCAGAGTTAATGGTATCTTTGCATATACAGAGTGGAAAACCATGTTTTAAACAACTTTTCTTTATATTGTACATGTCTTTAGACTATTATATAATGAAATGAGTTAGTTATTTATGAGTTGAGCAGAGTCAAGGTAAGTGTTCTTTCTTAGTCCTTTACAAGTTTAAGTTGTTGTTTAGCATTCCAACTCGCATACTCGTACATTCAATGTACTGATGTCAGTTGGCCTGCATTGTATGATAATGTAGACGCGGGTAACTTGGATCAGCATTTGGCGTGCCGTTGATCCAGTGTGCAGCTCAGAGTAAGTTGGTGAGCCTCTCTTCATTCCGGAGGACATCCTTATCATTTAGCTATTTTATTTAGTTTTCATTTATTAGGATGATAGGAGGTCTTGTCCTAACATTCATCTTTAAGTTAGAGGCTCCATATGCAGATAGAGTTAGTTTATTTAGTCTTTTCATATCTCTTGTATACGATAAGACTTAAGTTGTCATTTTGGCTAAGCATTATTTTAAAGTTATACTCTTTGAGTTATTTCTTTAGTGTTTAAGTCTTCCGTTGGGTTAAGAAAGTTGGGCGAAGGGTTTGCTTGGGGCCAGCAATGGTCTTCAAGTGTCGGCCACGTCCAGGTTGTAAGCTCGGGGTGTGACATAATATTTGTTGATATTAAAACTTACATATGTTTAATTATTTCCATTTATTCCTTTGTTAAATACTTCTTTAATTTCTTTCTAACTTTAAACTTTTTTTTCTTTCATTAATTTCTATATTTTTACTTTTAATTGTTTTTTTAAATTATGCGTATTTTTAAAAAAATAATTTTAAAGTATCCTCTAAATTTTATGTTTTATTTGATTTCTTTATTTATTATTATATTGTTCAAAATTAAATTATTTTAAATACAAGGCATTTGAATAAAATTTGAAATCAAATCAAAAGGAAAGATAAATAAAATAAAAAGAGTAAATAAAATTAATAGAAAAATAAAAGAGAAAAGATAATGAATGAAGGTAAAATAAAAAGCTTTAGATATTGTTCTACAATCAATGAACTTGGACTAAAATTGTTGAATTTAACTTTTAAGTTCTAAATTAAATAATATTGGATCGTAATTAATTATTTGTATATTTATATATATATATATATATATTTATATATATATATATATATATATATATATATATATATATATATAATATTTATATATATATTTATATTTATATGTATATATATACAAACACATTTTCCCAAAAAGTTCTTCCAGGCTATATGCAGATAGTGTGAAAGATACTTTTGATTTTAGCAAGCCATATTTGAACTATGATATAAATATCTATCATAGTTACATTAAGTATTAGTAACATAGTTTTAGATTTTGTATATTTATTAGTACAATCAATGTTTTATCTTAAAACTCTTGAAATTGTTTTTAGAGCTATAATTAATCAATATTGCATCTTTTGTTGTTATGTAAGATGAAGTTAAAGAGGTTTGTTAGTTGTATATTTTCCTCTCATGAAAAAATAATTTCAAAATAATCCACCAACCTCTTAGCCTTAAAATTCATTCGAATCTTGTTTTCACTAAAAAAAAAAATAACACTTCATAAATAAGTTTTTTTTAATATCTCTATATTAAATGTTGAATTCTTAATATGTTTAATTTTTTTATTATTTTAAGAATAAATTTTCTCTCTCTCCTCTCTCTCTCTCTCTCCATATATATATATATTTATATACACTAGTTGTTGGACACATGCATTGCACGTGTATCTCATGCAACTAGAACATAACGAAGATAATTCCAGTAGGTTAACTATCAACATAAAATTGGTGAAACATATGTAAGCATACTTTATTTTATAACATTTATTCACTCAATATATTCCATTAATTCATAATTGAGTTTACAAATTATTATTGAAAATCATTCTACAAGAACCACTTATCATTTTTTTAATCCTCATTAATATATATATATATATATATATATATATATATATACACATATATATATATATATAGATATATATATATATACATATATATATATATATATATATATGAGCATGTTTCGGGGTTTACCGGCCGGGTACTACTCCACCAAGGACCAACGAAGGGCCCTTAAGGAGGATCCCATCTATTAGCCAAATAGCTGCTAGGCAGCCTCCTTGACAATGTCAAATGACGACCCAAATGACGGTCAGTCAATCAATTGACGGCTCGTCAGTATGTGCGTCGACCAGGCCTGCAAGCCTACACATTGTTGGGTTTCTGTCCAAAATGACGTACCCCTATTGAAGGGGCATCGATCCAACGACTGCCAATAGGTGGTGGGCGTCGTTAGGGCCTACAAATTCCTGCTGCAACTAGGCCACTTTGAGGGTGATATGGTAAATTAACCCCTAGTCTTTTTAAGTGCATGGACGATTGTTTTAGGTTTTTTTAGGTATTTTAAGAGTATTAAAGTGATTAAACCCTTTTTTAGAGCCTAACACCTAAATCAAAACTTTTCCCTCCCAAAGTTTTCTCCAAAAAAAACCCATGGAAGCTCAAGGTCAAGATAGAGCTAAGGCTATGGATTCCAATGGATTTCTTCTTCAACTCTCTTGGGATTTCATCTAATAAGGTATGGGAGTTCTTTATCTAAAGCTTGCTATCACCTTAGAGTCAATTTCAAAGTGATTTCAAAGATTTCAAAGTTTATGAAAAAGTCCAATTTTCACTCTAAGTCATGGGTTCTTGAAAGAAACATTTTCAAATCATTAGATATGATATTATTGATGTTTATTTGATGTTTTCCAACGAAAATCTCCATGGACCCTTGACCTTCTCAAATCTCTAAATTTGGCTTATGAATGGATTAATTGCTTATAGTTTAATGATGATAGAATTGAGTTTAGATTATGTTGTACGGTTGATTTCTATGGTTAATTATAATATTATATTGTGAATTGTTGGAGATGTTAAGGATTGTGATCTTGGCTAATTGAAGAAGGTAAGTTGACCTAACTCCTTTAATTAATGTATAATTGATATAGAATTGCTATTGATTGGTATGGACCACTTAGAGTGGCGATGTTTACTTGTTGTTCTTATTGAGATCAAGGTCTTGTCAGCATTATTATGTGAATTGTAGTAGTATCATGTTATAGTATATGTGAAGGTATAATGTGAAGTTTGGTATATGAAGCAATGTGACTCTATAGAAGATGTTATGGCTTATATGAATGTATAAAGTGGAGGATGATGTGACATATGTGTGATCTTGTATAATATGGATGTAATGTGATGAAAGGATATGCTCTCTTGATGTTGATGTGTAATGATGATGGATTTTGAAGAGTCTTATATGATGATGTTATGTCTTTATTGGTAGACTTTGGTCCCTCTTGTTGATACATGAAAGCTTATAGACTATGAACTCTTGGATTTGGTAGACTTAGGTGCCTTCTCCTTGATGTATGAAAGTTATGTGAATATGTGATCTCTTGACTTGGTAGGCTCAGGCACCCCTGTCATGTATGAATTAATGAATGAATGAAAGAATGAATGAAAGTCTAGGATCGGTAGACATAAAGTAGGTGTCACCACCAGAGAGCACCCCAGATGTGACCGGCATCGTCGTCCTGTTTGAGGACTCGGACAAGCCCTTAGTATTCGTCATAACATGTCATCACTTAAAATTTGAGAAAAAATTAAAAACTTTCATACTTATGTACATATTGGGGTATACTTAGACCTCTCACATAAAAGCTTACTGAGGCTTTACTTAGAGCATCATGATAATATACATATGTTATTCTAAAACTTGTCTCACATAAAAATCATCCAAAGAGTATAAGTTGGACATAGCCAATAAAATGGCAATATGCCATATAGGCCTTACTACAATAGGATCCAAAGAACATAAAACGGAATAAATAGAATTCTTAAAACTACTGAAGTCTTCATAAGCTAGAATAGCGAAAAGATAGCATCCCCGAACATCAGGACCTACCAATACTTGGAGAAAGAGTTCCAAGCTTCTTCAATCGACCTTCTTAATCTTCAATGGACGGACCATACATTTGTAGTTATATAAAGTAAGGGGTTAGTACACCACATGTACTAATTATGGGTATATGCAGATAAACATTAAGGACATGCATGAAAAGGACCATTTCTTTAGAAAGCATGATAAGTCATTCAAAACCTTAATGTAAATATACTAAAACATATACAAGATAAGGATCACAACAACATGAAGCATGACCATGACTAAAGACATAACATCATAAAGTCATATTATTATTTCATGTTCAATAATGCATATCAACTTAACATACAATGCACTTACAAATAATCTCATCCCAAATCTACTAGTGCAATGATCATGTGGAGCCCCATAACCCCACATAATCAAGTCAACAAGATAGGAGACCATAAGTAAAGTTTTGCTTCATAAAACTTATAATATAGGTAGTCATCACCGCATATAGCAATATAAGCCAATAACATATTCATCATCATAACCAACATCACATAAGAGTAACATCATATATCATAAGCATTATACATTTCATATTATCAGATTACATAAGAACAATCTCCTAGGACTTCCCTTAGAGTCAACTTGTGCAATGTCTAGGTAGAGTCACATACCCCTATCTATACTAAGTAAACTCTTCAAGTCACCCTAGTCAATGTCCATTTACTTGTATTTCATTCTACTTGAGGGAACAATCGCCTTAACCGAGATTAGGCCATGTGACCTAAACATGGAATCCGGTGTCATGAAACCCCACACCGAATGAAGGAGGTCTACCGGCTAAAGTAGAACCAAAACATGAACATAGCATTCTAGGTGGATCCACTAGCTAGTATTCCTATGGTGGCAACATAGTTCAAGAACTAGGAGATATGTTAGAGGCCTATAGTTCCACATTACATGGCAGCCTCTATCTCATGAGAGTCATTGTGAACCTACCTTCCAACTAGGGAAGGGACACTTCTCATATCTAGTCCATCGATGCTAAGCTTAAGTCCCTTTGTGAATAATCTTTAAGTCATCATTTATTCATAAATCTTATCATAAGTCATAGGAGCTTAAATTCTTGTATAAACATGATGATAAGCTCTTTAGGTTTAGATGAGAATTTCCTTTCATCATAACCCTTCATTTGTGATATTAATATATCATATCGTATTGTCTAAGGCATACAAGAGAACATCATAACTTGCATTATCGTATCCTACCATGATCTCACATTTAACATATTCATATCCCAACACATATACATAGCAACATAATACATACTTCAATTGCATAGACACATCATTTATAGGCTAACATCCCTATAACAGAGAAATCATTACTTTAGAAGACTTACCTTTTTGCAACCAAGAACCTTCATCAAGAACTTACATTCATGTTACAACAATCATCCAATCCACATAGTAAAGTACTCAATAACATAACCGATACCAACCCTTCAAGTCATATACAAGACCAATTCATAGTTAAGAATAAGGGAAAGGGTCAAGAGTTCATTCAAGCTATAGTTCCAATCCCAACGTCTACATGTTATCAAGTGATAAATATAACTCAATCAAAACCATTATTTAGAGAAGGAACATGCTTCACACAAAAATCAAACCTTACAAACCAATTACCCAACATTACATACTTAATTAACCATAGAAAATCATTATTTTTCATCATTAGTCATAAATCTAAAGTTAGAAATAAAACCCGTTTTGTAGAGTAAAAATCCTAGAAGTTGAATTCTTGAAAATCAAATTTGAAAAGACCTCTTGGGGAAAGGAATCCCAAGAGTGAAAAACCCATACCTTATTAACGAATATTCAATGAATTTCGGATGAAAATCTTGAAGTCTTCGTCTTCTTCCTTAAGCTTTTCTTGTTCTTCAATGGAGTTTGAAAAGAGAGAGTTCTTGAGAGAGATGAGAGGAATTTTGTTTAATCTGATTTGAAATGCGTAAAAGTGGTCTAAAACTGACCTAATATCTTTAAATACTTGTCCCCTAAAATACCCAAAAGACCTTTCACTTAAATAGGTCTTTTTGTGAATTTAAATTGCTTAAAATACGACTTTAATGAATCAAGGAAATGGCTGCGTCGCGGGATCAATTTTAGATTTTATTTTTGAAATTTGGGTTGAGGCAGTGAGCCTCGTGGAGTGCATGCATCGCGAGGCAAGATTTGTGCCTCCACTAATAGGCTGCGCGCAGGCTGCTTTACAGCCAGACTGCCCATGTTCGGGTCCTCCTCAAGGATCATTTGGGTGGTCCTTGGGGTGTTGTTACTGTTTTAATCGAAAAAGTATTTTTGGAATGTTTTTGACTTTTTAAGAGTCGCCACTTAATTTTTAAGAAAAATAAAAAAAACTAACGTTTCCAGAAGACTTAACAGAAAAATCATTTGAAAACATTCAAAGGGTTCGGGGATTCACATTGTATTTTAGGAAGGTGTTTAAGGCACCTAAAATACCCGCTAAAGCGGTTTTCCGACAACTAATTTAGTTTGGCTAAGACTTAAAATTGCGATAAAAATATTTTTTAGAGCTGTTTGAAAATTAAGTCTAACTTTTACCTAAGTGAAATACCTAACTTGAAAGAAATTATTTTGAAAAAAAAAACTACTTAAACTTGATTTACTTTTAAGTTGTTAAAACAAAATGGCGTTTGCGGGGATTTGGAAGTTTCTTAACTTAAAACTAACTAACAAATAAAGCAAGTAAATAAACAAGAAATAAGAGAGAGAGAAAGAGATTTGGGTCCATATCCGGGTTCTGTTCGCCTTGATCGGTTTTTGGACCCACCTGTTTTGGGTTTTTTGACCCATTTCGACTTTTCTGGGTTTTTGACCCATTTTTGTTTCTTTTGTACCTGTCCTAGACTAAGCAAATAATTAATACAAAATAAATAATAATAATAAAAAAAACGACAAGGGCTTAGGCCCAAAATAAATACAATAATTAAAATAAATTTGGGCTATTTGCCCCAATCTCTTCAACTCTTCTGACTTGCTTCAGATTCTTCAACTTCGAAATATGTTCGTCTTTTACGGGTTGATTGACTCGAGTGAAGAAAACCGAGTTTTTACGATTCTCTCAAAATTAAAGGGAAGAGGAGTTCGTGATAAACTCGATGCGAATTTTACATGCAAAGAAAGAGAAAAATGGAAGATTAATATCCACCCATGGCATAAAAGTAGAATTTTATTGGATTTTCCTATTGGCAGAGGCTTAGAAAAATCATATACTTCATTGTGCATGTTTAGCAACAAAATGAACAATCGTTTCGATAAGGTTTTAACAGTTAAAGAAAGAGACAAGATTAAGAGAAAACCTCCACACCTACAGAACCCATCTGAAAACACTATACTCCCAAGTTAATACCCATGTTACTAATTCTTACTATGAGTAAAATCAGACCACAAAAATGAAGCAAATAGGCTAGGCTTCTCATGTCATTTTCAGAAAAATAGGATAAATAAATATAAGAGGACATTTAAACCACTAACACATGATTCATAGAATGATCAAACGAAACAGTCATAAGCTACAAACTTATACTAAGCTATGACTAAACAATGCTTACAGTATAATTTTAAGGATGATTCTAACAGAATTTAAAAAAATTTTATCTAACTAAAACGAGATGTCCATCATCAAGTCATGAGTCATTTGTCAAACACTGAACCAAAAGGCAACAATGAGCTAAAGCAATCTAACTAATACTCTTGAAAGTTAGTAGTTTACAGTGAATTGGCAGAGAGGTGCACTAATTAATTTTATGGGCCAAGCACTTGCATTTTTTTTTTCATGAGAGGCAGTAACCAAACATGACAGGATATTGAGTTCTGCCTCCACCACATTATCCACCCTACAAGCATGCATCTGATCTAAGAAAACAACTTGCTAGTATACGCCAATATGTACACAGCTCATAAAAAAAAGCTCTAATCCAGATTTATAACTTATTAATACAATCGAACAAACAAATATCAAATGAAACTTTTCCAATAAGATAAAACTAGTCATATATATATATATATAAAAATAAACTACGCCGATACGAACCCGTCATGACCACTCTAAATCAATGAGAAAACAAAACCAATCAACATGATCATTGGAGAGAAAACAAAGAAACCAACCTAGTAACTTATACAGAAATATACTAGCGAACACATTTATAAAGAGATCTCGGTTTAAACAAACAAATAGAATGACCAATCTAAATCGGTCAACTATGTCTCTTGCCAAACATTAACAGGAACAAAGAGATACTACATTGAGAACATTTACACGAAGAACAGGAGAAAGGCTTCGAGTTATAACATGAACACCAACAAACGAGTTCAACACCGCTTAACTATGGTAAAGAAGAAAAAAAACTGCGATAAGGGAGAGACAGCGGGATAAAAAGTAACAGCGAGAGAAACAAGGATTTCGCTAATGCACAGGGACTTCACACTCAATCAAAACAGGGTAAGAAAGTATTAGAATGGCCAACGAAGCAAAGACTTGAACAAAGAAGGAAACGACCAAAACGCAAGCTTAAATTCATGGACTAAGCAACATATTCGACCAAAGATTTAAGACGTCAAAGAAATTTACCTTCTTAGGAGCAGCGAAACAGGGACAGCGGGCAGTTGGAAACGACTTCAACACTAGCTGCATTATCAAGAGCTCGCGGGGGGTCTTTGCAGGTTCCCAACAAATCGTCACTAAGAGGAGGGAGTGTGTATTATTTTTTATGTATGAGTATGTCCGCCTCCTGTACTCTAACTGTATATATCTAAAAAAAAACTCGAAGAACAATCTCAAAAATTCCTCTCTGTAATTATCCCTTCTCTCTGTGAAGTATATACAACCCTTAACAATGTGAAAGAGGAGGTATATATAGAGAAAACTAGGGCAGATATGGGGGGGAAGAGGGGGAAAGGGTAGAAAGGGGATGACCAAATTTCTTTGTTCCCACCCAAATTCAAATTTTCCAGAGGATAAAGAAGGGCAAGCTGGAATTGGTACAAAATCGTACCAATTTTTAACGGAACTCACAGGAAAACCGTCCGATCTTGAGCCAAGGACGCACAAAACGCAGAGATCATTCCATCTGGCCTGCTCGCGTATAGTCTGATTTTGAGGACTGTACGAATCGGAAATAGGAGGAAGGAAGAGAGCGACGCGCGATTGGAAAAGACAAACGCGTTTGATTGGATTTCATACTTGATAAAACTGCTGAAATTCCTGGGTTTGGCGCTTGAGAAAGACGAAGAGGATGAGATACTGCTACGCGTCTTTCTTGGGTCAAACCGCGTAAAAATGAGAAGGAAAAAAAAATGAAACGGGTCGCGGGAATGGGCTGGATCGAGGTGAGCAAAAGTGGGCTGGTTTTGAAATGAAGAAGAAAAAAAGGTATTGGGCTGAGAATTAAGGAGTTGGGTCAACTGATGGGTGATTGGATTAATAGAAATGGGTCAATGCTACTGAAAATATTTGGACGAATTAAGGGCCCAAAATTCGAAAATAGAAAAAAAAATGGTCAAGTGGATTGCTAACTTTACCCAATTGAATTGATTAGCAAATTCGACTAAAATTTAAATAAGAAAAAAAATTAACTAAAACTAATCAACGAGCTTTTAAATTTAAACGAGATAAAATAATTGACTCAATTATAAACTTAATATAGTCAAAATTTATTTGCTAAAACCGTTAAGTAAGAACTAAGATTTTTAATAGAATTGTTAAGTAAAAACTAAAATCCTTTGAAATGATTTTCCTATATTTATAAAATAAACTATTTGTATACATTATATGGAAAAAATATATACATATACATACACATAAAAACGACTAAAGCAATTTTGAAAATGACTTTAAACAGTTTTAAATTTATAACATTGATTATTTAAATTCATTGAGAAATCAAGAAGCTCGAGAATCAATTCCGTAGAGGAGGGTCAGAATTGGGTGTCAACAACTGTCCCTCATTTTACTTGGATTGATGCAAGAAATTTGAGGAAATTAAAATTGACCAAACCAATTTTGACCGACCCCACGCTCATCTCTTGGGAAAGGGATTTGGTAAGGGCTTTAGGAATTATGGCCGAACCCCAAAAAATGGGTCTCCTACATATCTCAGGCCATATGGGAATTTAGGCCACTTGTAGTTCGATAAGTTTGATTTAACGCATGATTCTGAAAAATTCAAAAGCCACCCCGATACCGAATTATGAAGGGACCGAAATGCTCGAGGATAAGATTTAAGAGCGAGTGTTGGAATACAGCTGAGTTTTTACATTGAGTCCGCCTACATATCCTTAAGCCATAAGAATCAGGCTGTTTGTAGTTCAACTTGATCGGTTGAAAAGGAAATCTAGTATGCTAGATAACCTTTGTTTAGATGAGTGACAAATTAAGCCGAGTATGAAAAGGAGGCTTGTAACCTCTTATCCATGAAGGTGGAGCTCTTCACATCCATAAGTAAGAATTTACACTGACATAATTTCCAAAGCTCTTGGTGTATTGTCACTCAGATTGGAAATCTGCTTCCGGCAGATACCAAAATTCCCGGATGTGAGACCGAAACTGACAAAACCCAAAGAAAAACCCACATGCCTTATGATAGGGGTGTGGTTTGATAATGCTGGAAGTCGCACCTCTGCTCGCGTCCTAAGAGTTTGACACTTCTCTTTGGACTATGTCCCAGTTCGCAGCTAAGAAAAAGTTCCACGTTGTGCTGCATCCTTTTTGATGTCGTCCGCACCTTTTTTTTTTTTTTTGGAGAATTCATCCTTTCGGATTCTCTCGACAAAGACTGAGATTAAACTCGTCAGCATAAAAATGCAATTAAAATGGGAGACATTGTCTTTTACCATATTGACACTTAATTGTTCTCCTCGACATTTGACGTTAACTCGATCGGTTTGACGTAAAGCAAATAAAGCTTATGACATATGCTTGCAATATAATCTTCAATGTGCTCTTCATTTGATGTAAAAATAAGTGAATGCTGATGCAGTGTTGATATTTCTCTTGATGTCGTCTTCGACGGTTTGCTTTTATCAAAATAAAGAATTCAGTTGACGTTGAGGGGTAAATATTTTCTCTTGAGATGCACGATTCCTTCTCTGGCAGTGCATGATTTCTTGCGGGGCATGAATATCTTCCCGCGATGAGTGATTTCTTGTGGGGTATGAAATCTTCCCGCGATGCATAAATTCTGCGAGGTATGAATATCTTCTTGCCATGCATAATTTCTGCGAGGCATGAAATCTTCTCGCGATGCATAAATTTCTGCGAGGTATGAATATCTTGTCGCCATGCATAATTTCTGCGAGGCATGAAATCTTCTTCCGATGCATAAATATTAACTCACGATGCATGATCTTCCGCGATGGATGAACATTGACTCACGATTCATGGTCTTCCGCGATGCATGAATATTAACTTGCGATGCATGGTCTTTCGCGATGCATGAATATTAACTCGCGATGCATAAGTATTAACTCGCGATGCATGATCTTCTGCGATGCATGAATATTAACTCGCGATACATAGTCTTCCGCGATGTATGAATATTGACTCGCGATGCATGATCTTCCGCGATGCATGAATATTAACTAGCGATACATGGTATTCCGCGATGCCTGAATATTGCTCTTGATGTTATCCTTGGTACCAAATGAAGATAGTGCTTCAATTGAGCAACATAGTGATATTCTGGGTGCCTTCTGGATAATCATATCGTCTCAATTGACGATAACGGTAAAATGACTTCCAGATAGTGTATCGTCTTGATCGATAATAAAATAAATGACCCCTCCGGGTAAAGTATCATCTTTATCAACAATAAAATAAATAACCCCTCCGGTTAATGTGTCATCTTGATCGAGTAATAAAATAAATGATCCATCCGGGTAATGTATCGTCTTGATCGATAATAAAATAAATAACCCTCGGGTTAATGTATTGTCTTAATCGACGATAAAATAAATGACCCATACGGGTAATGTATAATATCATATCTGATATTATGATGCAGATGACGTCCTTTACTGAAACCATAAACTCTTTCTTGAGATTTTCGCTTGATTCACCTTCGAATCTAACTGGACGTTCCTTATAGACTTCATGTTGTTGGAAATAGACGGAAATAAACCATTCATATTCCCACGTCTCTGGTATAAGTAATATAAAATATTTCTTGCGTCTACAAGAACACCGTTAAATTCTGGGAGAGCTCTTCTCCTCTCTTGACTTTCCATATTTATCCATCGGAGGAATTTGCTAATTTCAGAGCAGAGCTATAAACCTATGTCCACAGAAAAATTGTTAGTTTTTAAAACGAACTGATCTGTGTCGATTTCTTCATTTGTCTTCTCCTTGTCCTGCTATCTCCGGTTGATTTCCTGATCTCCCGACTCTTGATATATAAGACCAAATATTTCACCAAAACAAATGAAATGCAAATATAGAATGTTAAGGAAAAATAAATTTCGAAAAGTAGCAATTTGAAAAGGGCTACTGCCAAGTATCATGTCACATCAGGCTTAGCGGACTTCTTTAAGTCAGATGCTTGAAGGTATATCTGATTATTTGTTGGGAAGTATTCGGAGTCGCTCTAAACTGTCGACAAACCCATGTTGAAATTTTGAGGCCATCCTCAAAATTTCTGTCCCAGTTGCAAATCTCAAAATCTTTTTACCTTGACTTGCTGAGGAAAATCTTCTTCTGGAGAATTTTTGAGTCCCTCTCAAAAATTCTGTCCCAGTTTCTATTGTAAAGAGGAATAGAAATCTTACGGGACATATGACCGAACCCTTGTGGCGCCTACGTATCCCGTTGAGGCAGGAATTAGGTCAAACGTAGTTCCCCTTCAAAAGGTAACAAAAATAAGAAATTTACAAAGAAAACTGACCGAGGCCGACATAGGCCGCCTACGTATCTCATTCTTGAGTATTCAAGTTGAACGTAGTTCAAATACAAAGAAATATTTAAAAGGAAAAAATGGGGTGACCGTGGCCGACATAGACCGCCTACGTATCTCATTTTCAGAATTCAGGTCAGACGTAGTTCATTACAAGAGGGATAAAATTTTAAACAAAGGAAATACAAGAAAATAGAACAATTACAAGTAAAAGATAGAAATTAAACTGAAACTTTACACATAGTATCTTTTGACAGCATCTGAGTTGATCGGTTTTGGGCACGCGGTGCCATCCATCTCCGACAGGACCAAAGCACCTCCAGATAATACCTTGCGAACCATGTAAGGTGCTTGTCAATTTGGTACGAATTTTCCTTTGTGCTCTTCTTGATGAGGAAAAATGCGCTTAAGGACCAACTGACCGATTTCAAAAATTCTGGATCTTACTCTCTTGTGGAAAGCACGAATCATTCTCCGTCGATATAGTTGACCATGACAAACGGCGACCATTCTCTTTTCGTCAATCAAAGTTAACTAATCAATTCTCTTGATAACCCATTCAGCATTACTCAGCTTAGCTTCTTGGATAATTCTCAAAGACGGTATTTCAACTTCAGCAGGTATAACTGCTTCTGTTCCATATACTAGCAAGTATGGAGTAGCTCTAATCGACGTTCTGACAGTCGTTCGATAACCCAATAAAGCATATGGCAACATCTCGTGCCAACCTCGGTGATTGTCAATCATTTTTCTCAGAATCTTCTTGATATTCTTATTGACGGCTTCTACAGTTCCATTCATTTGAGTGCGATAAGCGGTCGAGTTTCGATGAGTAATCTTAAACTGCTCACATGTCTCTCTCATTAAGTGACTGTTGAGATTTGCACCGTTGTCAGTAATGATGGATTCTGGTACTCCATACCTGCATATCAGTTTGTTGCGAACAAAACCAGCTACAACTTTCTTGGTTACCCACTTGTAAGAAGCTGCTTCCACCCACTTGGTGAAGTAATCAATGGCAACCAAAATAAATCTGTGTCCGTTAGAACGACTGGCTTTATCGGACCGATGACATCCATGCCCCAAGCTACAAATGGCCAAGGTGAACTCATAGCATTGAGTTCGTGAGGCGGCACTCTAATCAGGTCACCGTGCACTTGACATTTATGACATTTCTGCACAAACTTGAAACAATCATTCTCCAAAGTCATCCAGAAATAGCCGGCTCGAAGGATCTTTCTCGCCAAAGTGAGCCCATTCATATGCGTGCCACAAACTCCGACATGTATCTGTTCAATAAGTTTTGCAGCTTCAACAGTATCAACACATCTGAGAAGACCCAAATCTGGAGTCCTCCTATAAAGGATTTCTCCACTTAGAAAGAAATTGAGAGTCATACAGCGTATCGACTTCTTTTGGTTGGATGTTGCATCTTCAGGATAACTCCCGGACTCCAAATACTTCTTTATATCAAAATACCATGGCAAACCGTCTGGTTCTGCTTCAACATGTGAACAATGAACTGGATGTTCTTTCAACTCTATATCCAGAGGATCAATAGAATTAGTATTTGGGTGTTTAAGCATTGACACAATGGTGGCAAGAGCATCGGCCAACTCATTTTGTATCCTAGGAGTATGTCTGAACTCGATCTTATGAAATCTCTTGTATAACTTCTGTACATACTGTAGTAAGGTATGATCTTCGGGTTCTTCACAGCCCACTCTCCTTGAACCTGATGAATCAAAATATCTGAATCCCCAATAACCAAACACTCGTAGACATTCATGTCAATGGCCATTTTCAACCCAAGAATACAAGCTTCGTATTCAGCTATGTTATTCGTGCAATTAAATCGGAGCTTAGCTTCCATAGGATAATGCTGACCAGATTCTGACAGTAAGACTACTCCGATACCTTTACCTTGGTGATTTGCCGCTCCATCAAAGAATAGTCTCCAACCGGGATATGCTTCGGAAATATCTTCACCCACGAATGACACTTCTTCATCGTGAAAATAAGTCTTAAGCGGTTCATACTCTTCATCAACAGGATTTTCTGCAAGATGATCAGCCAAGTCCTGTGCCTTTATTGCCTTCTGAGTCACATACACAATATCAAATTCACTCAACAACATTTGCCATTTAGCTAACTTTCCTATCGGCATCGCCTTGTGGAAAATATACATCAATGGATCCATTCTGGAAATGAGATATATAGTGTAGGAAGACAAATAATGCCTCAACTTCTGAGTTGAAAATGGCCATTGACAAGACAAATAATGACTTGTATTCTTGGGTTGAAAATGGCCATTGACATGAATGTCTATTCAAAGCATAACACGTTCTCTCCAACAAAGTGTAACGAGACTCGTATGGAGTAAACTTCTTGCTTATGTAATAGATAGCTCTTTCCTTCTTTCCTGTCTCGTCGTGTTGACCTAGTACGCATCCGAATTCACTATCTGAGACGGACAAATACAGCAACAATGGACTCCCTTCTCGCGGAGGAACCAATACCGGTGGATTTAACAAATAGTTCTTGATAGCGTCGAAAGCAGTCTGACACTCCTCAGTCCACTTTGTTGGAGCGTCTTTCTTCAACAGCTTTAATATAGGCTCACACACCACGGTTGATTGAGCTATGAATCGACTGATGTAGTTCAACCTCCCTAAGAAACTCATCACCTCTTTTCTCGTCTTCGACGGAGGTAACTCTTGAATTGCTTTAATATTTGAAGGATCGAGCTCAATACCCCTACTGCTGACTATAAATCCCAACAACTTGCCGGCTGGAACTCCAAAAGCACATTTAGCGGGATTTAACTTTAAGTTATAACGACGCAGATGATCAAAGAACTTCCTTAGATGTGTCAAGTGGTCCGAACTCTCACGGGACTTGATTATGACGTCATCCACATACACCTCAATCTTCTTATGAATCATATCATGAAATATAGTCGTCATAGCCCTCATATAGGTAGCACCAGCATTCTTGAGGCCAAATGGCATCACACTGTAATGATATACACCCCAAGGTATAATAAAAGCTGTCTTTTTTGCATCTTTCTCGTCCATCAGAATCTGATGATAACCTGCGTAACAATCCACAAATGATTGCATTTCATGTTTAGCACAGTTATCAATTAGAATATGAATATTTGGCAATGGAAAATTATCCTTAGGGCTAGCTTTGTTTAGATCTCTATAGTCGACACAAATTTTGATCTTCCCGTCTTTTTTGGAGACCGGAACAACATTGGCCAACCAAGTTGGATATTGTGTCACTTCCACCAATCGAGACTCTATCTTCTTGGTGATCTCTTCTTTAATCTTTAAAATCAACTCAGGCTTGAATTTCCGAGTTTTTTTCTTCACTGGACTGAACCCTGGATTAATCAGCAATTTGTGAGACACAACATTAGTACTTAGCCCTAGCATGTCGCTGACTTCCCAGACGAACACATCAATGTATTCAGTGAGTAAATGTATTAGATCCTTCCTCTTATTTTCATTCAAATGAATGCTGATTTTGGCCTCTTTGACACATTCTTGGTCTCCCAAATTTATAGTTTCAGTTTCCTCTAGATTCGATTTGTGCTGATTTTCAAACTGCAGAAATTCTTCAGCAACATATTCTGTTACCTCATTTTCCTCTTCGTATTCATCAACGTCGTCATCACCTGCCTCACTTTATTCATTCATCTTGTGACATGACACGACATTGGCAGGTTTAAAACTTATATTACTGAAACCATAAATAGACAAAGTTAGACAAGTAAAATATAACAAATAAGTAAATAAATCAAATTTAGATAAAAGAGGCTTACATTCAAAATGGGAAATAATGCAAACTTTGGCTATGGAAAAGAGCCATATTGCCTTTTTCAAACATCACGAGGGAATTTTAAAATGCACGCAATTAAGAAAAATGCAAAATGGTGGGTCTCGGGCCTCTTCCGGACTACCACCGATTTAAATATGCATAAATGATGCCCTTCTACCAAGGAGTTTGGGGAATCAGGATCGGTGTGGAGGTCCAATTTTGCAGCGTCTCCCCAGGCTCAACACCACGGATACCAGCTAGCTCGATCTCTTCCTCAATAACAGCATCGATCTCCCCAAAAAGGCCGCAGATTCCTTCCCCAACGTCGTCAGGCTCGGCGTACTCTCGGACCGGGAATGATTGATACATATGAGGGATTGGCTTAGCCAATGCTTGATCATTATTCTTCTTTGCCTTCATATCATCATCTGTGAGGACGTACCCCAAACCATATCTAGCTCCTTTGACGGGGACCGAAATAGGCTCAATAATTCCTTGGGAATTTCTTCCCAATTTGAAGCATGGTTCAAAACCATTCCGCAGCATCACAGTGGCTATCATCTTATACACGGCAGGCATAGGAGGATGTGGGGCCAAGTCTTCACCGATGGCATTCACCATCTCCACCGTGTAGAAATTTGTACCTCGCGATACCTCATCAATGATTGGCGCCTGTCTGCCGTAGTGACTCCCTTCACCATGAATAACCAACTCTTCGTTTTTCTGAACGAGCTTCATCATCCGAGGCAAAGTAGAAGGCACAGCTCCAGCCATATGAATGAAAGGCCTTCCCAAAAGAAGGTTGTAGCTGGTATCAATATCTAAGACTTGAAACTGCGCGCTAAACTTGGCCGGACCCATTTGGATAACCAGATTTACCGCTCCCAAGGTGTCTCTTTGGACCCCATTAAAGGCTCTCATGTTGACTTGGTTTTGCTCTAACTTCCCCGAATCAAACCTCAGTTGCCTTAGTGTCGACAAAGGACAGATGTTCAGACCCGATCCATCATCTACTAAAACGCGGTTGATGACATTTTCACGATAGACGACAGTGATATGCAATGCCTTGTTGTGGGACTTGCCTTCATAAGGCAACTCGTCGTCACAAAAACTAATTCGATGTCCTTGAATAATCTGGTGGATCATAGCGGCCACGTTATCGCTGCTTGTGCCCGCGGGCACATATGTATCATTGAGTGCCATCATCAAGGCTTGCCTATGCGATTGAGAACTCATCAGCAGGGCCTAAACGGAAATCTGTGCTGGAGTCTTCTCCTATTGTTTGACAATAGAGTAATCTTTTAGTTGCATTCTTCTCCAGAACTCCTCCGCTTCTCCTTCGCTTATTTGCCTTTTAGCCTGATCCTTCTTTTGACCTCCGAGAGCAAGCTCCTCAGGAGTATAACATCTTCCAGATCGGTTCATACCTTGTGCAGCTATAGTTTCAATTACGAACTTTGGATTGATAAGAGTTTTTTATGGCACCAAGGCAACAGCCTTTGCGGGTGTCAAAATAACGAACTATTTCTTCTCTTTGACGCTCAGGGAAGCTACAGCCTTTTCCAACTCGTCATGAATGATTAGAGTTATCACTTTCATCACACACCAATCTTCATCTGTCTCTATCATATTAATATTGCCGCCTCCATGATTCAGCAACGGATTCGTATTGACATTAGGTGCAGCTGGTTAGAGAGAGACCACCTCTTGGTCGATTAAATCCTGAATCTTGTGCTTGAGGTTGATACAGTCCTCAGTATCATGCCCAACACTGTTGGAATGATAAGCACATCTCTGATCTGGCCTATAGAATTGTGAATTGATATCCACATGTTTGGGCCCCACAGGGTGGATATATCGGGCCGTAGCCAGTCGCTCGTACATCTTTTTTCAGCTTTCGGCGAGCGCAGTGAAGTTCCTTGGAGGATTCTTCTCAAACCTAGGTCGTGGCAGATCATAACTTCCTTGTGGAGGAGGCGTCTGCTCATAATTTCTGTTGTTGGGATGGGGAGCTTGATTTCTGGGATACGGATTTGTTTGGTAGTTTGGCAATGGATCTTGGTAATTCGGATGGGAACTTTGGTATAGTGGAGCTTGGACTTGATAAATGGGAGGGGGTTCTTTGTAGCTCGACTGCACGTTAGCACAGTTGGGAGCAACACCTTGGAAGTGAAAATATGGAATTTGATACAGTGGAGGATGATTTTGGTAAGCGGGAGATGGATTTTGGTAATTTGGGGGTGGACTTTGGTAGACTGAAGGAGGATTTATGTATGTTGGAGGAGGATTTTGGTAAGTTGGAGGAGGATTATTTTTCTGACTAGCTTGGTAGGAGTTTTGAGAAAATCGAGAACGACCTTGGGAGTAGGAGGATCTTTTGGGGGTTTTCTTCCCCTCATTTGAAACAGCGGCAATGTCCTCTCTCTTCTTCTTTAACAACCCTGAAGATCCGGGCTATTCGGCTACACGGGCTATCTTCCCTGATTTTAAATCGTCCTCGATAGTCTAACCAATCTTGACTATCTCGGCATACTTTGCTCCAACGAGCAACATAATTCTGTCATAAAACTCGGGCTCTTGCACCCGCACGAACACTTCAACGATTTCCTTTGCCGACATAGGTGGTCTCACCCTCGCTTCTTCTTTTCTCCACCTATAGGAAAACTCCCTATAGTTCTCGGTTGATTTTTGCTTCATCTTCTCCAAAGAGTATCAATCTGGAACAATTTCTACATTATAAGCGAATCGATCGATAAAATCTTTGGCCAATGCATTCAAACTGGGCCATTGCCTGGTTTCATGCGAGGTGAACCATTCAAGAGCTTCTCCGCACAGGCTTCGGTTGAAAAGCCGCATCAGTAGAGCTTCATCGCTACCAACTCCAACGAGTTGGTCGCACTAGGCTCTCAAATGAGCCATAGGGTTCCCCACTCCTTAGAAAGTATCAAATTTTAGGATTTTGAACCTTTCTGGAAGGTCCAGATTTGGATGAATACATAAATCTTCATAATTTAGGCCGGCGGCATCAGGGATGCATTGGATCTCTTTCATGGCTTTCTTGATCTCCTCTTTTATGTCTACCTTTACTTCTTCCTTCGCCCTCCATTCTCTTTCCTGTTCCTCATAATAGTCCAACTCAGAACCGTGCACGTCGTGCTCAGCAGGGACGGGAATCTACAAATCCTTTTGGGTAAGGGTGGAGCTACGGAATGACTCTGGGCCTTTTGGGCAGCTTGGTAATTTTGGGGATAAGTTTGAGGATTGGTATTCTGATTTAAGTGGTGGTGGGATGTTTGGGGATTAAAAGCGTTCTGATTTGGATTTTGACTTTGGTTTTGCTGTGGTGGAGCGGATTGCGGTAGGGTATTTTGAGGATGAGATGGCATTTGGGAATGGTTATTCTGAAGAGGTGGTGGAGTTTGGTAAGAGGCTGAAGCATATTGCGGATTTTGAGTAATTGGATCTATAGCGGGTGGATTCTGAGCGAGCGGCACGCCTTGAGCTAGATCCATATTCGAGGAAGGTAAGTAGATAGGAGGCCTTCCATATGTAGCATTAACGTTATATCATGGCGGAGGCAAATCTTGCCTTCTCTGCATCTCTACCCTTATCTCTGCAATTTGTTGCATCAACTGCAGAATCAACTCGTTTTGATCCGCTATGGTGGGTTGAGCCACCACAACATCAGTGAGACCTACCTCTTCGTTATTGTCTCCCATAATCGTCTTTCCTTTATCAGAATTTTGCCCTGCGAAGGAATTTGCAGAACCTTTCGATCTGGTGAAGTAAGGATGATCTGTCAGCTTAATCAACACTGATCAGTCAAAATACCTGAGGAGGAAAACAACTCAAAGGCAGATTTGTCAGTTTGGATTCAGAATACAAAAGGCATAATATCGCACATAGAGCAGATAAACACACAAGTTGCTATATTTGAGGAATATCTTCAACCCACGAGTAAGGATGAAAACAAATTTTGGCAAGCAGGAATTTTCTTGCTCTTTTAGTTTGACACTATCTTAGAAAGGCCAAATCGCGTTGAGCTAAGGTCTTCTTGAAGTTGCTCTCTGACGTCCGTTGATCTGATCTTTGTATCTTCTTGTAATATGAAAGGGGGGAGAATGAAAAGTTTTTAAAGATAGGGGTCGGGCCTTGGAAGGCTGCCTACGTATCTAACAAGGAGAAGTCAGGCCCAACGTAGTTCGAGTACAAAAGGGAAATAATTTCATTCATTCATTCATTGGGATTACAAGGAAACTTAAATACAATCAAAGCTTAAAAAAAAACTAATGACTCTAGCTCAGTAATTTTCTTCTCTTCAACATCTTAGCCACGGGGAACGATCTCAACTTGAATCTTTCCCATGCCGATGAGGGATTCGAGGTCGTGACGAAAGTCGAGACACTTTTCAATGTTGTGGTATGTGGCGTGATGATGATACGGACAACGCTTTCGGATTTCGTGCTGAAGAGAATATTGCATGTCCACATTCTTGTAGTAATGGGTAAAGACGCCATTCTGAACCAAGTTCGAGTAGATTTCCCTCATTGTTTTCTTGAAAGGCGTGAATGAACAATGAAAGAATCTGGTCCTCTCTGTGATCGGTATTTTAAGACGTGGCTCATCACATGCAAGGATGACGGTGTCACCCCAAGTGTTAGGAGTACTATCCATACTGAATAAATAACGGACTACATTTTTAAACCCAATATACTCCTCTATTATATGTCCTTTCTCCCTGGGATAACATTCACACGTCTTGCGGAGATCTCCTAATCCCCACTTGGGGGGATGCTTTCTTAACGGGTCTTAGCAGTCCCCTAGACCGATAGTGTTCAAAAACGAGAGCGCACGAGATGACTTCTATTTTCTTCCGGCCTTCGTGCGGATATGCCTCGAGAGAAATTTTGTTGTCTCCGTTTGCCAAACGTCCCTCCAAATAAGGTGGACGGGAAAGTATCTCCTCATAACTTTCCTCATAATAATTTTCTTCGTTGATTTCCTCTTCGGGGCTCTAAGGAGGAAATAGTGACTCGTACAAATGCTTTCCGCACTGCTTTTGCATCTCGATCCTCTCTTCTTCACTTGGCTCAGCTTGAATACCCTTTCCTTTGTCCATAGCGGCGATTTTGCCTTTCCTGAGACAGTAGAGTAGTGTTTTAGGATTTGTGGTACTAGAGGTGTCTTTTGAGTGAGAAACTTAAGACTCGAGAGATTTCGGTCGGACATTTTGTAATAGTGACTTATTTGTATATTTTGGAAATTTCTGCAAAGGAGTGGATTTCCGATATTCTCATTCACAGCAACATAACACATAAGCAGTTAATAGCACATATGTCGCATCCTAAAACATACAGGGGGACCCTTTTATGCCAAGGGTAGGCCTATCGCATTTGAATTATGTATGCGTGAATTTGAACCAAATAAACAATTCCCCCCAAATAAATTTCACAAATGAATAATAATGTTCACAAAGGGGAAATAAAGGATAAAACACTAACAGACAGACCCACGCAGGGGTCATTTGAATGTACTGAAATGCAATAAAGCATGCCCACGCAGGGGCTAAATGACAAATACATATAGAAAAACCCTCGCAGGGGCAAAATCCACTATGTTGCTCCAGATGGTCCTACTCCATCGCTATTTCCTTGAGTCTTGTGTTGATTGATACATACATCGCAACATCAGCAAGAATCCTTCACCCAGGCGTCCTTTGTCTTCCAAGCTTTCGTATCGCATCCTCTCGATTTTTTCCTCGACCCAGGCATTCAAATCATCATAACCACGCCTTAGTCTTTCCACCTCTTGAGTCATTTTCTCAAGAGTATCTTAGTTCTCGACATACTTAGCGTACACTTCTTGGGCCTCTTCCTTTACCTTTTGTATCTCGGCCACTGCCTTGGCTTCTTTGTCCATTACGCTGCGAAAGTTGCGCGGGGTCGGGGAGGAGATACTTTGTATGTCTTTTTAAAACTATTTTTTGTAACCCTTATCGTATCCAACATTAAATTGATATGGGGCGATGGTAGTTTTGTCCATCCACTTGGCACGTTTCCATTCTATGAACATTTCAGACGCGTCGTGCACCCTATCGTCTCCAATATCATATACATAAGCGCCATACTATGCTTCCTCAGGCAGAGTTTGTCTCCTCCCAAACTGTCTCAAGACTCGAAAGGGTGCATAAGGGCAAATTCCCCGAATACCTGGTAGAGGGAGAACAAGCTGTCTGCAGCTCTCCACGATGACTTCTTTGGAGATGAAGCGATCGAGCATCCATTGGAGATCTTCTTCTCTTAATTCGGAGAAAATATGAGCCCATCTCCCCCTTGTTCCCCAATTATCCATATTGGCCCAGTATAGCATATCATTCAAATCTTTAAGGGTGTTCTTGTTGTCAAGAGCTGAGTCCCAGCACCCTTTGCCAAGTGGCTGAGAATCCACCACTGAAGGAGTAGGTTGCATCCTTGGAAGTATCGATGCCCCTCTTTGCATTTTCCCAAGGCTCGATACATATCGGACAGTATGACCGGAGCTATAGGGTAGTACTTCGTTGTCCCTTGGTTCTCATACCCTTTGAATAAAGTATGCGCGAGTGTTATAACTCAGGTATTGATGCTCATACTTGGCCATGTGGAAAGACCATCGTTCCCAATAACGCTACAGTAAATGCAAGAGGACGAATTTCGTTCCATTCTCTGTAGGAGACCTTGAACTCTCGGTTGTAAGTGGCGTAGAAGCTCGCATGTCCAAATCTGATATAAAGATCTCTGAATGCTATGTGGGATTCTTGGCACCAGTAGGCAAAGTTTTTCCCCAACCCGAACCAGTTCGCAATATCTTCTACAGAAGGCTTGTTAGGGATAAAAATGTCTTCTTGTTTTCTTGCCTTTCTCTCTATCCCAGTACCTACTGTGTCTATGCAGTCTCTGATCTCTTCCAAAGTCGGGGTAATTTCAGCGGTTCCAAA
This sequence comes from Solanum sitiens, assembly GCA_016801875.1. NCBI lineage: Eukaryota > Viridiplantae > Streptophyta > Magnoliopsida > Solanales > Solanaceae > Solanum > Solanum sitiens. The sequence continues at coordinate 56,108 of JABWTJ010000092.1, read as the reverse complement.
TTGGAACACCATCCGTTGACTATCCCAGTATCCCATGAGGACCTCAACCAGTTCCGGCCAACCGTTCATGTTGATCAACTTTGTCAGAGCACCCACATATTTGTTGAGGGTTCTTCTATGATCCCCGTCGAGATTGTCATACCACATTTTGAGTTGGGGCGGTGCTGCTATGATCATGTCGAACTTTGGAAAACGATTCATATCTACAAAACAGAAGCTAGTTAGATTTACCCACCCCAAAATTGGTTTTTCACATGTACATCATTCAAATGTCAAATAAAATGATGTGTTGTGAGGTCGGAGACCTTGGACACAGTTTTGGCGATTTTCTACTAAATGGACTTAACACGCCTTCGATATTAAGCCGTCTTAGGATAATGCTTAATTTTTGGTTTTGGTTTCGCTCAAGCTTAGGCTTACTAGAATAGTTTTCAATTTGACGGTTACCCAAGTCGGACAAACAACGGGGTGAAGCTACCAAACGACGTCGGATGACCGCATTCCAACTATTCGTTTGATACTTCCAAATGAAACTCTTGTGTATTTCTGAAGAAAGCCGTGGAAAGCCACGGAACTTTCATTTTCCTAATGCAAACTAGTTGCCGTTTGGCGGAAATATGCCATGAAAATGCAATAATATATCAATAACAAAGTAAACAAATAAGCAATTATAGCCAAATAATGTTTAGTTTTAAGGTTAAAATCCTCCTATCCCCAGTAGAGTCGCCATTTCAGTTTTAATCGAAAAAGTATTTTCGGAATGTTTTCAACTTTTTAAGAGTCGCCACTTAATTTTTAACGACTTTTTGAGAGTCGCCACTTAATTTTTAAGAAAAATCAAGAAAACTAACGTTTCCAAATGACTTAACAGAAAAATCATTTGAAAACATTCATAGGGTTCGGGGATTCACATTGTATTTTAGGAAGGTGTTTAAGGCACCTAAAATACCCGCTAATGCGGTTTTCCCACAACTAATTTAGTTCGGCTAAGACTTAAAATTGCGAAAAAAAATATTTTTTAGAGTTGTTTGAAAATTAATGTCTAACTTTTACCGAAGTGAAATAACTAACTTGAAAGAAATTATTTTGAAAAAAAAAAACTACTTAAACTTGATTTACTTTTAAGTTGTCAAAACAAAATGGCGTTTGCATGGATTTGGAAGTTTCTTAACTTAAAACTAACTAACAAATAAAGTAAGTAAATAAACAAGAAATAAGAGAGAGAGAAAGAGATTTGGGTCCAAATCCGGGTTCTGTTCGCCTTGACCGGTTTTTGGACCGACATGTTTTGGGTTTTTTGACCCATTTCAACTTTTCCGGGTTTTTGACCCATTTTTCTTTCTTTCGTACCTGTCCTAGACTAAGAAAATAATTAATATAAAATAAATAATAATAATAATAATAAACGACAAGGGATTAGGCCCAAAAATAAATACAATAATTAAAATAAATTTGGGCTATTTGCCACAATCTCTTCAACTCTTCTGACTTGCTTTAGATTCTTCAACTTCGAAATTTGTTCGTCTTTTATGGGTTGATTGACTCGAGTGAAAGAAACCAAGTCTTTACGACTCTCTCAAAATGAAAGGGAAGAGGAGTTCGTGATGAACTCGATGCGAATTTTGCATGCAAAGAAAGAGAAAAACGGAAGATTAATATCCACCCATGGCATAAAAGTAGAATTTTATTGGATTTTCCTATTGGCAGAGGCTTAGAAAAATCATTTACTTCATTGTGCATGTTTAGCAATAAAATGAACAATCATTTTGATAAGGTTTTAACAGTTAAAGAAAGAGACAGGATTATGAGAAAACCTCTACACCTACAGAACCCATCTGAAAACATTATACTCCCAAGTTAATACGCATGTTACTAATTCTTACTATGAGTAAAATCACACCAAAAAAATGAAGCAAATAGGCTAGGCTTGTCATGTCATTTTCAAAAAAATAGGATAAATAAATATAAGAGGACATTTAAACCACTAACACATGATTCATAGAATGATCAAACGAAACAGTCATAAGCTACAAACTTATACTTAGCTATGACTAAACAATGCTTACAGTATAATTTTAAGGATGATTCTAACAGAATTTAAAAAAAATTTATCTAACTAAAACGAGATGTCCATCAATAAGTCGAGAGTCATTTGTCAAACACTGAATCAAAAGGCAAGAATAAGCTAAAGCAATCTAACTAATACTCTTGAAAGTTAGTAGTTTACAGTGAATGGGCAGAGAGGTGCACTAATTAATTTTATGGGCCAAGCACTTGAATTTTTTTCTTTCATGAGGGGCAGTAACCAAACATGACAGGATATTGAGTTCTGCCTCCACCACATTATCCACCCTACAAGCATGCATCTGATCTAAGAAAACAACTTGCTAGTATACGCCAATCTGTACACAGCTCATAAAAAAAAGCTCTAATCCGGATTTATAACTTATTAAGACAATCGAACAAAAAAATATCAAATGAAAATTTTCCAATAAGATAAAACTAGTCATATATATATAAAAAAAAAATTACGCCGATACGAACCCGTCATGCCCACTCTAAATCAATGAGAAAACAAAACCAATCAACATGATCTTTGGAGAGGAAATAAAGAAAACCAACCAACCTAGTAACTTATACAGAAATATATTAGCGAACACATTTATAAAGAGATATCGGTTTAAACAAACCAATAGAATGACCAATCTAAATCGGCCAGCTATGTCTCTAGCCAAACATTAACAGGAACAAAGAGATACTCCATTGAGAACATTTACACGAAGAACAGGAGAAAGGCTTTGAGTTATAACATGAACACCAACAAACAAGTTCAACACCGCTTAACTATGGTAGAGAAAAAATAAAATAAAAAATAAAACTGCGATAAGGGATAGACAGCGTGATGATAAGTAACAACGAGAGAAACAAGGATTTTGCTAATGCACAGGGACTTCACACTCAATCGAAATGGGGTAAGAAAGTATTAGAATGGCCAACGAAGGAAAGACTTGAACAAAGAAGCAAACGAACAAAACGCAAGCTCAAATTCATGGACTAAGCAACATTTTCGACCAAAGAATTAAGATGTCAAAGAAAATTACCTTCTTAGGAGAAGTGAAACAGGGATAGCAGGCAGTTGGAAACGACTTCAACACTAGCTGCAATATCAAGAGCTCGCGGGGGGTCTTTGCAGGTTCCCAACAAATCGTCAGTAAGAGGAGGGAGTGTGTATTTTTTTTTTATGTATGAGTATGTCTGCCTCCTGTACTCTAACTGTATATATCTAAAAAAAACTCGAAGCACAATCTCAAAAATTCCTCTCTGTAATTATCCCTTCTCTCTGTGAAGTATATACAACCCTTAACAATGAGAAAGAGGAGGTATATATAGAGAAAACTAGGGCAGATTTGGGGGAGAGGGGGAAGAGGGGGAAAAGGGTAGAAAGGGGATGAACAAATTTCTTTGTTCCCACCCAAATTCAAATTTTCCAGAGGATAAAGAAGGGCAAGCTGGAATTGGTACAAAATCGTACCAATTTTTAACGGAACTCGTAGGAAAACTGTCTGATCTTGAGCCAAGGACGCACAAAAGGCGGAGATCGTTCCATCTGGCCTGCTCGCGTACAGGCTGCTTTTTAGGACTGTACGAATCGGAAACAGGAGGAAGGAAGAGAGCGACGCGCGATTGGAAAAGACGAACGCGTGTGATTGGATTTCATACTTGCTGAAGCTGCTGAAATTCCTGGGTTTGGCGCTTGAGAAAGACGAAGAGGATGAGCTACTGCTACGCGTCTTTCTTGGGTCAAACCGCGTAAAAATGAGAAGGGAAAAAAAATGAAACTGGTTGCAGGAATGGGCTGGATCGAGGTGAGCAAAAGTGGGTTGGTTTTGAAATGAAGAAAAAAAGGAATTGGGCTGAGAATTAAGGAGTTGGGTCAACTGATGGGTGATTGGATTAATAGAAATGGGTCAATGCTACTGAAAAAATTTGGACGAATTAAGGGCCCAAAATTCGAAAAGAGAAAACAAAATGGTCAAGTGGATTGCTAACTTAACCCAATTGAATTGATTAGCAAATTCGACTAAAACTTAAATAAGAAAAAAAATTAACTAAAACTAATCAACGAGCTTTTAAATTTAAACGAGATAAAATAATTGACTAAATTATAAACTTTATATAGACAAAATTTATTTGCTAAAACCGTTAAGTAAGAACTAAGATTTTTAACAGAATTGTTAAGTAAAAACTAAAATCCTTTGAACTGATTTTCCTATATTTATAAAATAAACTATTTATATACATTATATGGTAAAAATATATACATATACATACACATAAAAACGATTAAAGCAATTTTTAAAATGACTTTAAACAGTTTTAAATTTATAACATCGATTATTTAAATTCGTTGAGAAATCAAGTAGCTCGAGAATCAATTCCGTCGAGGAGGGTCAGAATTGGGTGTCAACAGTTATCGGACGTTTGGAACCTTTGTACTACATACTACCTATTTAAAGTCTCTGTATAAGTTTTGTAGTTCATTTGACACTCCCAAACATTCACCAAACATAGGGACATCAACTAGTTCACATTAGCTAGTTTCTGGACGTCAAGGTCTTTCTTTGTCGTTTTGGTTCTAACCTTTTCTAATTGAGTTTATTACATTAATATAAGTCTGGGAACATCATGTTAATCTATATTCAATAGGCTAAGCTCTAGTCTAAGTCAAGGAAATTTCGGAGTGTTACATTAACCCCCCCCCCCCTCCTCTATAAATATTCGTCTCCGAATGATACTAAAATCTTTTGGAGGGTAAGAATAACTCAATACTAGCAGCCCAACCAACAACAACATCTAATCATAATGAGTCACAACTCATAGGAGTAATTCACAACTACTTTCATACATACCACACATTACACATAGAAACTCAATTCATGATGCGTAACATATAAAAGCTCAACATTTCATAACACATAATGAGGAATTACCTCCTCAACATCAACATGTGCTCAAAATACATCAAGGAGTTACCATGCTATCATTCTTCTCAATACAACAACAAAACAGCAAAATCTCAAGAAGACACATACATACACATTTCATATAAGTGCAAGAATAGAATATGAAGGCATTTTCTTAAAACTCAAATTGGTACAATTTTCTTACCAAAACATGCACCTATTTAGAAAGCAAGTCAATTTCATATTTATTCACTAATTTCTTTATTAAGAGGAATGTCCAACCTCAAGGAGTAAAAAGATGAGGGTAGCGGGACTTCATGTCGGTTTTGGCCTCCCATGTTTCACCCTCAACATGCACAACATACAAGTAATGTCTCCATATTTTCAAGGAAAAAACTACAACAGCTAACTCAAGGTCATGATTCGGATAGTTCTTCTCATGAACTTTGAGTTGCCTAGAAGCATAAGCTATCACATTGCCATGTTGCATGAGAACACATCCCAAGCCCACTCGGGAAGTGTCACATCCCGAAACCACACCCTAGGAGATAGGGTGCAATCTTGGATTGCTACCGGCGTATTTGACCTCTCGGAGGTCTCATACAAGCCTCTCGTATCATTCATTGCATATACATAACGAAAAGTAGTGCAGAATTAAAACTTTTCGTAAAACAATATAGAAGTCTTTAAACTCTTTCATATAAGTAGAAATAGGAAAACACTATGTCTCAATCATCATCTTAAGACACGTTAATACTTGGGACATGGCCCATAAGAATTGAAAACATACTACCAATAGTCTATTACAGAACTTCATAAAAGAAACATAAAATGATATATATGCCCTCGAGTCAAATGAGGACATACTTCAACTCCTCTTGAACGATCTCCTTGTCCAAGTCTTCTTCCCAAAGCTCTTCACCTATTAAGAACTATAGATAGAAAATAAAGCATGGAGTTAGTACAACCACATGTACAAAGTATGGCATTATGCATAAAAATCATGAAAACGGACTTTATTGGAAATATGCATCTTTTTATTTTTTTTATAAATCATATTTTAATCATAATAACAACATTTAGCAACTTAGAAACACATAAGAAAACATTTAACCAAAAATCACAATTTTTGAAGCCACTTTACAGTGACCTCAACTCACTGTTACAGTGAATTTCTTCATTGTACAGTGAAGTTGCAAACCTTTACTTTAGACACCCTTTAGCATGTAATTATCCCACTCAAAGCTATACTAAGATTCACTTAAGTCACAAAAAGAGAGACCGCCCATACACCCTCTCTAAATGTGCCTAACGACCCTTAAGATTACTTCTAATGAGTCACATACACACTTACAAGGCATAATAAACATCAATGTAAGATTCTTCTACCAAAGGTGATTCTAAGTCTCACTTGAGTGAGTTGTGAAACAACAGCCCATCCAATCTCTTACATACACACTCAAGAGATCCAATAGACTCCCTACTATAGAATCATTCTCACTAAACACACCAACACATAGATGATAGGAAACTCTCCTTCCAAAGGCTATCCAAAAGACCTACTTAAGTAAATAAAGAGGATAACGTCCATGATTGACCTCTTCAAGATTACCTAAATAGTCCTTAAGACTACCTAAGGCTTAGCTCATGTCAACAACACCAAACCTTTTCCCTAACTAGAGTCATTCTGAAGACTTCCATAGATAAGCTATGAAGAGATCATCCTTTATGCCCTCTTCACATTTTAACTAAAGAATCCACAAGCCACTCTAGATTAGGTACTTATTCACTTACATACTCCATAACGTAAGTCATTAGCTCATTAGGTCATTAATCCATTAATTCATTAAGAGACTCATACAATACATAAGGACATTCAAGTAATGGTCTTAGACAAGACCTAGGAACTCCAAATAACACCATCAAAGTCTATTGTGCAATGTCTAAGTAGTGTCCCATACCACCACTTAAACCTCATACACTTCTCTAATGCTAATAGGTATTCCATATGATGAGAATAGGCAATAACCAACATAGACCATGGTAGAAAATCATGGAATCCGAAGTTCTATCCTACTTCGATGAGGTGTTCTACTTGCCAATGGTAGAACATAGTGATCCCATGTAGGCACATGGTTAAGGAATATGAAGGGCTTCTTTGTATTCTAGTCTCATACTTAACTAGAACTACTTCCCTTTACAATACTCACTCGGTGCTAGCCATAGTTCTCATAGATCAATTTACATTAAGGTTCATACAAATGGGTCACATATCATGTTCATGACCCAATCACATTTACCCTACCAAAGCAAGGTCCATTTGGGCTATCTCACTATGGCGACAATAAGCTCATCACGACTTTACTAAGGTATGATATGATGCCGTTCCATGCAATCAACCTTAAGTCCATCACTCATAACATGAAGGATACCATTATGGCTAACTACTTCACAATTCATAACCTTACCACTTGATTCAAGGTTCCACATAAATGACCCTTTTATCATCATTCAAGGTCTCACCTATATTAATTTATTCAAGACTAAGACCTTTTAGGTTCCTAAGTCAAGACATCACATATTCACATAAGCATCATAAGGGACACAAGTCTACCTAAACAAGATACAACATACTTCCATTTATCACATATAGCCTGTCTTTTCCTTTAGACTCTTAGGAATGACCCTTAACCTTATCAAGTCAACATATTCATTACCTTCATTATCAACTTAACCATTTTAGACTCATATAGCCAATTTAGGAATAACGATGCATCAACTCTAAGACTACACAATAACACATAGTCAAAGTACAACATGATTAACTAGATAATAGCAATAGTCTAGCACATACTTCCACATATAGATAGATATGATTATACATCATCAAATCAACTACACAAATAGCCATATAAGTTCAAGTAGTGCCGACAAGGCCATGATCATCAATGTACTAGAATGTAACGCCGACAAGGCCACATCAGTTCACATAACACCGCCACCAAAGGTGGACCAAACCAATCATAATAGAATCAAAGTATAAATAACATCAAAATAAAGGAAATAGGGCAGCATAACTCCACTCCATCATCAACACTTCAATTCAAGTCAACTTACTCAATTTGATGACACAAGACCCTTACCCAAGGCCATAAACACCAACTCAATACACAATTATAGAAATCAATGAAATCTAACCCAATTCAATATAGATTAAACAATCCAATACCAATTTGATAACAATTGAACACAATTTTTACATCAATAGAAAGCCCATAAGAAACTACACATGAATTCATCAATATTAAGCCAATATCAAGTAACCCATAATTTAGTCAAAATCTTAGGTTCACCAATTATATGGGTTCATAGGTAATTTAGGTTAAAATCATCAATACAACATAAATCTAATCCATGATAGACGTTTGAAAACCTTTAATGCAAGAACCCATGGTAGAATCATGAAATTGGACAATTCCTCTTTGAAAACCTTGAAAACATCTTTGAAAGTTGGGCTGCTTGATGAAACGAGTGTCAAGGATCAAAAGCCATACCTAAATGAAGATAATTCTTCACTTTTATGAAGAATCTCCATTCAAAACGTCACACCAAGCTCTTCCTTGAATTTGGTCTTCAATGGGGACTTTGGGATTTCTTAAGGAGTTTTGGGGTTTTGTTTTTGGAAGAATGAATTATTCTAAGTGTTTAACACTTATATACTCATATAAAATACCCAAAAGACCCTTAACAAATGACCTAAACTCTTATTTGGAAGTGGGGTGAATTGGTAAATTCACCCCTAAGTTGGCAGTGAACTGCCTGCAGAAACAGCCCTCACTGACGGCACCATTGACGGGGCGTCAGCCCACTGACGGGGCGTGCTGGAAACCCTCGGTGGGTTCAGAGACTTGGAGAATGGGAGATTAGCTCCCTAGGCTAAGTCCCTAATGACGACACCCATCGACGGGGCGTCGATGCCTCCGTCGTTTGGGGCCTGCCTGGGACTGCCTTGTCAACCAAGTTAGGTCCTTCCTCAAGGACCCTTAAATGGTTCTTGGAGACAATTTTCCAGACGTTTCCAACCCAAACATGTTATTATATAAGTTTAACACTTCTCACATGAATTTCATCCAAAATTAACACGTTAAACTCAACGAAACATGCTTAAACACACAAGGTCAATTCAAGGCATATCTTTCGAACGACATGAACGTTCTTGGACGTTTGACCTCCAAACTTCATGAAACTTGACACACTGACTTTATACACCATTTAAACTCATTTAAGGACATTAAAAACTCATGAATTACACATAAACACATAGAACCACATACGAGGCACATAGGTGACTTAGTCGTCGAACGTCTTAGTCATCCCTTGACGTTTGACTTCCAACACACCTAATACTTTAGCTACTGCATTTATACCATATAATAGACCACATTAGGACCTTAGACCACCATTACCAACATGTTAGGCTCTAGTTAACCTAAGTCATTTTCAGAGTCTTACAGGAAGCATCACAATATACCATAAAGCCTTTATTACCCTCTTGTAAGGTCAACACTGGAGCGGAGGTAAACTTATCTTTCAACTCTTAAAAACCTTTTTCACAAGCTTCCAACCACTCAAACTTCACCTTCTTTTGGGTCAAAGCTTTCAAAGGAGAAGAAATGGATGAAAATCCATCAACAAACCTTTTATAGTACCCAGCTAGACCCAAGAAGCTTCTTATGTCTGTGGGAGTCAAAGGTCTAGGCCAATTTCTGACCGCCCCCGTCTTCTTCGGATCAACCTCTACACCCTCACCAGAGATAACATGGCCAAGAAAAGCAACTGACCTCAACCAAAATTCACACTTACTAAATTTGGTATAAAACTGGTGTTCTTTGAGGACTTGCAAGGACAACCTCAAGTGACTCTCATGTTTTTTTTCATTCTTGGAGTTTATCAAAATATCATCAATGAACACAATCACAAATGAATCGAGGTAATTTCGTAAAACTCTATTCATTAGGTCCATAAATGCCGGGTCATTTGTTAACCCAAAAGACATAACTTGAAATTCATAGTGACCATATCTAGTTCGGAAAGCTGTTGTGGGAACATCTTCACCTCTCACCCTAAGTTGGTGATATCCCGACCTTAAGTCGATCTTGGAAAAGTAGCTAGCACCTTGGATTTGATCAAAGAGATCATCAAAACGAGGGAGAGGATACTTGTTCTTTATGGTGACCTTATTGAGTTGGCGATAATCAATGCACATTCTAAGGACCCATCCTTATTCTTCACAAACTAGACCGGAGCACCCCATGGAGATATACTAGGTTGAATGAAACCCTTGTCTAGTAAATCTTTGAGTTGGAGCTTCAACTCTTTCAATTCGACCGGAGTCATCCGATATGGAGGAATCGAAATGGGATTTGTATCCGGTAACAAGTCAATGCCAAAGTCAATTTACCATTCGGGAGGAACTCCTAGAAGGTCATTAGGAAAAACCTCTGGGAATTCTCTCACTACAGGGACTGACTCAGTAGAAGGAGTTTCACATTGTAGATCTTTAACCCTCACTACATCGTATAGAGAACCCTTGGCTATCATCTTAAAAGATTTTAAGCAAGAAATGATTTGACCCCTTGGCATATAATGTTCCCCCATTCCACTCTAAAATGGGTTCATTTGGGAATTGGAACTTTACTACCCTTGTTCTACAATCTATGGAAGCAAAATAATCATGAAGACAATCCATCCCCACGATGATGTTAAAATCAAACATGTCAAGTTCTACCAAATCAACAAGAGTAACTCTATTGGGCAGCATTATAGGAAATTTCCTATAGACTCTCCTTGTAACCACAGAGTCACCCATTGGGGTACAAACCGAAAAGGGTTCAATCAAAACATCGGGAGGTACATCAAACTTCCTAGCTACCAAAGGTGTAACAAAAGAAAGGGTAGCTCCTGGGTAAATAAAAGCATAAAAATTAATAGAAAATACTCGTAACATACCCGTCACAACATCAGGAGAGCTCTCTTGTTCACCCCTAGCCATGAGTGCATAAAAATGGTTCCTTTTTGGAGCTTCGGAGCTAGGACCGCATGGTTGAGTTTGGCTATTCCCCTTTACTTGGCTCTTCACATTAGGACAATCTTTCACCATATGGCTACTTTTACCACAACCATAGCAACTATTAGTTCTAAAAAGGCATTCACCCACATGTTTCTTACCACACTTACCACAAGTTGGACTTTCTCTTGGTGGATCAACATTTCTCCCCTTTTGTGTTTTAGTATTACACACCCTATTATTGTAAGTCTTGGAGACATTTGAAGGAAACTGGTTTGAAAACCTCTTCTTGGACTTAGGCTTGTCTTGAATGTCAAGCCTACTCTTGGAATAACCACTTTCAAACGATCTTGCCTTCTTAGCTTCTCTATTCCTCTTCCTTTGATTCTCTATTCATCTTCCTTAGACGAATATCCTATACTTGTTGAGCATTAACCATCAACCTAGAAAGATACATATTGTCATGAAGCATGGCTGCACGACATTCTTCTTCAAGCTCTTCGGACACGCCCATTACATAAATGTTCATTTCATCCCTAGCATTGGAAACCAAAGAGGAAGCATATTTGGACAACTTCATGAACTTTAAGGAGTATTCCTGAACACTCATACCTCCTTGACGAAGGTTGATGAACTCCTCTACCTTAGCTTCCCTTTGCTCCCTTGGGAAGAATCTGTCAAGAAAGGCCTTTTTGAAGATCTCCCAAGTCACGGGACCACCTCCTAAAGCCCTACTATCCTTCCACTGATTGTACCATGTCTGAGCCACGTCCTTGAGTTGATAGGCAGCAAGCTCAGCCTTTTCAGTAGTACTCACCCCCATAGCAAAGAAGATCTTATAGACCTCATCAAGTAAATCTTGGGGGTCTTCGTCAACTTTTGATTCAAGGAAAATAGGATTATTCATCCTCGTAAAATCTATCAGACGGTCAGCCATAGTGCTAGAATGTTGGTTCTCTCGAGGAACAACCTATATGTTAGCTTGTGCCGTGATGACTTGAGCTTGAGTGGTGATGGCTTAGGCCATTTGGAACAGGGTTGTCATCACCTCACCATCCGTAATAGCTGGAGGATTGACCAAAACTTGATCATTCACAACAGCTTGCACTTGAGGAGGAACTTGATTGCCTTGGGGAGTTGCTCCCCTATTTGCAATCTCCTCTCCTACTCTTCTCGCAACTGTCCTTCTTGTGTTCATCGCCTAGAACCACAAGAAAGGGATTAGATGCTAAAAGACACATAGTGTCAAAACTCTAGAGTCACGACATAGGATTACCAAGAAAAGAGAATTTTCCTAATCATCACATAGCATCTCATTCAAAATTGTGACGCTCTTCACAACCATGAACAAAGCACTATGTAATGTGGTTTAATGAGACATTCATCCTAAGGATATTCAACCTCATACTCTGATACCAAGTTTGTCACAACCAGAGAGTACCCTCCAAATGCGATCGGCATCGGCGTCCTCTCATAGGACTCAGACAAGACCTAGTATTCGTCATAACATGTCATCACTTAAAATTTGCGGAAAAATTTAAAACGTTCATACTTATGTACATATTGAGGTATACTTAGACCTCTCACTTAAAAGCTTACTTAGGCTTTACTTATAGCATCATGATAATAAACATATGTTATTCTAAAACTTGTCTCACATAAAAACCATCTAAAGAGTATAAGTTGGACTTAGCCAATAAAATGTCAATATGCCATATAGGCCTTAATATAATAGAATCCAAAGAACATAAAACAGAATAAATATAAATCTTTAAACTACTAAAGTCTTCATAAGCTAGAATAGCAAAAAGATAACATCCCTGAACATGAGGACCTACAAATACTTAGAGAAATAGTTCCAATCTTCTTCAATCGACCTTCTTAATCTTCAACGGTCGGACCCTACATTTGTAGTTGTATAAAGTAAGGGGTTAGTATGCCACTTGTACTAACTATGGGTATATGCACATAAACATTTAAGGACATGCATGAAACCATTTTTTTAGAAAGCATACTAAGTCATTTGAAACCTTTAATGTGTATATACTAAAACATATACAATACAAGGATCACAACAACATGAAGCATGAACATAACTAAAGACATAACATCATAAAGTCATATTATCATTTCATGTTCAATAATACATATCAACTTAACATACAAAGTACTTACCAATAATCTCATCCCAAATCTACTAGGCAATGATCCTGTGGAGCCCCATAACCCCACATAATCAAGTAAATAAGATAGGAGAGCATAAGTAAAGCTTTGCTTCAAACAACTTATAATATAGGTAGTCATCGCCGATATAGGAATATAAACCAATGACATGTTCATTATCATAACCAACATCACATAAGAGTAACATTATATATCATAAGCATTATACATTTCATATTATCATATTACATAAGAACAATCTCCTTGGACTTCCCTTAGAGTCAACTTGTGCAATGTCTAGGTAGAGTCCCATACCCCTACCTATACTAAGTAAACTCCTCAAGTCACCCTATTTAATGTCCATTTACTTGTCTTTCAAATGTCCATTTACTTGTCTTTCATTTTACTTGAGGGAACAATCGCCTTAACGGACATTATACCATGTGAGCTAAACATGGAATCCGGTGTCATGAAACCCCACACCGAAAGAAGGTGGTCTACCGGCCAAAGTAGAACCAAAACATTAACATAGCATTCTAGGTGGATCCACTAGCTAGTATTCCTATGGTGGAAACATAGTTTGAGAACTAGGAGATATGTTAGAGACCCATAGTTCCACATTACATGGCAGCCCCTATCTCATGAGATTCATTGTGAACTTACCTTCTAACTAGGGAAGGGACACTTCCCATATCTGGTCCATCGGTGATAAGCTTAAGTCCCTTTGTGAATAACCTTTAAGTCATCATTTATTCATAAATCTTATCATAAGTCATAGAAGCTTAACTCCTTGTATAAACATATGATATTCTCTTTAGGTTTAGATGATAATTTCTTTTCATCATAACCCTTCATTTGTGAGATTAACATATCATAATCGTATAGTGTAAGGCATACAAGAGAACATCATAACTTGCATTATTGTATCCTTACTACGATCCCACATTTAACATATTCATAGTCCAACACATATACATAGCAGCATCATACATACTTCAATTGCATAGCAACATCATTTATGGGCTAACATCCGTATAACAGAGAAATCATGACTTTAGAAGACTTACCTTTTTGCAACCAAGAACTTTCATCAAGAACTTACATTCATGTTACAACAATCATCCAATCCACATAGTAAAGTACTCAATAACATAACCGATACCAACCCTTCAAGTCATATACAAGACCAATTCATAGTTAAGAATAAGGGAAAGGGTCATTAAAGAGTTCATTCAAGCTATAGTTCCAATCCCAACGTCTACATGTTATCAAGTGATAAATATAACTCAATGAAAACCATTATTTAGAGAAGGAACATGCTTCACACGAAAATCAAACCTTACAAACCAATTACCCAACATTACATACTTAATTAACCATAGAAAATCGTTATTTTTCATCATTAGTCATAAAGCTAGAGTTAGGAAGAAAACCCATTTTGTAGAGTAAAAACCCTAGAAGCTGAATTCTTGAAAATCATATTTGAAAGGACCTCTTGGGGAAAGGAATCATAAGAGTGAAAATGAATACATTATTGACGAATATTCCACGAATTTCGGATGAAAATCTTGAAGTCTTTGTCTTCTTCCTTAAGTTTTTCTTGTTTTTCAATGGAGTTTGAAAAAAGAGAGTTCTTGAGAGAAATGAGAGGAATTTTGTTTAATCTGATTTGAAGTGCGTAAAAGAAGTCTAAAACTGACCTAATATCATTATATACTCGTCCCTAAAAGACCCAAAAGACCCATCACTTAAATGGGTCTTTTTGTGAAGTTAAATTGCTTAAAATACGACTTTAACGAATCTGGGAAGTGGTTGCGCGTTGCGGGGTCAATTTCAGATATTATTTTCAAAATACGGGTTGAGGCAGTGAGCCTCGTTGATTGCAAGCATTACGAGGAAAATTTTGTGCCTCCACGTGTTGGCTGCGCGCAGGCTGCTTTGGCATCCTGCTTGCCCATGTTTGGGTCCTCCTCAAGGACCCTTCGGGTGGTCCTTGGGGGGTCGTTACCGGACGTTTGGATCCATTGTACTATATATTGATGTACCGTGGTTTCACGGTATTTCTAATACTTTTTCCTTAAGTTTAGTGTGTGTGGAGAGCCTTTTTGTGTTGATTTTGATATAAGTTTCTTTTTGTTTGCAGAAAATCTGTCCAAGGATGAACGCGGGAGTTTTTGAGAAAGAATTGCAGAAGAGACCACCTACAGAACCTATGACGGTCCGTCGCGGCTGTGACGGTCCGTAGGTGGCACCGTAGTGAAGTGAGAAGTTGCTGAAGGAAAGTTGGGGAAGTCTGATAAGTGTGGGATTACGGAAGTCCATGACGGACCGTCACAGCTACGATGGTCCATCCTACATGTTCGTCGTAATGATCAGAGAGTAATCCCAGTACCCAAAATTCCAAAGTTCAAGTGTTTTGGAACGAAGACCCTCGACGGGCCGTCGTGCTTGCAACGGTCCGTCATACCTGTCCGTCGAGGGGAATGAAGAAAGCAACATGAGAAGATGTGAAGTATGGGACGACGGAGGCTATGACGGTCCGTCGTGTCCATGACGGTCCGTCACGTGGTCCGTCGACCCAGACGCGTTTGGACAGATTTTTAGTAAATAGAATCCTTATTTGATTAGGTTTTGTTTTTATTATAAATAGTTGGAAAAACCTCGTTTTTGGGGTTAGACATTCTGGATAATTTTTAGTTTATAGTTCTTGAATTATATTATTAAACTCTCGATTTTGGGAATTAAGATATTTTCTGGGAATTGATTGTTGTGGATTTCGTTGATTAATCAAGTTAAATTCTGGGAAATTATTGGTTCTCATAAAAAAGTAAGTGCATGATTTCTTCCATTAACCATATGAATTGTGTAATTACGAACATGGGTAACTAAACCTCATAGCTAGGGTTGTGGGAACCATGGGTGAATAACAAGGTAGTAATCTAACTTCAATAACAATTCTAGAGTGGTGTCTTGCATGTATTGATAATTCTTTCATTTAGAATTCTTTTTAACGGTGGCCAATGTTAGAACTTGCCTTAATGCTACTTGCCGGACCAAGGAGGTAGATAATAGAAAAAAATTATCAACAAAGATTTAGTGTAGACTATCTAATAGACTAGTATTGGTTGGTATGAGTTAATAGCTTAGTCAAATACCGAATACGATGTTTAATATGAGATAAAGATAAGGGTTAGTATAGCAACACACGTAGCCGGACCAAGGTGCGGAGTGAAATTCTCTAGATGCCGGACCAAGGATTTAGAGATACATAACTTATCTTTTTACGTGCAAAATATCAGGATAGAGCTGTTATAGTTAGATTTACCAAGTTAGGAACCTGTGGGGAACACTAAAACCTAGTTACTTTTATAATTTGATTAAACTCTGAAAGTTAAATTTGTTAGTTGTTCATTCTTATTTAGTTAATCATTTTCATTAATATAGAAATAAAACCCCCCTTTTTGTCTTTTGGTTTATTGGAAAACAGTTGGCTAAATAATAGTAATAATAAAATAAAGTTAAGTCTGAACTATTTTCCTTGTGGGATCGATCCCAACCTCATTAGTTGGGTTCTTTACTTGATACGACCGCTTTACTTCTTATTTGAGAAGTAAGTTTGAGCGTATCAAATTTTGGCGCCGCTGCCGGGGAAAGTAGCTTTTAGATTAACTTAAATTTATTACTAAAATTTAGTCAATATTTTCCTGATTTTACTTTTTCTGTTGTTTTTTATTTTGCCAGGTTTGACATCCTTGTATGCCAAATACACGGAGAGGAAGAGAACCCTTGTTTCCCTACGATCACGAGTTAGAGAGTACACTACGCAAAATGAATCGAAACTTGGGTATAAATGATGATGATCCAAACCTGAACATCCCAGCTCCGGTTGATGCTCATGGTCGATTATTACCTAATGATCCTGATCAAGGTGCACAAAGGGGACATAATCCCGCTCCACATCCTCAAGAATACTACATAGGGTATGACAATATTGCAGATTCTGATGGGCCACTTGTCTTGCCCCCTCTACCAGAAGGTCACACCTTTGTAGTCACTAGTAGTCTAATGCAAATGCTCACGGCTAGAGGTTTGTTTTCAGGACTACCGTCTGAGGACCCACATGCCCATATAGCTAAGGTGAGGGCAGTGTGTAAAAGCTGTGTAGGGAGGCCTGATTTGAATTTGGATGTAATAGGGCTAAGAGTATTTCCTCTCTCACTGACGGGAGAGGCTGCCATTTGGTTCACTGAGCTCCCTTATAACTCAATTTTCACTTGGAACCAACTGAGGGACGTTTTCTTAGCACGTTACTATGCGGTCTCCAAGAAACTAAATCACAAAGACAGAGTTAACAACTTTGTGGCACTACCAGGAGAGTCAGTTAGTAGTTCTTGGGATAGGTTCACTTCATTTCTGCGAAGTGTCCCCAATCACCGCATAGATGATGAGTCACTGAAAGAATACTTCTACCGGGGACAGGATGATAATAATAAAGCGGTATTGGATACTATAGCAGGTGGTTCTTATGGGGAGTGTCCCTATGCTGAAATTGCCGAAAAATTAGAGAAAATATCCCGGAATAATAAAGCATGGAGTACTAGGAAGACAGATACTGGGAGAAATACTTTTGCAGTGCAATCCACACACAATCCAGCCACAGATGAGATTCGTGAAGAGATGGCACAAATGAGAACTGAGCTTGGGTTAGTGTTAAAACATGTCACTAGGGGTGCAGAAAAGATAAACGCAGTGAACTACTTGTCTAAACCACCACCACCAACTAATGAATATTATTATGAGGAAGATTCTTATGCAGTAAATGATCAGACGGGGGGTTTCCGACCAAATGCCCAAGGCTCCAATCAGGAGAATTGGCGCCAAGGTCAAGGAAATCAAGGTCGGAACTATGGTAACTACAACCGCGAGGGTAATTATGTTCGTGATGGAAATTACAACCGCGACAACAACTTTAACAGGGGTAACTATGGTAACAGAAATGAGAGGAGTGGACCCTATGTTCCTCCTCAAAATTGTGAAGTTGCTCCTAGGGATGGTGGAGGTAGTATGGCGCGAGTTGAGGATATGTTGCACAAGATGAGGAGGAGGTTCGATGCTAGTGATGAGCACACCAAAGAGTTAAGGAGTGATGTAGCAGGTATTGGACAGAAAGTTGATACACATGCCATATCAATAAAGCAGCTTGAATTGCAAATGGCTCAATTATCTGCAACTGTGAACACACGGCAACCGGGCACTCTTCCTAGCAACACTGTCCAAAATCCGAAAAATGATGGACACTGTATGGCAATTACTAGTCGTGGTGGTAAACAAACTATTGACCCACCTATGCCATCTATTGTGGAAAAGGTGATCAAAGATAATAATATAGTGGTAGAGGTTAGTGACGAAGTAGAAGATAACACTGATAAAGATGCTGAAGTTCCTAAAAAGGTAACTCCCATGCCTAGACCTCCACCCCCCTTTCCTCAAAGATTAGTGAAAAAGACTGAGGATGGCAAATATCGGCGTTTTATAACAATGTTGAAGCAACTTTCTATCAATGTCCCTTTGGTAGAAGCTCTTGAACAAATGCCTGGTTATGCCAAGTTTATGAAAGATTTGGTTACAAAGAAAAGATCGGTCACTTTTGAGGATGATGACAGAATGCAGCATTGTAGTGCTATTGCTACAAGGTCTTTCGTGCAAAAGAAAGAAGATCCGGGTGCATTTACTATTCCTTGTACAATCGGGTTATTACATTTCGCGAAAGCATTATGTGATCTAGGGGCAAGCATAAATCTCATGCCCCTCTCGATTTACAAGAAGTTGGGTTTGGGCGACCCAAAGCCCACTGCGATGCGGCTACTGATGGCCGATCGAACAGTAAAAAGACCTATAGGGATACTCCATGATGTGCTAGTAAAAGTAGAGTCGTTCATATTTCCATCAGATTTTGTCATTCTTGATTGTGAAGTCGATTTTGAAGTGCCCATTATTCTTGGGAGGCCATTCCTTGCTACGGGTAGAACTTTAGTTGATATGGAAAAAGGGCAGATGAAATTTCGATTGAACAATGAAGAAGTGACTTTCAACATTTGTAGGTCCATGCGGCAGAGTGGTGAGCTCCAATCGGTATCTGCCATATCCTACAAAGTTGGTGAATCATCCAAAACACAAATAGAAGAACGGCTAGGTGTAGAAGCACTGGAGGCAGTGATAATGAATCTTGATAATGAAGGCATTGAAGAATATATGTCATTAGTCGCTGCCCTTGATCGTGGTAATATTTGGTTCAAACCGAAGAAATATGAGCTAGACATAAAGAATCGCGAGTCTCCACCCGCTAAACCATCCATAGAAGAGGCTCCAAAGCTAGAACTAAAAGCTCTCCCACCGCATCTCAGGTATGAATTCTTAGGAAATGGTGATACATTGCCGGTAATCATTGCATCAGATCTGAATGAACAACAAGTTGAGAGTTTGGTCAAAGTGCTAAAAAGGTTCAAAAGAGCTATTGGGTGGACCATTGCGGACATTATTGGGATCCCTCCTGGTATTTGTTCTCATAAAATCCAACTCATGCCCGATCATAAGCCAAGTATTGAGCACCAGAGACGCTTAAATCCACCTATGCAAGAGGTCGTGAAGAAGGAAATCATAAAATGGTTGGATGCTGGAGTAATTTATCCGATCGCCGATAGTAGTTGGGTATGCCCTGTTCAGTGTGTACCTAAGAAGGGGGGAATGACTGTGGTCCCCAATGAAAAAAATGAACTTGTTCCAATGAGGCCAGTGACTGGATGGAGGGTGTGTATGGATTACCGGAAATTAAATGCATGGACCAAAAAGGACCATTTTCCCATGCCCTTCATGGATCAGATGTTGGATAGACTCGCCGGAAAAGGGTGGTACTATTTTCTTGATGGTTATTCAGGGTATAACCAGATCTCTATTGCACCAGAAGATCAAGAGAAGACCACTTTTACTTGTCCATATGGGACCTTTACGTTCAAGAGAATGCCGTTTGGGTTGTGCAATGCACCCGCCATATTTCAGAGATGTATGATGTCAATATTCTCCGACATGGTAGAAGATACTATTGAGGTTTTTATGGATGATTTTTCTGTGGTTGGTGAATCATTCGAGCAATGTTTGAGCCATTTATCTGAGGTTCTTAAGAGATGTGAAGATTGCAATTTAGTTCTCAATTGAGAAAAATGCCACTTCATGGTCAAAGAAGGTATTGTTTTAGGCCATCGTATTTCAGAAAAAGGCATAGAAGTTGATCGAGCCAAAGTTGAGGTGATAGAGAGACTTCCTCCACCTATCTCTGTAAAAGGTGTGAGAAGCTTTCTTGGGCATGCAGGTTTTTACAGGAGATTCAGCAAAGATTTCTCAAAAATTGCACATCCATTGTGCAAACTGTTGGAAAAAGATTGTAAATTTTCTTTTGATGAATCCTGTCTTAAAGCATTCGGCGATCTCAAAGAAAAACTGGTATCTGCACCTATCATTATTTCTCTGGATTGGAGCAGTCCATTTGAGGTAATGTGTGATGCGAGTGGGGTTGCCCTTGGTGTAGTATTGGGACAAAGAAGGGACAAAATCCTTCATCCCATTTACTATGCTAGTAAAGCCCTCAATGAAGCTCAGAAGAACTATACAATCACTGAACAAGAGCTCCTTGCCGTAGTATTTGCTTTTGAAAAATTTCGCTCCTATTTGCTAGGTACTAGAGTTATAGTGCATACTGACCATTCAGCCTTGAGATATTTGATGGCGAAGAAGGATGCGAAACCAAGGTTAATTCGTTGGGTATTACTACTGCAAGAATTTGACTTTGAGGTAAGGGATAGAAAAGGGACCGAAAATCAAGTTGCTGATCACTTGTCCCGTTTAGAAGATGAAGCTATGCGAGAGTTGGGGGATAAGACTGATATTGATGACACGTTCCCCGATGAGCATGTATTGGCTGCCTCACAAGACCTGATTCCGTGGTTCGCAGATTTTGCGAACTACTTAGCTAGTGATATTGTTCCATCGGACCTGTCTTTTCATCAAAGGAAAAATTTCATGTACGATGTGAAGAAGTTCTTTTGGGATGAACCATACTTATACAGGAGCTGTGCTGATGGGCTTATTCGGCGTTGTGTGCCGGAAGTTGAGATGTTGAGAATTTTAGAGGCATGCCATTCCTCACCCTTTGGTGGACATCATAGTGGTGTCCGAACTGCTCATAAGATTTTACAAAGTGGTTACTATTGGCCAGCTATTCATCAAGATGATCATGAGTTCGCCAAAGCATGTGATAGATGCCAAAGAGATGGCGGCATTTCAATAAAGCAAGAGCTCCCTCTAAACCCCATTCTTGTAATTGAGTTATTTGATGTTTGGGGTATTGACTTTATGGGTCCGTTTGTGAGTTCTCATGGAATGAAGTATATTTTAGTAGCAGTAGATTATGTATCCAAGTGGGTGGAAGCCATCGCCCTCGCGAATAATGAGGGGAAGAGTGTCACTGCATTTTTGAAAAAGAATATATTCTCTCGATTTGGTACTCCAAGGGCGATTATTAGTGATGGGGGATCCCACTTTTGCAACAAATTGTTCAAGGGATTATTGGAGAAATATGGGGTTCGCCATAATGTGGCCACTCCTTACCATCCTCAAACTAGTGGGCAAGTTGAAGTATCAAATAGGGAAATCAAATAGATTTTGTCGAAAACAGTGAACGCTAGTAGAACAGATTTGTCAAGGAGGCTTGATGATGCTCTTTGGGCTTACCGGACAGCGTATAAGACTCCCATAGGTATGTCCCCATACCAACTAGTATATGGGAAAGCATGTCATCTTCCGGTTGAATTAGAGCATAAAGCCATGTGGGCTATGAAGAAGCTAAAAATGGACCGTAACGAAGCTGCAGAACAACGATTAAATGGGTTAAATGAACTCGATGAATTTCGCCTTAAGGCTTATGAAAGCTCAGCCCTCTACAAAGAGAAGATGAAGAAGTACCATGACCTAAAAATCGAGAAACGAGAGTTTATGATTGGGGATTCGGTGCTTTTATTCAACTCTAGATTGCGCTTGTTTCCGGGCAAGCTCAAGTCTAAATGGACTGGACCTTACTTGATCACCCAATTATTCCCTCATGGAGCGGTTGAGTTGGAAAACAAGGAAGGTGTGCGGTTTAAGGTGAATGGACAACGTCTCAAAATCTATATTGGTCATGCGGAATCGGCGAATGAGGTGGTTGAGGCATATCATCTTGATGAAGTCTGAGTAATCAAGTGTCCTCAGTCGTGCCGCGACGTTAAATCAGGCGCTGGTTGGGAGGCAACCCAATAGTTATCATCTAACCACTTTTATAGTTTTTTTCTTTCTAGTAACGGTAGCATTTTCTATTAATGGGTTGTAAATTTTCAGGTAGCACATCTACAGGAAGTTCTTCAGACAAGTTACTCTACATCAGTCACTGACGGATACATCGACGGACCGTCACGCCTGTGACGGACCGTCGCATGACTCCATCGTGCCAGGTACGCTCTCTTGTATTTTTGAAGAATTAGGGCACATGCGACGGACCGTATGACGGACCGTCACAAATGCGACGGACCATCATCGGGGTTTTGTCACGCCAATTCCCGGCTACCCGACCCGACCCGGCTAAAGAATTTTAAAAGTTTAAAACGTTTTAAACCCCCCCCCTTAATTACCAGTTTCATTCAATCTTCCCTCCATTTTCTCCCCTTCCAACTTCACTCTCTTTCCAAATTCCCCATCTTCTCCCATTTTTCATCCCAAATTTTCCCTCTTGGTCGGAATCTGCTGCAGTGAGTCTTAGTCTTCTAACTTGAGTGCCATCAATTGTGCATTGTTGTCTCCTCTTCCAAGGTATGTGTTCCTGAAACTCTACCCTTTACTCTTTTTGTTTATTTTACTGTTTTTCCTTATTAATTGCATATGGGTTTCTGTTTTTTCCTAGATATTATCTAACTTAGGTCTTTAATTCCACAAAATGCCTGGACAATACTAGAGAAATTAGGGCTTTAACCTTGCCAATTTGATAGGGCTTTAAACTTGTCCATTAGGGTTCTAATCTGTATTAGAACATTGTTGGGTTGTTTTTTTGACTCACATGGGGTAAATTTGGCACCCCCCCAGTTCTTTCTCTACTTGACAGCACGACAACCCGATGACGGACCGTCATACCCACGATGGTCCGTCCTGCACAACCGTCGTATCAGTCTGAGACCCCTGTCCTAAGGGTCTCAACACTTCTTCTAAGTGTCCACTGACGGACACATGTGACGGACCGTCATACCCACGACGGTCCGTCCTGCACAACCGTCGTATCGGTCAGAGACCCCTGTCCTAAGGGTCTCAACACTTCTTCGAAGTGTCCACTGACGGACACATGTGACGGACCGTCACACCCACAATGGTCCGTCCTGCATAACCGTCGTATCGGTCAGAGACCCCTGTCCTAAGGGTCTCAACACTTCTTCGAATTGTCCACTGACGGACACATGTGACGGACCGTCATACCCACGATGGTCCGTTCTGCATAACCGTCGTATCGGTCAGAGACCCCTATCCTAAGGGTCTCAACACTTTTTCTAAGTGTCCACTGACGGACACATGTGACGGACCGTCATACCCACGACGGTCCGTCCTGCATAACCATCGTATCGGTTTGAGACCCCTGTCCTAAGGGTCTCAACACTTTTTCTAAGTGTCCACTGACGGACACATGTGATGGACCGTCATACCCACGATGGTCCGTCCTGCATAACCGTCGTATCGGTCTGAGACTTTCCTTTTGATATTTTATGTTGCCAAGTATTACATGACGGACTGCATGACAGTCCGTCATACGCACGACGGGCCGACACCAAGTCCGTCGTGCCTTACTGCTACTTCAGAGCTGTTATCACTGGTTTGATTTTCTGTGTATTATTGTCTCATTTTTTTTGTGTCATGTTTCATCCTTCAAGTACTAATGATGATTCGTTACAGGTACTACCTATCATGGCACCTAAAGAAGATCGCGTTTACGCACGTGGGCGTTCTAAATCTGTCGCCCCGTCTACCCGATTGGTGATAGGCTCTGATGATGAGCATGATCCAGAATATGTGCCCCCAGGCACTGCTACTCCAGCACGAGCTCCACGTGTACCGCGAGTCACACCCCAGAAGGTGGTGCCCGGCGTAGTCACTACCTCCCAGTCTGATGAGGAGCGCACACTGACCGGCACTCCTTCTGGGTCAGCTGCCCAAGACGAAGGAGCATCTGGCTCCTTAGGAGTTTCGTGGTCAGAGGAAGCCTCTGGGTCCGCAGAAGCCTCTGCCCCCACCACAGCTACACAGTCTGCTTCGGATGATGAGGCTGACAGCACTGACTCCACCCCTGGCTCACCAACTGGAGTCCCTACCCCGGTTGCCGATCAGCCCAACCGGTGGTGTGTCGACGGGCAATACAAAGTATACTTGGACGCCAAAGTGTTCAATGACAAAGGCGTCATGACACGGGCCCTCACACTGGAGAGGCGGGTCCTCACGGGAAGTCTCCCCACCATGCCAGACATTCACACTCTTTTCACCAGACACCGGCTGGAGTGGACGGCTCGTTCTTTGGGCCGCTACAGTGAGGAGTCAGTGCGTGAGTTCTATGCCTCCTATGTGGCTACTCTTCGCTCACAGATCGATAGGCGATCTGCCCCGCCAAACAGGCCCCACTTGAGCATGTCCGAGTACGCGGCATCCAGGTCGACATCTCACTACCAGCCATCCGCTGATATCTGTACGGCACGGATTTTGACTCCACCAGCACACCTCTCACTGCCGAGTTTAATTACCGGTGGCAAATTGTTAAAGAGGGTAGTTTCATCCGCCAGCCTTCACTGAGAGAGACCACCAAGAGGTGGATGGCCCAGCACCTGTCTGTTGATGGAGAGGCTGCGGATTGGGTGATGGAACCTAAGGGAGCCATCAGGAAGGCCAACTTGACCTTTACGGCCAAGTTTCTTTGGTTGATAGTCCGCCATTGTCTCTCCCCCACTGCTGCTGATAATATAGTCACCTGGGATCGTGCGGTGCTGATGGCCGCAATGATGGCAGGGTTCGAGGTTGATTTCGCTTGGCTTCTCCAAGCGGTCATGCACGAGAGGGCCTTCAAGGTCACCACGACTTACCCTTTCCCTTGCATGATTTTCTCTTTGTGCAGATCAGCAGGTGTGCCCATTTGGCACATTGACCAGCTCAAGACCCCACCAGGAAATGTTGACATCGGCCTCATTAGGGATTAGGCCAATGAGCTGGCCCCACATAGAGGGCCCCGCCCAGAGGTGGTCCCATTTGGTGAGAACCTGGCAGACACCGTAGAGCATGCTCATGATGCCTCCCGTGCCGCTTCTGCACACACTGACCCTACTCCGGTCGAGTCTATCCCGGGTAGTAGCACTGCCCCGAGCTACTCTCGCTCGGCTCCTTCTGCCACTCTGGTCCCACTTGCTCGGGTCCAGAAACTTGAGGCACAGATGGCTACACTTCTGCATCACATCCAGCCTTGGATGCAGAAGACTATTGCTGAGGCAGAGGAGCGCATGGAGAGCAAGATGGTGCAGCACACGGAGAGGAAGATCGCCGAGGTACATCAGTGCTTCGACGCGTTTGAATTGCGAGTGCTAGCCCGACCAGCCCCTCCGGTGGACATGTCGACCCTCCAGGCTGCGTGAGAGTCTGCGGGCGGATCTTGATATGATTTTAGAGGCAAGGGTGCCTGAGTCTGAGGCCCCTTCTGCAGCGCCTGCTGATGACACCGTGATGGCTGCCCTGTTTGCCACTTCTGATGTTCCACCCCCTCCCCCACGAGAGCATGTCAAGAGACGCAGGGGTCGAGAGGAGGATGAAGCTAGGGCGAGGAAGAAGGAGCGCCGTGAGATGGAGGCTGCGAGGAGAGCCTCGATTGCTGATGAGGAGGCCCGTAAGTTGAGGGCTGTAGAAGTAGCTGCCGGGGCGTCTAGCTCCAAAATTGTAGATTCTATGGGAGGCACTACTGATGGTGCTGTGGATGCTGAGGACATTACTGAGGATGTCCAGACTATGCAGGGAGTGGGTTCCGGTGAACCGGACCCACCAGCTTGCTGATCATTGGCGCTTAGCGCCTCAGGTTTGCTTCACTTACCCTTTTACGTAGTTTAACTTTTCTATGCATTGGGGACAATTGCATATCTTTTGTTGGGGGTGGGGTAAATGGAAAGTGAGCACTTGGGTGAATTCTGAGTAGCCCAAGTTCACGATCCTCTTTTGGGGTTTTCTTGCCTGTGTTCTTTTTCCCCAAAAGACTGATTACTTTTATTGTTGAATCGGCATGTCACATCTGATGTACATAGCATAAATCTGAAGCATGATGGCTAAAGTAAATATGATATCTCGATAATCAAAATGATGCATGACTAGGCATAGTAAGTGAAAATTGTGTGGTTTGAATCATGAAATTAAGATAAACTACTGCATGATCCTGAATCTAAGATTTGAACTAGGTGTCGAATAATCTGGGATTGCAAGGAATGTCAAGAGAGTGTGAGGTGAAATCGAATGTCCACCATTAATACTGAGCTAGAACTTGCCTGGTTAGTCCTGCTAAAAGTGAGTCAAAACAATCACTTAGGAAAGGATCATAGGCCCTTGTTCGAAAGAGTCAATCTTGAGCCTAAAAATAACAGAAAATCAAATGAAGTTAATCCCTTTTTCGTCCAAATGAATTGAGCCTAAAATAGATCTTTCTTTTTCACCCCAAATGATCTTCTCTGGGAACAATGTGTTGGCCCTGGTCCCTCCTTGGACATGTGCACCTCAGTTTATGCCAAAAGCAGAAAGTAACCTTGTTTTGGCCCTGACCCAACCATGGGTATTGTGAACCTTGACTCATGGCAAAATCATGAGTTGAGGGTGGCTGCTATAAGGAAAACCCCGGAAAGTGGGGTTGAAAGAATGAAGAGAAAGAAATAATAAAACAGAAGTGACTAAAAATATATATATATATATATGGAAAAATATATATATATATATATATATGAATAAAAAGCAAAATAAACACAAGAAAAGAGAAAAGTCACTTACACATAAGGATAAGAAAGGGAAAACAGCAAAGTGAAAAGAAAATTTAGTAATAGGGCGAAATAAGATGATAAAAAGATGGTTCGCTTAGCCGATATGTCAAGGAGGGCAACAAGTCACTAAAGTATACCTAAATACACCCTACCTGACCCTGAGCCTATGTTACAAGCTAAAAAAAAAGTCCTATTGTGATCCTAAGTGCGTATGATGAACTTGAAGTAGTGAAAATAAGGGCAAGCCTATGGCAATATGTATAAATGAGTGGTGAATTTGTTCTGAGAGTGAGTGTCGAAACGTGATCCTTATACTCAAACTAAAATCATTGTGTGAAAAATGAGGATGTTATTTGAAGTGAGGACAGGAGTTGTAATACCAGAAATATTAGCATCTCGGTGAGAAATTGAAGAGGATAGGCATCGTTGCATAGTAAATCTGGGTTATGGTTTGATTCTACACAAATCAATGCCTAATAGTGAGACCATGCATGAACATAATGAGAATAATCGAGATTGATAGCCAAATGACTGCGGAAGTTAAAATATGGATACTTTTGTACAAAGAATTTGTAGTGAGTCATAGTGCGTCGCTTGAGGACAAACAACGAATTTAAGTTGAGGGTGTTGATGTACCGTGGTTTCACGGTATTTCTAATACTTTTTCCTTAAGTTTAGTGTGTGTCGAGAGTCTTTTTGTGTTGATTTTGATATAAGTTTCTTTTTGTATGCAGAAAATCTGTCCAAGGATGAACGCGGGAGTTTTTGAGAAAGAATTGCAGAAGAGACCACCTACGGAACCTATGACGGTTCGTCGCGGCTGTGACGGTCCGTAGGTGGCACCGTAGTGAAGTGAGAAGTTGCTGAAGGAAAGTTGGGGAAGTCTGACAAGTGTGGGATTACGGAAGTCCATGACGGACCGTCACAGCTACGACGGTCCGTCCTGCATATTCGTCCTAATGATCAGAGAGTAATCCCAGTACCCAAAATTCCAAAGTTCAAGTGTTTTGGAACGAAGACCCTCGACGGGCCGTCGTGCTTGCAACGGTCCGTCATACCTGTCCGTCGAGGGGAATGAAGAAAGCAACATGAGAAGATGTAAAGTACGGGACGACGGAGGCTATGACGGTCTGTCGTGTCCATGACGGTCCGTCACGTGGTCCGTCGACCCAGACGCGTTTGGACAGATTTTTAGTAAATAGAATCCTTATTTGATTAGGTTTTGTTTTTATTATAAATAGTTGGAAAAACCTCGTTTTTGGGGTTAGACATTCTGGATAATTTTTAGTTTATAGTTCTTGAATTATATTATTAAACTCTCGATTTTGGGAATTAAGATATTTTCTGGGAATTGATTGTTGTGGATTTCGTTGATTAATCAAGTTAAATTCTGGGAAATTATTGGTTCTCATAAAAAAGTAAGTGCATGAATTCTTCCATTAACCATATGAATTGTGTAATTACGAACATGGGTAACTAAACCTCATAGCTAGGGTTGTGGGAACCATGGGTGAATAACAAGGTAGTAATCTAACTTCAATAACAATTCTAGAGTGGTGTCTTGCATGTATTGATAATTCTTTCGTTTAGAATTCTTTTTAACGGTGGCCAACGTTAGAACTTCCCTTAATGCTACTTGCCGGACCAAGGAGGTAGATAATAGGAAAAGAATTATCAACATAGATTTAGTGTAGACTATCTAATAGACTAGTATTGGTTGGTACGAGTTAATAGCTTAGTAAAATACCGAATACGATGTTTAATATGAGGTAAAGATAAGGGTTAGTATAGCAACACACGTAGCCGGACCAAGGTGCGGAGTGAAATTCTCTAGATGCCGGACCAAGGATTTAGAGATACATAACTTATCACTTTACGTGCAAGATATCAGGATAGAGTTGTTATAGTTAGATTTACCAAGTTAGGAACCTGTGGGGAACACTAAAACCTAGTTACTTTTATAATTTGATTAAACTCTGAAAGTTACATTTGTTAGTTGTTCATTCTTATTTAGTTAATCATTTTCATTTATTTAGAAATAAAAACCCCCTTTTTGTCTTTTGGTTTATTGGAAAACAGTTGGCTAAATAATAGTAATAATAAAATAAAGTTAAGTCTGAACTATTTTCCTTGTGGGATCGATCCCAACCTCATTAGTTGGGTTCTTTACTTGATATGACCGCTTTACTTCTTATTTGAGAAGTAAGTTTGAGCGTATCATATACCACCTATTTAAAGTCTCTTTACAAGTTTTGGACTTCATTTGACCCTCCCAAACCTTCACCAAATATAGGGGCATCAACTAGTTCAAATTAGCTAGTTTCCGAACGTCAAGGTCTTTCTTTGTCGTTTTGGTTCTAAACTTTTCTAATTGAGTTAATTAATTTAATATAGGTATGGGAACATCATTTTCATCAATATTCAATAGGCTAAGCTCTAGTCTAAGTAAAATAACTTCCGTAGTGTTACAATAGGTGCCCTTCTATGAAAGACGAATGTGAAGCCTTGAATACGAAAAGAAGGTTAAGAATGTAAAACCTTGAATATGAGAAGAAGGTTAAGAATATGAAACATTGAATGTGAAAAGAAGTTTAATAAAAATCCTTGAAGGGATAGACATATATGGTACCTCCTTCTTGAGTTGAATGATGGACTTAGAGATAGGTTGGCCGGAACGGCATGCGACCATCTTTAAGAAAGTCATAAGAGCTATCCTAATAGACCTTGATAGGCAGCCCTAGGGTACCCATTCATAGAAATGGTATTATGGGTCGGTAGTCCGAATGATGGTACCATCTCTAATACATTTACGTGAATGAATGACTCTATGAGAACAAAGGCAAAGCACCGAGTGGATATGCTTGTGGTAGTAGCTCTACTTGAGATGAGAGTATAGTACAAAGAAGACCTTGATATCCCCTAAACCATGTGCCTACATGGTATGTGTCCTAGTTCTACCCTTGGCAAGTAGAACAGCTTCCATGGTGTGGGTCCTTATGACACCGGATTCCATACTTAGCTAGTATGGTCTATGTCGGTTAATTCCTATTCTCATCATATGAGATGTGCACTCTAGTATTGGAGAAGTTCTACAACATGAAGGTAGTGGAATGGGGCGCTATCTACACATGGCAAGAATAGGCTGTGAAGGTGCTAGGATGAGTTCCCTAGGTCTTACAAGACCATTATGTGAAGTCACCTATACGACTAGCTATATCTTAAATGGCTTTAAATGAATATTTTTCACTTAGTTAAAGTATGTTTAATAGTAAGGTTCTTATCTAGGGTAACTTTGATGATTACTTAAGTGTGCTTGAAGAGGGTGTATGGGTGGTCTCTTCATGTATTACTTAGGTGAGTCTTAGAGTAACCTTAGGTAGAGAGTTTAAATGATAAAAAGTCTTACTTGATGAAAATGGAATAATTGGATATATGTTGATGTTACTGGAAAATGATTTATGTGTGGATATTGACTTGTATTGTGATTCTTAAACTCTTATGATGAAGGTTTTTATCAAAATCTCGTGAAAGCATGTTTCTATACTAAATTCCCCTTTTTGCATGGTTTTTGCATGGATTCCATACTTAGTGCATTAAATGTGCTAACCCCTTCTTTTCTCTTTTGACTAAAGTGTAGGGATTGGAGTTCTTGGTATGCCATGAATGATGGATAGGTTTCTAAGGGTTGAAGATGAAGTTTCGGTGAGTCCTCATAGATTCGAGGACAAGACCCACATGTTCCTTTTATGTCTTTTAGTCTTGTATGGGCTTAGTATCAATATTGTACTCCAAAGTATTAGATGGTTTCAATGAGACATTGTAAAGTTAGATATTTTAGAAAGTCTTCCGCTTTCTATTTAATGAAAGTATTCTCCGTGTGTGAAGAAAGTTTTAAATTCATACTTATTTTGAGTATCGTATGCAATGACTCATCCATAGGGTATGTATGAGACCTATGAGAGGTGGATTACGCCTCGTTGCGACTTGGGGGTGCTCTTGGGTCGTGACATAATGAATCCAAACCAATACCAAACAGCTACATTTAAATCCTTCTTCTCAATATAGACTCCTGCCTCAATCCACCTCGGGGTGGTATCAGAATTAAGGGGGGCAAGCCAACCATTTACGTCATCTAGGGATTGAGTTGTCACCAGGCCCTCATAGTCGTGCTCTAACCATGTACCTCTCTCAAGGACATCATTTATGACATAGCAAAAACACCCGACTTCTTTACCCTAGACCATAACTGATTACAATGGTCTGAAGGCACTATCCTTCTTCTTCCCCTTGGAACCATATCAGCGTACGCAAAGTAGAACTCACGAACCCAGGTAGGGATATATGGTCATCGAGATCTGGTGAAGATCTTGAATCTATGTTGTTACAGTATCTCCCTCAAACTGGAGTATCTACCATTTATACCCTCTGTGGATAGTAATTGCTCCTCAAGAATCGTCTGCAACCCATCAGCTTTTAATCTATTAAGTAGCCGGGGGGGAGGAACCATTGGTGGCACTGGAGCTACAGGAGGTGTTAGATTTGGCATTGTCTCTGTTGTAGAAGGGGGTAGCTACTAGGGCTCATGCTGAGTCAGCATGAGACATAGCACGAATCTCATCTCTCATGGACTGCAACGGTTGGGCATCATCTAGTTCGGAGAACATATTTTGGGAGCCTTCATTATCGGAGTTGTGCTCCGAAACTCAGTCATAAGCTTCTTGACTTTATCTTTGTCTCCCTTTTAAGGTTCTGTCCTTCCCTTCTTGGGAGGATTGGATCCCCTTTATTTATCATGATTCCCCGTGCTCTCTTACGGGGTGACATGTCAAGGTTGTTTCTAGCCATATCTGCAAAAATATTGGAAAATGTGAGAAATAGTTCAAGCAAAAGAACATAAAACAATTGCAGACAAACTTGTCGAACTCATCAGTGGGTCACCGAATCACTTTGGCTAGCTACATCAGGATCGACGAAAGGATTAGCTCAAAACCTACCAGAAAAATTGGCATATCGGCAATGGGAAGGGCTTTTCGGCTAATTGCCAACAACAATTGGCGAGCAAGGACTAGCCCACCGAAAGTTACTATGCATTTTAGTGGTTAGTGGTATAGAAAGGGCGATCAAGAATGACAATCGATGAGTGCACTCGGCGAACTCAAGCTTTCTCGCCAAAATTTACAGAACCCAAACTCAATGTAGCATGTAGTTAAAGGCGATCTAGGGGGATTTGGTGAGCTATTGAGTGGTTCGATGAACTCGACCCAGCTCGCCAAACCGTCCAACATGTCATTTTTTCAACCCTAACTTCTAATTTCAACCCCGCAGCCTCTGAAAACAAAATTAGACATGTACTCATTCAATTAGACTTAGACCCATGCTATCATGCCTCCGGGATACTCAGACTTCTCCCGGTTTTGCCAAATTTGGCCATTTAACGACTTTCGCCCTTAGGAATGATGTCAAACGCTTCATCATCGGGCAAAATATGTCACTTTGCACAACTAGAGGCTAGTCAGACTTCACCCGACTAGACCCAACACCATTTAAGCACAACCCAACAATTTTGATCAATTTTAAGCACGAAAATTTTGGGAAATAAACAATTAGGCCATATAGGAAAGACTATAAATTCAGACAGGCAAATAAACACACATTTACGAATCAGAGAGTCCCATCACATGTCACGAAGATAAAATCAATTGCAAGTGAGTAACAATTACTAAGAATGAGTTCGGGGTTCGAAAAGCCATTTTATGCCAAATATGAGATTTAAAAATCTAGGCGGCAAAAATCCAACTCCGAACACACAATAAACAACTAATACGCGATGAAAACACAAGAATATAGGGGGAAAAAGTGTGAGTGTGACTTTGGGAAGTTAAAAAGTAGTGAATGTGAAAGATTTTTAACTTTTAAACCTTTGGCCTTTAAATATTTTCTAGTTCTCGCCCATTCAGCGACCCACTCGGTGACACGCCAAGTGGGCACTTACCTCGCCGAGTTTTATAAGACCTCTAATTAAATTAGGGTCTAAACAGCGGACAAAGTCATGGTCGCCGACCTGGTTGCGACACGCCGATGTACTCCTGGCTCGTCGAGCTTTACATACTCCAACTTCAGAATTACTTGAGGATAACGGCGGTCCAAACTGGGCTCGCTGACCTCTTTGGTGAGTCACTGCAAACTTTGTTGCCAACCTATAATTTTCAAATATATCCAAACTTTAACCATCATAATAAACACACCATTATTTCAAAATAATAAAGAATGAAAATAAAACTTAGGTTGCCTCACAATAAGCGCCTTACTTAACGTCGTGGCACGACGCAATTCCTCACTTCACACTTAATTCATAGGGTCTTCCATAGCATTATTAAGCAGTCCTCCTCTTTGTCTGGGATAGAAACGAGACAACACATGACCTATGAGGGTCTCAAGTAGTTGGATAGATGTGGAGTGAGAGGTTGTCAATTGTTTTAGCATTGCAAAATTGTCCTTTATCTCTTCCAATACTCTATCATGTTCATTGACCTTGTGGATAATAAGTGAGAGCATTGCTTCGACATGTCCGCCCTCATTGTCCTTGGGCTTTCTCCGCTAATGAGGAGGAATATATCTATCTTTCTTTTTGCATAGGACTTCAAACTCCATAACCTTCTTGGACAAAACATCCAATTGAGTCAACAATGTGGCCCAATGTTAGTCCTTTTCGATTTCTTGGTTGTTCTCACTCATGTGATTGAGGTGTTGGGCTACGATCACATAGGGTAACCGTATTAGACCACCGTAGTAAGTTGATCAGCCAATCCTCTAATTTAGGGACCAAGACCTCTATAGAAGTATTACAGCAGGATCTCATCTGAAAGCATCAATAGTGCTTTAAAGCTCAGCCACTAACTTGTGAATTTGTTCACCTTCCAGTTGTCTGAAGTTTAGGATGTTATCCCTAAGAAGCATCATTTCTAAAGGAGAGTGGGTCGCTTCGGTACCACTACTTCAAGGCATGCTCATCTACTCTGCTTATAAAAACAATACACAAATCAAAACAAAAAATAAGTAGATTCAACTATAACTAAAAAGAACAAAATTCAACTGACCCAAAAAATTCTCACACAACACCACTCCCCGCTACGCTATTTTGATTAACGTTTCAAGGAAACTTCATCCAATTTTAAGTGTCAACGATCTTTAGTCAATGTAAAACCCAACTAAGTGATTTGGGATTGTTCCCACAGAGATCAGTACGTGTTTGAGAATCAATCGAAAAGTGTGAATACGTTCAAATTAGTCATAAGAATAGACATTATCGATCGCAAGCATAATTAAAATTAAGGGGTGACACAAATGTCGAATAATAGGGGGGTTTTGTTTAAAATTATCAACTACAACAGCACCAAATAACATGAGATGCAATACTAAGATGGGTTCTTGTGATGTTATTCGGTTATAGGCTAAATTATACAAATGGGTACTTTCAACGGTTAGATAATAGCTGCAAATTAGTGAATAATCTAGACTTTAGAGGAGGTAAACCTTCTCTCAAATAATTCTACCCGAATTAGATCGATTTCTCTCGAACATCAACAAGCATGCAAATTAAAAACATCCTACATGTTAGTACATTCACTCTCTCGAGTTGAATGTGTGGAAAAGAGTTTCGGATTCACTTTCTTGAGATGAATCCATGACGACCTAATACTCTTAGACCATCAATCAAATACCTTTGTTCTAAAACCTCTCTCTCGAGTAAGCCAAGAACACAAAGGTGAAATCATATTTACAACTGCAATTCCTAAATTAACCCACGGTAAAATGATTGATTCACTTCTAAACATCAATACACTAACAATTAGCAACACCCATTAGCTAAATCGGCCCATAATCACATAACCACACCCCAAGAATTGGGGTTTTAGCTAGACATCATAAAAAAGAGAGAAATTGATACCGAATTGTATTTTCATCCCCCGGGTACGATTACTTTCGTCTTTACAAAGGTCCAAATTGAAGAATCTTCAACACCCACTTTAAATTTCTTGAAAATGAAGAAGTTCAATTCTCCAAAACCAAGCAAAACTTGTCTCAACACAATCTCTCCAAACATAGAACTAAAAATTAGACTACGCTATAATAAAATCTGATCCTAAACTTAATGTTTGAAAATGTATTTATGGTCGCCATAAACATGCTGTGAAAGACCATTCGGCGCCAGTAAGTTGCACTCGTTGATCAGCTCGGCGATCTGCCCTTTGGTCAATATCTTTGCTTTTATGCCTAGGGCTTCAGCTTTCTAAGGATCCGTAACTTTGGGCGATCTAACACTACATTGTGGAATCACGCGGAGATTCGCCGACTGCTCCTTTCTCTCAGCAACTTGATTTTCTCCCTCATGGATTATCACACTAGAACAAAAGGTGGTAATAGGCCACTCCGCGCTCGCCAAATGGACTAGGCAATCACCAGGATCTCGTTTCTTCATTCTTTTAGCTGCTTTGTTCCTTTTTGCAACTTAGTGCACTTGCTTTGTTCCTCAGTCCATAATCCTAAAATCAAGGAATTTACATCAACTATTGGCACAAAATAATCATTTGAGGACACTAAACCTATACAAATTAAGCCCTAAATGAGTCCAAATCTCGAACTCATCAGCATGCAAGATAGAGTAAAGCTGAATAATAACATGAAACAAAGCATATAAATGAGCAATGATATGAGTTAAGCATGATACTAAACTAAGAATACTGAACATAACAATATAAGTGAATGAAATGACCAAGTTTACAACACGATGATGCTGAGGTTTGCTTGTAACTGATAACATGGTCAATGTAATAGGATCTGACTTAACTATGGGAGCTACTAATAACTGATATAAAACCACATGATCTAAATGTTGAGTCTGATGTATACGCCCCTTTGAGAGGACCCAATATACCTTGCCAAAGGTATAGAGGCGTGCCTGGTGTGATCATTAAAATGATGCCCACATAAGGGACTTACAACCTACTCGGCATGTAGCTCTTGCACTATGAGGGTGACTGTCCCTAGTCAAACTTTGTATTAAGCTTCTCTTAATTAATTATGTAATTGACATTTTATGACTGAATTTCTATAATATTGGATAGATCACCACTAAACGTGCTAACAGAGAATGCAACATTAATGTACTAATAATGAAACATTGAAAACTAAGGCATGTATATGTTAAATATTTGACCTAGCATGTGTAAGTCATGAACTAAGAGAACTACGTAACTAGGGTTCTAAATTTATATAAGAGTCTACAAACAAACCATACTAAATTCTTGATAATCTTATTTTGATCATTCTAACAGCTAAAACCCAACAATTTCTTACATTCAAGAAAACCTCGGTCTAGATAATAGTAAGGGAATAAAAATTATGGCTAAAATCTAGAAATCTAATGGGTGAAAGGAATCCACTAGTGAAATATCACATACCTGGTGGCGAATTCTATGGAGAAAACTTCCAATTTTGGGGTTGGAACTGATGGAAACCTGTTGTATTCTTGGAGAGGGGTTTGGTCGACTCTTTCTCTTTCTTCGTTCTTAGTTTTCTATGTTTTTGGTGAATGATCTAACTTGGGTGAGTTCCAATTATATTTCGAGTCTAAAACTAATAAAAACTACGTAGTTTAGAGGTTAAACGACGTAGTTTAGGGGTCCAATGCATTGGAATAAAACCAAATGACCCCTGACTTAACTATTGTTGGGGGCCACCTATGGACTGGAACAATGGACCATGGATGGGCCGACGGTCCATTCTTATCGGTTGTCGTTCGTGACTAGAGGCTGAAAATTAGGGGTCTGACATACAGCCTTGGACCACGGACCTTGGTTCGACCTACGATCCTAGGTCCCTAGGTCCCGACGTAGGCTGTCCCTTAGCCAAATTTTCAAGGCATTATGGGGAGGGGTCGCAGGTGACCATCAACAGACCACCAGCACGGACCGTGGGTCACCCTATGGTCCGTTGTTGGTACCCGTTGGTGGCACCTGTAACTTCTGAAATATTCACTTTTGATAGTTCTAGCATATTGGGTATTACACAGGCTATATGAAAATAATTGTGAAAGATATTTTGGATTTTAGCATGTCATATTTGAACTATGAATTCAAATATCTATAATAGTGACATCAACTTTTAGTAACTTTGTTTTGAATAACTTTTATACATATTTTGTATATTTATTAATACAATCAACGAATTTTGACTAAAATTTTTGAATTTTTCTTTTAAGTGCTATAATTAAATGAATATTACATCTTTTATTTTTATGTAAGAAAGAAGTTAAAGAGATTTGTTAGTTGTATATTTTTCTCTCGTGGAAAATTAATTTTAAAACAATCCACCAACCTCTTAGGCTCAAAATTTATTCAAATCTTGCTTTCACTGAAAAATTATACTTTTTACATCAATTTTTTTATGATATATCTATATCAAATGTTGATTTTTTTTCAAGTGTTTATTATTTAATTTAAGCATAACTTCTAATTTTATATATCTAGTAGTCTCTAGACACGTGCATTGCACGTGTATTCAATGCAAGTAGTACATAAGGATGAAAACTGCATGCGACTGACTGTCTACATAAAATCGGTGAAATCTGTGTATGAATACTTCCAATTATAACATATATTCACTCAATAGTATTTCAATAATTCATAATTTAGTTTACAATTTATTATTGAAAATAATTCTACAAATACAACTTTTTTGTAGGGTGGGTGTCATTAATCATTTATATAATTTTTTAATGTATATGTATATACGTTTGTTCTAGAAATTCTTCTTAGGCTATATATAGATAGTGTGAAAATAGATAGTGTGAAAGGTATTTTGGACTTTAGCAACCCATATTTGAACTAAAAATTCAAATATCTATAATAGTGACATTAAATATTAGTAACTGAGTTTTCTATAAGTTTAATATGGATTTTGTATATTCATTAATACAATCAATGACCTTTGACTAAAACGGATGAATTTGTCTATTATAATTAAATCAATAATTCATATTTTGTGCTTATGTAAGAAGAAGTTAAAGAGGTTTGTTGTTTATATATTTCCCTCTCATGGTAAATTAATTTCAAAATAATTAACCAACCTCTTAGGCTCAAAATTTATTTGAATCTTGCTTATACTGAAAAATTATACTTTCTATATAAATTTTTTTCTCATATATCGATATTTAATGTTGAATTTTTCATGTGTTTAGTTTTTTAATTGCAAACATAACTTCTTTTTACTATATATACTAGCATGTGGAAACGTGTGTTGCATGTGTATCCCATGCAAGTAGTGTAGGTTGACTGCTAACATTCATGTCTAAGAATTTTTTATATATCTATAATAGGAGAGGTGAAAACAATTACGTGTCAGCACCACAAAAAATATTTTTTAAAAAAAAGTAAAATTAATTAAATCTATATAATTTTAAAATAATTTTTAAAATAAGGAAAATCTAACTGCAAAACCATTTTTTGTTGATACAGAAAATTTAAAAACATTTTAAAAATTATCATTAACACGGTAACTGATTATTTTTTTCTTATTTGCATTTTAAAATAAAAAAATGTTTTTTTAAAAAAATACATCCTATAATATATATGTTCTATTTTTAGTGAGAAGAATTGAAGTAATAATAATAAATTTTTTATGAAAACGTACAAAAACATATTTAAATTATTATTATTAATATTATTACTATTAATAATAAAACGTACAAAAAAAGTATTTAAATTGTTTAAATTTTGGGATTTACAAGTTAATTAATTTTAAAAGCACCACAAAATAATTATTTTTAAAATTAATTACATGTAATAAGGTTAAATACTAAATTACTGATTTATTTTTAAAATAGTTTTTAAATTTAAACGTATATGATTCCTTTTTCTGTAGAAAAATATTTTTAACTATATTTTCATAACCTCCATATTGATTGCAAAACAAAATAATAATAATAATAATAATAATAATTAAAAGAAAAGATTAACTAAATTAATTTAAAATCTATAAATAAAATTAAAATTACAAACACAAAAGGAAAACTAATTGAAAAATACGGATGAGTTTAAATTTTTATTTTTTAAAAAAATGTATAACTTTTCATGTTTTCTAAAGCGAAAAAAATTATGTATTAGGGACAAAATCTAACTTTTACCATTTGGAAATTTAAATGAATTAGATTTAAATTTATTATTATTATTTTTGAAAAATATAAATTTTTGATATATATATATATATATATATATATTGATTTGAAAAATGAATTGCAAAGCTTTATTTCTTTAAAGAAGTCCACATGGCAATGTTAAAACAAATGCACATTTATGTTAAAATGCGCTAAAATATATATATTACTTCTTTTTTTTAACTATTTAGAAGTGACATAAATCTTAAATATTCATAAATCTTATATCATCACCAGAGAAATGTGAACATACAAAAAAATATATATTTTTAAACTCATCAATTGATACATAAAATGCGAAGAACTATTTATAATATATTATCCATATTCATTCATAAAGAATAGGAATGTGGAAAAAATAATTGAAATTTTGGAGGAAAAAGATAATTAATATTAAATGATTAAAATATAGAGAGACCTATTGATAATCATCACTCACATTCATTCTTAAAGAAAAGGGATGTGGAATTTTTTTTAAAAATATTAAAGCTAAAAATAATTTAAAATTGAATAAATTGCTTTTAAGATCGGAATTAAAAAAATAAAAAACTGAACAAATCACACTTCTAAATGCAATATCCATTTTTTCTTCTTTAGTGCTATCCAACTTTTTAAATTTTTAAAATTTAATTATAATTGTTCATGCATATTCAAAATTTACATTAACAAAACTATCATGAATCTCTAATTTTCATTTTTTTTCATATTTTTGGGATCTTAAGATGTTGGAATTCGGCTCCTCTTCATTTATCTTTTCTTCGTTTTTTTCAAGTTCTAGCTTGGATTGGAGACACGTGTCATAGTTAAGAATTAATTATTGAAATCTAATTTATTAAAGCAAAGTCCTAACCATAGTTATTTAATTCAATATAATTGTTTCTTAAATATTTTTGCAATCCGCTATATTTTTCCCTAATTATATTTTTAAATTTTTTTTACTGCATACATATTTAAGACTTTTATTAAATATTTTTATTTTTTAAAAAAAGAATTATAATACTGTTAAACGTTTTTAATATTCTAATAGGGTATTTAGAGCTACAGTGTCTATAGAGCAATATAGATTTCATTTAGGGGGAAATAAAGAATTTAAAGTTGAGTGACAAAATTTATTTTACTCTTAAAATAAAACAAAAACGTCAGGTTACAATTTTTTTTATTTGGCAAATATTATTTGAGAAATGAAAAATGTAAGGGAGAAATTAAAATATCAACAAAAAATTTACACAAGTGATTAAGAAAAGATATTATTTTAATTATATTTAGAAAAAATATAATGTAATCTAGAATGTTGGATTACAAAATTTTTAAGAAGCAAATATATGAAAGTAAATAACTATGGTTAGGATTTTGCTTTAATTAATTATATCTCAACCATTATTGTATCTCCCATTCAAGCTAGAACTTTAAAAAAATGGAGAGAAGAGAAATGGAGAGGATCAGGATCTAAGATTTTCATTGAGGAAGGCAACAAAAATGGATTATACTAATTATTTTTAATTATTTAAAAGTTACGTAAATCTTATATTTTTAACTAAGATAAATATGAGAAATACAACATACAAAAATGATAATGAATCAGACAAAGGACTGCTAATAATGCAAAAGAAGGAATCATTTCACGTGCGATGGGGCCCAATACGCACCCGGCGGAAAAGATAAGATTCTTTTTCATTTTGAAGTCCGGAGTTTGAAGTCCAGAAGTGTGTATATAAGACGACATTATCAAAAGGAGAAGGCAGAGCGAAAAAATCCACCACCAGCAAATCTAAAGTTTTCCCAAAGTTCCTTCCTCTTCATAATTACCTCAAAAAAAAAAAAAATTTAGTTCTTTGTTTTAAGTTTGTTTTAAAATTTTTGTAAAGTTCTTTTGGAAGAAGTTCGGGTTTCCCGAAAGGGAAACTTCACTCTGTTCTAAATAATGTAAGTTTTCATATTTATGTTTCTAGTAATCTTCCCATATATGTAAATTATGTGTGTTTTATAAATTACATGTGATATGTTAATTATGTGTTTATAAATTTATGAATTTTATCATGAATCTATATTACTTAGTATATGGTTAGTCTCTTAGCCTCTTAAAAGTATCGATGGATTAACCTGTAAATTCCTAGGACATTGTTAGGTCAGTTTAAATGTTCTTAAAAGAACGATGAATGACCAAATCCGGGGTGTGGTTAAAGAAGACTGCTTTTAAGAACAAAAGCTAAGGGAAAGAGATGAACA
Source organism: Solanum sitiens (assembly GCA_016801875.1). Taxonomy (NCBI): domain Eukaryota; kingdom Viridiplantae; phylum Streptophyta; class Magnoliopsida; order Solanales; family Solanaceae; genus Solanum; species Solanum sitiens. The sequence goes on along the minus strand of JABWTJ010000092.1, from coordinate 14,360 downwards.
GTAATAATAGATTCATGAATGGACAAAGTCCATAAAAAAAATATATATATATATATATAAGGGAAGAAAAATTAGAAACTAAAATGATAATTACATAATAGAACAAGAGAGTGAAGGAGTACTGAGTAGGATTTTAAATAGTTATGGTAATATGTTATAACTATTTATATAATCACATTAATTAAATGCTTTAGTATGAAATTTTATTTGTTATAATATTATTCTAATAGCTATGATGAACTATCTTTTAGTTTTCGAAATATTAATAGTGAACTATTAATAAAACCATTATTTTCTTTTAAAAAAAATTATTGACTTTTCATATGAATTGTTTGAGACCATAAAGGTAAAAGTAATTTTAAATATTCTATGTATGTATATTCAAAAATCGCAAATATCAAAAATATTATTTACAAATACTAAATATAAGTAAGTGTTGATTATGCAACAATGAGAAATAGAAAGACACGAAGTAGAAAATTATAGACTTATACTAATTAAAATACTCATAAAATAAATTATAAATTATTTTATTTACTTTTAAAAAAAATCAAAAGTAATTAGAAAAAGTAATATAGCACGACCTTAACATCAACATGGATTCTTCATAAATTTTATATTGATTTAAAAAATTAAGAAAAAGGCAAAAATAATAAAATAGTGAATAATATAAATAAATAATTTTTTAAGTTGATATAAAGCCTTTAAAACAATATCGAGAACATAAACTTTTAAAATATAATAAGATACGCTCTTTAAAATTCATATTAAATTAGTCGTTGCAAAAATACATTAAAATATAAATTTCTAATATAAAATTCATGCATATTCTTTAGAAAAATGAATATGCATTATCTTATCTATTATAAACAAGTTTCTATATCTATCAACTAATGAGTTTAAAAGTGTATATATATATATATATATATATATATATATATATATATATATATATATATATATATATATATATATATATATATATATATATATATATATATATATAGAAAATTACTCCGCAAAAAGATAAAATAATTAAAAAACAGCAGAAATGGACATTTTTCCAACTAGATCAAGAGATAAAAGACAAGAAAGACCAAGACCAAGTTACTCCCAGAATAGCATAAGTAATAATTTTTTGTCAAAAATATTAAATAGAAAGACAAAAGAAGAAAATAATCAACAATTAGATGAAATAATAGATACAGATAAAGATATACAAATCTTTCAGCAAAATCAATTAAACTTATTAAACCCAAAAGTTTTATATAATACAAATTCAAAATCTCAGCTATATAGACATTACAGAGAAGAACAATTATCAGTATTAGGAAAAAATTATGTATCTTTACCACTCATAAACTCCGAATCTGTAAAAGAAATAAAACATGTTAAAAAAGACCTAATGCATATGGGATTAATAGTTATAGGAATTAAAGGATTAACTAGAAAAAACTTAGGAACAAAGACATTAATTACAATATATGATAAAAGATGGTCAGACATAAAAAAGGCAATTGTAGGATCAACAGAAGTAGATATGACTAATAATGGAGGAATTTTCTATATAAGTCCAGATTTTATGATGAATTTAAATGATTTTGGAACTCACATTAGAATAGGAATACAAACTAAAGGATATGAGGAAATGCATAGTGGAAAGAATTTATTAATGTGTGTAGGATTTTTAGGAAAAATGACAGATACTAGTAATACTAGGTTTAAATTACAAATAAAAGATGTAGTAGAAGTAATGGGAAATAAAGGGATAAAATTAACAAAACCTATAAAAATAAATCCTGAAGAATATGCAGGATTAGAATGGAAATTAGGTGATTTCAAAGAAAAAGAAGGTTTAACACCAGAATCTCATTTAATATATACAAACTCTAAAGGAGAACCTTCAATTAGATTTACAGACTATAATTATGAAGCTCAAAAAGACATTGAAGAAGAAAGTGTTATAGAAGAAATGCCTTTAGAAGGGATGAATATAGAAATAATATTAGAAGAAGACTTTGCAGTAGATTTGGTTATAGAAAAAGCAAAAGAAATAAGTCATAATAATATAAACAAATTATTTAAATGCAAAGGATGTAAATTAGGAGATTTAGAATTAGATCAAGCAATATCTTTTTAAAATATGTGAACAAAGAACAGATAATAAAGGCTATAAACTAGAAAAAAGTTTACAAGAAAAAATAGAAAAAGCTAATAATATAATGACAGAAATACAAGAAAATGATAGTGAAATATCTGAGTTAGAATCTATACTGAGTCAAAAAGAATTAATGGAATCAGCAAGCTCTAGTAGCCCATTCCAAAGAACAACAGAACAAGCATATACTGCAGATAATAGTACAGGAAATATACCACGTAGAAGAGTATATAGACAAGGTGATACCCCAACAATAGAAGTAAAACCAGTAGGAAAAAGAATGCCTATAGAAGAACCAATAAAATTACAAGAAGGAGGAAGTAAAGGAAAATTTTGAAATATAGCGGCTCATGATCCACAAAGATGGAATTCAGTCATAGACTTATGGAAAGGAATAGTAATAGCAGATTTTATAAAAAATTATACAGAGATCGACGCAGAAACAATGTATAAATACTTAGAAATATTTTTAGGAGAATCAACCAAAGCTTTATGGGAAGCTTGTAAAGTAGAATTCCCATCAGAATTTCAGTATTTAGTATCATTAGGACCTAACCCATATAATTTTACAAACAAAATACATACATTAATAACAGGAGAAGACCCAAATAGTGGATTAGTAGCTTTACAAAGAAATGCAGTAATAAAACTAGAACAATTAAGCATAAGTAATTGGTATTATATAAAGAAATTTTTAAATGATTATTTCTATTATTGTACAATTAGTGGAAATGCTTTTGATCAAGATTTAGGTAAAAAGTTATTTAATAAATTACCTGGAGCCTTAGGAAGAGAAATAGAAGATAGATGGACTAAAAGAGAAGGAGTAGTACAAAACCCTCAAACAAAATGGTCAATAGGACATAGAATACACATATTATGGAAATATTACAAGAAAAATGTACTAACTTACAAATACAAAAACAATTAAAACATAATGAATTTCTGTAAAGATATAATATACACTACCCAAAGTTATGATAAAGATCAATATAAACGAAAAAAGTATAAAATTACAAACCACAATATAATAAGCGATATAAGAAGGGATACTTTCTTAGAAAATCCTCAGCTAGGAAACCATACCTAAATAGAGATAGACATGTTAGAAAATATAGAACATACAGAAACTATAAAAATAAGTTAGAATGTTTTACATGTGGAAGTATAGAACATTTAGCAAATACTTGTCCTAAAAGATATAATGCAAAAACTAGAAATGCTCAATTAGTAGAAGATTTAACGAAGCATTATTAAATGTAGATGAATATATGTCAGATAATGAAAGTATTTACTCTATAGTAAGTATTGATATAGATGAGAATAATAAAGAAGAAGATTCTTCTAATTCAGAAGGAGAAGAATTAATTAATGAAATAAGAATAGAAAATTTAAATATAGATGAGTTACAAATTAATTTTATGAATATAATAGAATGTGAACATAATTTTGAAAAAGATACAGGATTAGATAGTAATCCATGTAATTGGTGTAAATGGTATCCAAGTAAATATAAAAGAGCTAAATATAATAAATATTTTATAGAAGGATGTATAAGTTGTATAGAAACACAATTAGGAATAATAACTCAAAAAAGGAAAGAAATACATACAAATGAACCTTTAATAAATTTAAAAGTATCAGTATTAGAGGCAAAAGTTAAAGAATTAGAAGAAAGAATAGTAAGATTAGAAAAAGGAAAAAATATTGAACAAGAACTACCACTAGATAATCAGGAATTAATGAATGAAGAATCTAATACTCTAATATGTAATCAAGATAAAAATATAAATACCGTTAAAGTATTAGCAAGACTTCAAATAGGAAAATATGAACTAGAGACTCTAGCACTAATAGATTCAGGATGTATAAAAAGTATTTTAAATAAGAAAATAGTACCACCAGAATTAATAAAGACTTTAGACAAACCACTTGCAGCTATGCAAATGGATGGAACACATAATATATATAGATATTATATAGAAAAAGCACAAATTAGTTTTTTAAATACTTGTTCAGAATTCTATAAACCTACCTATAAGATGGATAAAATATGGGTAAGAGATCTAGATATAAGAGTAGATTTTGTTTTAGGACTAGATTTCATACTATATAATAAAGGAGGAACTTTAATAACAAATGACGGAATACTTTTTATGAAAAACATTACTTATACTTCTGTCTTAACTAATAAAATTAATACTAAAATAAGACAAAAAGAAAAATGTTGTGAGAATTGTGAAAATAACATACAATGTACTAAAACAGGATGTAATACATTATATGAGAATATACTCGAATTAGAAGAAGAAGATGAGATAGTAAATAAAAACTATGTTTTAATAGAAATGGAAACAGAATTATATAATTTTAAGACAGGAATTCAAAAAATAGGACAAATAAAGAACCAACAAGATCTAGATAATATAGTAAAATTTTTAGATCAAATAGAAATAATAGGAGAAAAACCTTTAAAACATTGGGAGAATAATCACATAGTATGCAAGTTAGATATAATAAATCCAGAATATATAATAAAAACAGCCTCAATAGAAGCTACAAATCAAGATTTAGAAGATTTTAGAATACAAATCAAAGAACTATTAGAATTAGGAGTAATAAGAAGATCTACTTCAAAACATAGATCAGCAGCATTCATGGTAAGAAATCATAGTGAAATAGTTATAGGAAAAGCTAGAATGGTTATAAATTACAAAAGACTTAATGATAATACTAGAACAGATGGATATAAATTACCAGACAAAACAGAGTTAATAAATAGAATTCAAGGAAAAACAATTTTTAGTAAATTTGATTGTAAGTCGGGATATTGGCAGATAAAAATGCATCCAGATAGTATAGAATGGACAGCTTTTACATGTCCTGAAGGACATTTTGAATGGTTAGTTATGCCATTTGGATTAAAAACAGCACCTCCAATTTTCCAAAGAAAAATGGACCAAATATTTGGGGAACATAAAAGATTTGTTTTAGTATATGTAGATGAATTTTAGTATTTAGTAAAGATATAAAAGAACACTTAGAACATTTACAAACAGTTTTTAGGTTATTTGTTAGTAATGGAATAATAATTAGTAAAAAGAAAATAGAATTATGTAAAAATTATATAAATTTTTTAGGAATTACTTTAGGAGAAGGAAAAGTTAAATTACAACCCCATATAGCTAAAAAGGCTTTAGATATGCCAGATAAATTAAATAATTTAAAAGATTTACAAAAATTTTTAGGAATAATTAATTATGCAAGACCATTTATTAAGGATTTAGGAAAAATAGCAGGACCATTATATTCTAAGACAGGATCTAAAGGACAAAGAAATTTTAATATTGAAGACATAAAATTAGTACAAATAATAAAAGAAAAAATAAAAAATATTCTTGATCTTATATGCCATTAGAATCAGATTATTTAATAATAGAGACAGATGGGAGTTTTGATGGATGGGGTGCAGTATTAAAATCAAAACCAAATACATATAGTTCTAAAAAAGAAGAAAAAATATGTGCTTATCAGAGTGGAAAATTCAAAGAAAAAGGTAATAAATCCAGTATAGATGTTGAAATTTTAGCTGTAATATATGGTTTAAATAGTTTTAGAATATATATTCTAAATAAACCAAAAATATTAATAAGAACAGATTGTGAAGCTATAGTAAAATTCCATCAGAAAATTAATGATAAAACCAGTAGTAGAAGAAGATGGTTAAATTTTTTAGATACTATATCAATTTATCAGTCTATAGTTTTTGAGCATATAAAAGCAAATGATAATAGCATTGCAGATCAACTAAGTAGATTATTGATCAAAGTTTAATTTCTAAATTTTACAGAATGAGACCATCCTTACAAGACAAGGGCAAAGGAGTTCAAACTCCAACCCCACATTTTTCAGATTTATATAAACAGACAGTATTATCTAATTTACATTTCAGACCATTAAATAAAATGGATGATAATAGAATAGAAAGATTACAATTTGGACAACATAATTTAATAGCATATGAATCATCTAATTTGACTTTTAGACATCTTCCTATATACCAGCTAGATAAACAACAAAAATGTTTAATAGACAATATTTGGATAGCTCATAATAAAAAAGACACTAAATATATATTTGCTGTATTAAATGCTTTAGGATATTACTTTTCTACTAAAAATAAAGAAAATAAGTTTAAATATTATGTTGTAATACATGGTAAGATAAATGGAGTTTTTCAAACTTGGATAGAAGTGTTAGACTCTATTAAAGGAATTTCTAAACCACTTTTTAAAGGATTTAATGATTTTACTGAAGCATTAGATTATGCTAGGGGAGTTTTAGGTCCAAACTATTATATCTCTTCCTCTCTTAAACAGAATCCAGACAAAATTCCTCAATACCATATTCAAAAAGACACAGACAAAATTATGTTTTGTGATCATTGTTCTTCAATGACCGAAGCCTTTAAGAGATTAAATTATAAGACCGAGGTATTGTTACAAGAAAATCTCCAGCTCAAAGAAAGAATTGCAAAAATAGAGAATGATTTGAAGACCAAAGACATCCAGACCAACATACAGGGTTTTCCATCCCCAAGAAAAATGGATGAGATGGGTGTACATTCCCCTCTGAATGTAAATAAATCCACTGTATCGGATAAAGATACAGCTAGTCCGGTTCAAACGGTAACCGGTAAAGACTTCTCAAACCAGTTAATGGCTGTCACTTTGCCAAAAAGTGAAAAAGATGAAGGCTCATCTTCCAGAAGACGTTTACCTCTTTCATTTACCCAGACTCTTAGACAAAAAACCAAAAAATCCTAGATAAATAAAGACCTAGAATCTATTATAGCCAAAACTGTAGAAAAATTACTTAAAGAACAACAAGAAAAAGATAAACATATAAACCCAAGCCCAATACAAAGTCCAAGACAAAATTCAGTTTCAAGTCCATATAATTCAGATGATTTTTCAAACTCAATACAATTTGCTCAAGACCCAAACGATGATGACTCTGGTATGAGTTTTGATTCGATTGCCCTACACAATTTAGACACATAAAAAAAAAAGAATAAATATATATATATATATATATATATATATATATAAATATGAGTAATAATATAGTGATTTTGCTTTAAAGAGGAATGCCTCTTTTGTCAAATAATGTGAGTCCCACTTTACTCACTACCACACATGTGTGGAAAAACTGCTGGGACGCGTCTTTTACTTTATTTTTAAAAAAATATATATAAAAAAATAAAATAGGCATTAAGTATGAGATAAGTATTCGATTTTTGAGTAGGACAGACACTACGTGATAATGAATCAAACAAAGGACTGCTAATAATGCAAAAGAAGGAATCATTTCACGTGCGATGGGGCCCAATGCGCACCCGGCGGAAAAGATAAGATTCTTTTTCATTTTGAAGTCCGGAGTTTGAAGTCCAGAAGTGTGTATATAAGACGACATTATCAAAAGGAGAAGGCAGAGCGAAAAAATCCACCACCAGCAAATCTAAAGTTTTCCCAAAGTTCCTTCCTCTTCATAATTACCTAAATAAAAAAAAAATTAGTTCTTTGTTTTAAGTTTGTTTTAAAATTTTTTTAAAGTTCTTTTAGAAGAAGTTCGGGTTTCCCGAAAGGGAAACTTCACTCTGTTCTAAATAATGTAAGTTTTCATATTTATATTTCTAGTAATCTTCCCATATATGTAAATTATGTGTGTTTTATAAATTACATGTGATATGTTAATTATGTGTTTATAAATTTATGAATTTTATCATGAATCTATATTACTTAGTATATGGTTAGTCTCTTAGCCTCTTAAAAGTATCGATGGATTAACCTGTAAATTCCTAGGACATTGTTAGGTCAGTTTAAATGTTCTTAAAAGAACGATGAATGACCAAATCCGGAGTGTGGTTAAAGAAGACTGCTTTTAAGAACAAAAGCTAAGGGAAAGAGATGAACAGTAATAATAGATTCATGAATGGACAAAGTCCATAAAAAATATATATATATATATATATATATATAAGGGAAGAAAAACTAGAAACTAAAATGATAATTACATAATAGAACAAGAGAGTGAAGGAGTACTGAGTACTTTAAAATCCTACTCAGTACTCCTTCACTCTCTTGTTCTATTATGTAATTATCATTTTAGTTTTAGTTTTTCTTCCCTTATATATATATATATATATATATATATATATATATATATATATATATATATATATATATATATATTTTTTTTTTTTTTTTATGGACTCTGTCCATTCATGAATCTATTATTACTGTTCATCTCTTTCCCTTAGCTTTTGTTCTTAAAAGCAGTCTTCTTTAACCACACCCCGGATTTGGTCATTCATCGTTCTTTTAAGAATATTTAAACTGACCTAACAATGTCCTAGGAATTTACAGGTTAATCCATCGATACTTTTAAGAGGCTAAGAGACTAACCATATACTAAGTAATATAGATTCATGACAAAATTTATAAATTTATAAACACATAATTAACATATTACATGTAATTTATAAAACACACATAATTTACATATATGGGAAGATTACTAGAAACATAAATATGAAAACTTACATTATTTAGAACAGAGTGAAGTTTCCCTTTCGGGAAACCCGAACTTCTTCTAAAAGAACTTTACAAAAATTTTAAAACAAACTTAAAACAAAGAACTAATTTTTTTTTATTTATTTAGGTAATTATGAAGAGGAAGGAACTTTGGGAAAACTTTAGATTTGCTGGTGGTGGATTTTTTCGCTCTGCCTTTTCCTTTTGATAATGTCGTCTTATATACACACTTCTGGACTTCAAACTCCGGACTTCAAAATGAAAAAGAATCTTATCTTTTCCGCCGGGTGCGCATTGGGCCCCATCGCACGTGAAATGATTCCTTCTTTTGCATTATTAGCAGTCCTTTGTCTGATTCATTATCACGTAGTGTCTGTCCTACTCAAAAATCGAATACTTATCTCATACTTAATGCCTATTTTATTTTTTTTATATATTTTTTTAAAAATAAAGTAAAAGACGCGTCCCAGCAGTTTTTCCACACATGTGTGGTAGTGAGTAAAGTGGGACTCACATTATTTGACAAAAGAGGCATTCCTCTTTAAAGCAAAATCACTATATTATTACTCATATATATATATATATATATATATATATGTATATATATATATATATATATACATATATATATATATATATATATATATATATATATATATATATATATATATATATATATATATATATATATATATATATATATATATATATATATATATATATATATTTATTCTTTTTTTTTTATGTGTCTAAATTGTGTAGGGCAATCGAATCAAAACTCATACCAGAGTCATCATCGTTTGGGTCTTGAGCAAATTGTATTGAGTTTGAAAAATCATCTGAATTATATGGACTTGAAACTGAATTTTGTCTTGGACTTTGTATTGGGCTTGGGTTTATATGTTTATCTTTTTCTTGTTGTTCTTTAAGTAATTTTTCTACAGTTTTGGCTATAATAGATTCTAGGTCTTTATTTATCTAGGATTTTTTGGTTTTTTGTCTAAGAGTCTGGGTAAATGAAAGAGGTAAACGTCTTCTGGAAGATGAGCCTTCATCTTTTTCACTTTTTGGCAAAGTGACAGCCATTAACGGGTTTGAGAAGTCTTTACTGGTTACCGTTTGAACCGGACTAGCTGTATCTTTATCCGATACAGTGGATTTATTTACATTCAGAGGGGAATGTACACCCATCTCATCCATTTTTCTTGGGGATGGAAAACCCTGTATGTTGGTCTGGATGTCTTTGGTCTTCAAATCATTCTCTATTTTTGCAATTCTTTCTTTGAGCTGGAGATTTTCTTGTAACAATACCTCGGTCTTATAATTTAATCTCTTAAAGGCTTCGGTCATTGAAGAACAATGATCACAAAAAATAATTTTGTCTGTGTCTTTTTGAATATGGTATTGAGGAATTTTGTCTGGACTCTGTTTAAGAGAGGGAGAGATATAATAGTTGGACCTAAAACTCCCCTAGCATAATCTAATGCTTCAGTAAAATCATTAAATCCTTTAAAAAGTGATTTAGAAATTCCTTTAATAGAGTCTAACACTTCTATCCAAGTTTGAAAAACTCCATTTATCTTACCATGTATTACAACATAATATTTAAACTTATTTTCTTTATTTTTAGTAGAAAAGTAATATCCTAAAGCATTTAATACAGCAATTATATATTTAGTGTCTTTTTTATTATTAGCTATCCAAATATTGTCTATTAAACATTTTTGTTGTTTATCTAGCTGGTATATAGGAAGATGTCTAAAAGTCAAATTAGATGATTCATATGCTATTAAATTATGTTGTCCAAATTGTAATCTTTCTATTCTATTATCATCCATTTTATTTAATGGTCTGAAATGTAAATTAGATAATACTGTCTGTTTATATAAATCTGAAAAATCTGGGGTTGGAGGTTGAACTCCTTTGCCCTTGTCTTGTAAGGATGGTCTCATTCTGTAAAATTTAGAAATTAAACTTTGATCAATAATCTACTTAGTTGATCTGCAATGCTATTATCATTTGCTTTTATATGCTCAAAAACTATAGACTGATAAATTGATATAGTATCTAAAAAATTTAATCATCTTCTTCTACTACTGGTTTTATCATTAATTTTCTGATGGAATTTTACTATAGCTTCACAATCTGTTCTTATTAATATTTCTGGTTTATTTAGAATATATATTCTAAAACTATTTAAACCATATATTACAGCTAAAATTTCAACATCTATACTGGATTTATTACCTTTTTCTTTGAATTTTCCACTCTGATAAGCACATATTTTTTCTTCTTTTTTAGACTATATGTATTTGGTTTTGATTTTAATATTGCACCCCATCCATCAAAACTCCCATCTGTCTCTATTATTAAATAATCTGATTCTAATGGTATATAAGATCAGGAATATTTTTTATTTTTTCTTTTATTATTTGTACTAATTTTATGTCTTCAATATTAAAATTTCTTTGTCCTAATCCTTAATAAATGGTCTTGCATAATTAATTATTCCTAAAATTTTTTGTAAATCTTTTAAATTATTTAATTTATCTGGCATATCTAAAGCCTTTTTAGCTATATGGGGTTGTAATTTAACTTTTCCTTCTCCTAAAGTAATTCTTAAAAAATTTATATAATTTTTACATAATTCTATTTTCTTTTTACTAATTATTATTCCATTACTAACAAATAACCTAAAAACTGTTTGTAAATGTTCTAAGTGTTCTTTTATATCTTTACTAAATACTAAAATATCATCTCCATATACTAAAACAAATCTTTTATATTCCCCAAATATTTGGTCCATTTTTCTTTGGAAAATTGGAGGTGCTGTTTTTAATCCAAATGGCATAACTAACCATTCAAAATGTCCTTCAGGACATGTAAAAGCTATCCATTCTATACTATCTGGATGCATTTTTATCTGCCAATATCCCGACTTACAATCAAATTTACTAAAAATTGTTTTTCCTTGAATTCTATTTATTAACTCTGTTTTGTCTGGTAATTTATATCCATCTGTTCTAGTATTATCATTAAGTCTTTTGTAATTTATAACCATTCTAGCTTTTCCTCTAACTATTTCACTATGATTTCTTACCATGAATGCTGCTGATCTATGTTTTGAAGTAGATCTTCTTATTACTCCTAGTTCTAATAGTTCTTTCATTTGTATTCTAAAATCTTCTAAATCTTGATTTGTAGCTTCTATTGAGGCTGTTTTTATTATATATTCTGGATTTATTATATCTAACTTGCATACTATGTGATTATTCTCCCAATGTTTTAAAGGTTTTTCTCCTATTATTTCTATTTGATCTAAAAATTTTACTATATTATCTAGATCTTGTTAGTTCTTTATTTGTCCTATTTTTTGAATTCCTGTCTTAAAATTATATAATTCTGTTTCCATTTCTATTAAAACATAGTTTTTATTTACTATCTCATCTTCTTCTTCTAATTCGAGTATATTCTCATATAATGTATTACATCCTGTTTTAGTACATTGTATGTTATTTTCACAATTCTCACAACATTTTTCTTTTTGTCTTATTTTAGTATTAATTTTATTAGTTAAGACAGAAGTATAAGTAATGTTTTTCATAAAAAGTATTCCGTCATTTGTTATTAAAGTTCCTCCTTTATTATATAGTATGAAATCTAGTCCTAAAACAAAATCTACTCTTATATCTAGATCTCTTACCCATATTTTATCCATCTTATAGGTAGGTTTATAGAATTCTGAACAAGTATTTAAAAAACTAATTTGTGCTTTTTCTATATAATATCTATATATATTATGTGTTCCATCCATTTGCATAGCTGCAAGTGGTTTGTCTAGAGTCTTTATTAATTCTGGTGGTACTATTTTCTTATTTAAAATACTTTTTATACATCCTGAATCTATTAGTGCTAGAGTCTCTAGTTCATATTTTCCTATTTGAAGTCTTGCTAATACTTTAACGGTATTTATATTTTTATCTTGATTACATATTAGAGTATTAGATTCTTCATTCATTAATTCCTGATTATCTAGTGGTAGTTCTTGTTCAATATTTTTTCCTTTTTCTAATCTTACTATTCTTTCTTCTAATTCTTTAACTTTTGCCTCTAATACTGATACTTTTAAATTTATTAAAGGTTCATTTGTATGTATTTCTTTCCTTTTTTGAGTTATTATTCCTAATTGTGTTTCTATACAACTTATACATCCTTCTATAAAATATTTATTACATTTAGCTCTTTTATATTTACTTGGATACCATTTACACCAATTACATGGATTACTATCTAATCCTGTATCTTTTTCAAAATTATGTTCACATTCTATTATATTCATAAAATTAATTTGTAACTCATCTATATTTAAATTTTCTATTCCTATTTCATTAATTAATTCTTCTCCTTCTGAATTAGAAGAATCTTCTTCTTTATTATTCTCATCTATATCAATACTTACTATAGAGTAAATACTTTCATTATCTGACATATATTCATCTACATTTAATAATGCTTCATTAAATTCTTCTACTAATTGAGCATTTCTAGTTTTTGCATTATATCTTTTAGGACAAGTATTTGCTAAATGTTCTATACTTCCACATGTAAAACATTCTAACTTATTTTTATAGTTTCTGTGTGTTCTATATTTTCTAACATGTCTATCTCTATTTAGGTATGGTTTCCTAGCTGAGGATTTTCTAAGAAAGTATCCCTTCTTATATCGCTTATTATATTGTGGTTTGTATTTTTATACTTTTTTCGTTTATATTGATCTTTATCATAACTTTGGGTAGTGTATATTATATCTTTACAGAAATTCATTATGTTTTAATTGTTTTTGTATTTGTAAGTTAGTACATTTTTCTTGTAATATTTCCATAATATGTGTATTCTATGTCCTATTGACCATTTTGTTTGAGGGTTTTGTACTACTCCTTCTCTTTTAGTCCATCTATCTTCTATTTCTCTTCCTAAGGCTCCAGGTAATTTATTAAATAACTTTTTACCTAAATCTTGATCAAAAGCATTTCCACTAATTGTACAATAATAGAAATAATCATTTAAAAATTTCTTTATATAATACCAATTACTTATGCTTAATTGTTCTAGTTTTATTACTGCATTTCTTTGTAAAGCTACTAATCCACTATTTGGGTCTTCTCCTGTTATTAATGTATGTATTTTGTTTGTAAAATTATATGGGTTAGGTCCTAATGATACTAAATACTGAAATTCTGATGGGAATTCTACTTTACAAGCTTCCCATAAAGCTTTGGTTGATTCTCCTAAAAATGTTTCTAAGTATTTATACATTGTTTCTGCGTCGATCTCTGTATAATTTTTTATAAAATCTGCTATTACTATTCCTTTCCATAAGTCTATGACTGAATTCCATCTTTGTGGATCATGAGCCGCTATATTTCAAAATTTTCCTTTACTTCCTCCTTCTTGTAATTTTATTGGTTCTTCTATAGGCATTCTTTTTCCTACTGGTTTTACTTCTATTGTTGGGGTATCACCTTGTCTATATACTCTTCTACGTGGTATATTTCCTGTACTATTATCTGCAGTATATGCTTGTTCTGTTGTTCTTTGGAATGGGC